>WEIU01014239.1:1446065-1488565 GCA_013389925.1 Aegithalos caudatus
AAAAAATCAGATTGTTTCATTTTGCAACATACCAGAAGCTGCTTTTTTCACTTTGCAGTGGAAATGCATTTAGCAGTCTTTTCCCATTTATTATTTTTAATGGAAGCAAAATCTTACCACATAATATGACAATATTTCATATACCTGAATCCACGTTCATCCTTCCAGCAGCATTCTCCATATTTTCTCCCTTCCTTTTCTTCTTTTGGAATTTGTGGTTAGGCAGGATTTATAGTAAAATAATATTCTTATGAATTATTACTTGCAGAAAATCAAATAATAATGCGTGCCCTTTTTCATTTTTTTTCCACCTTTGTTCTGATATGCTAAAATCATGGTTTTTGGCAGTTGAGCACTCTGTTGATGAAGCCTGAAGTACATGACAATATGAGTGAAATTCATTATCAAGCAAAGAGTGTAGTGAACTTTGCAGCAAATCATCACAAAGTAATCTTGCTTTTCTCCCTGGTCTTACTCTAAATGTGATTTGCAGTCTTATGGAAAGGACTTTGTGCTGGTTTTGACATTACATACAAATAGTCTTGCTTTGTAAAATTCCCATTATGCCTGTTTACATTTAGCAGCAGTGCTATTGATTCAAGCTGTACTGATTGGAAAGCAGAAGTCTTTAGCACTAAGCCCCATCAAAGTTTTTCATAAATTTGTGGCATTTTTCCAGCCTTGCTCCCAAAACAGCATAGAGCTGCTGGAAGGAAATGCTCCAGCTGCAGGGATAAGTGGAGCCAAAAAGTAACATCCAAATAGAAATTATCCAGTTCGTGATTTCACTTTGATCACCAGATGTTTGCCATGTGACTTCAGCATCTGAGAACACAAGAGAGGAGAACGTGATGGTGTGGTACTTAGCTTAAAACTAACACAAGGGCTCATAGCTCAGCAACAGATATACACAGACAGTTACTGGCTTTTTCCATTTTTTGAAAAATCCCTCCCTTTATCGTGGTATTGATTACAGCAAACTATGTCCTCGTGCCAAGTTTTGCTTTTGTTTTTCAATTCTTTAAACTCTGAAAGACTGTGGAAGCAGAGCAAGATACACTCCAGATTAACTGTATAGTTTGGCTTAGTTGGTAATTTGTCTCTATGAAGACCCTGGTTAGTGATGTTAGCAAATCATAAAGAGCATTATTCTCCACCTCTAAGGATTTCAGATTTAGATTTGTATATTTTTCCTAGTTTCAGCACTAAATGTCATTTAATTTAACTGCCTCCAATACAATGTACTTGGGGAAGATTTTTCAGCTTTTAGTTAAAAATTAGTTGAGGCATTTCAAAATGAAAGGACAATTTAGAGTTTTTGAGTTGTAACCCTTTATCACCTTTGTCAACCATCTCATATAGTGCAAAGCATCATTAAAATCTTCTTACAAATTTTGCTCTTATCCATCTCACAGGATGATTGATGCAAATTTTGGGTGCTTCAGAGATTAAAAAATCTCTTGAAATATCCATTCTAAACTTATCCAGGGTCTGTTTATAGCCACTTATTCTCATAATTGAAAAATTATGTGGTGCATGCCATGGAATATCTAAGTGAATTTGGACAAATGACTCAATCTCAACCTCAACAAATGACTTATCCCAAAGCAGGGTTTTTTCATCCTCCATTCTCTCCCACCTGGACACACATTTTTGTCTCTTGCTGCCTCAGGTATTTGCCAGTTCCTTTATTGATCTGTGTCAGTACCTCACTGTGCCTGCTTTCAAGGGATATTTTATGGGGGAATAAGGAAGTAGGAGAGCTCAGCAAGTGCCTGAGGAGCACAGAGAGGCAGGGCCTGGCACTTCCACTTCTGGTTTAGCTTGCTCTGGAACTACAGCCTCAATTCCAGATTGATTACACTATGATAATTCTTCCTTTCCCAACACTTTGAATGATAATTCTTCCTTTCCCAACATTTTTACCAAGTCATCTGTTTAGATTTTAAGACTGTCTTTTAGTGACTTGCACAGTGACACCCACAGCAGATTCCCACATTTAGGTATCAAGATAGTGCAGATACAGGATCACCACAGAGCATTTTTATTGCTGCAAATGTATCCAGCTTCACTGAAAACAGATTATATTCTCTGTCATTTGCTTCCAGCTTAATATTTATCATTATTTATGATATAATGTGAATTTTTAATTGTCAGCTTCATTTTTCATTAGTGCAACAGCATCCACTTCATTAACCATATAAATTCCCACTTTTCTTTATTACATGAAATTTTCTTACTTGTGAACTCCCTTGACCTACTTAGCAGTCCTAACAGTGAATAGCACTGATCCTCTTTATCTATTAACCTCTGAAATGTGTGATATTGACTTACAACATAGGTTTTAATGTAAGATGAAATAATGCCACCTATTATTTTGGAATCTGGACAAAAAATGTATTTTATAATAGGTTCTTTTATGTGAAACAAAGTGTTCTTAACATTTTTAACAATTTCTGAATGTACTGCCTCCACCCTTCACTATAGTATTTTGCATATATCTGGGATTTCTGGGTCTGTTTCTCACTGCAGTGTTGAGAAAATTTCATGCTTTCAAATTTTTCAGCTGTAATACTATTTACTTTGAAGAGAACTGAATATCCTCTAGTATTCTGCCAGGTCCTTCTCTAGACTTCCACACTGAGGTAGTTTTATTTGATCCTTTTATGTGAAAGATTAAATTTCCTTATGTTGTATGGTGAGATACCAGTGCATATTTTCAGGGAATTATCTCATGGAATGTTCCGTGTTTGAAATTATTTGCACCCGAATCCAAAATGCTGGGAACCTTTGTTTCAGTAACAGAACATCTGATTTTCTCTTACAGGTCCAGGGGAAGTTCATTCCCCAATATTTACATATGTTCTCCATCTTCCATTAAGGAGTCAACCCCTTAATTCTTACTTAGAAAAAATTACAAATAATTATAGTTATTAATGTTCCAAAGATAAATGGATAAACTTACATTGAGTCAATTGTTGGGAAGGAATTCACTGAGAAATTCTGAATGTTCATTGGTTTTCAGGCATATGAACTTAAACTGAACTTTAAGCATTTATTACAAAACTTAATGCAATTTAGTAATTCTTGACCTTCTGAAATGTTAATTTAATTTACTCTATGGATGCCATAGGTATTTCAAAGCCTGATCACACTTGCTATGTTCAACCATCCAGTCTCCAGTGAGGAGTTTTACTTTGTGATGTAAAGGAGTTTAGGCTGAGGAGAGGAAGCCGGATCAGTCCCACATGTTGTAGAGACTTACAATCAGGAATTAATATGCAGCAGAGCTATGACACTGGCTTTAATTCTACTCACATTAATTTTCACTGTTATTATTAATTAAACCCTGAAAATCAGGGATTTAATGGAAACTCTGACAGACCTTTAATTATAGCATTTCAACAGACTTAGAGTATAGGATGTCCTCTACTAGTGCACAGGACATTCTGTACTTGAGAGGGTATAAAAAGAAGTCATAGCTTTTGGTGTACTTTATGTTCAGAACATTTTTTAATTCTTGATTGGCTTTTACTCAGGGTTGTCTGCTGCATCTGGGTAAGTTATACAGAGTGAATACTTTAACTGTTGTGTTCAAGGACAGTTTGGAAACAGAATTTTAAATCTTTTTAATGCAATTGTTCATGATTGTTCAAAACCATCTGTCATAGTTTTAGGAGAATGGGTTTCTCACCAGCTATTTGTGTAGCAGAGTGCATTATGCTCACAGATATGTTTTCAAGTCTAAATTATTTGGATGGCAAATTTCTGACAGGAAGGACCACTTTTTTTTCTTGTTTGTGTGCCATCTACCATAGTGGGGTCCTGACCAGAATTCCTGTGTGTACCCATAATATAAGCCATAAATCCAGTCGTTCATCCCACATCATTTGTACCCCTGTGTCTCAGGTCTTTGCATTATGTGTGTTCCACTGAGGCCTCAAAATGAACAGCTCAGGCCTTGGCTGTGCAGGATGAGAGCTCTGTCAAAGTGATTCACAGATATGGAATTGTCAGGAGGAAGAGGAAACTGTCAGATATTGTGGGCAGCTCTGTTCTGTAACGTTTAGTACATCACATTTCAATTTGTCCAAGAACACAACCATATAACGAGCAATTTTTGTGTGTGAATATCAGTTTAATACCCTACTGGCTAATTTCTGCAATTTTGCCACAAATTTTGCAACATGTACTTTCTAACAAAGAATGTTCCTGAATTCACAGGAATCTATGATAATTGAAAATGTCTTTGAAGAGTGGAGAGAAATGGATGTAAAGCTTTAACTCTGGAAGAGGTACAGTCTAAAAATGAAGGAGGTAGAGTCTAAAAAATCTCCATATCAGAGACAGGTTTGAAGTATTTGTAGCTATTTGCAATAATTATAGCTAAAACAAGGAATTATTTTGGAGAAGCTGAGTAATGAGTTTTTAAATATTTTTGATACTGGTAAAAACTGGTGTTTAATCAGTTAGACATCTGTTCTCTTGATTAGATAACCAAACCATAAGGAACAAGCAAAAATGTGAATTTTCTAAAATTAATAGGGAAAGGATATCTTTATATATCTATATATCTATTTTATATATCTTCCATAATAGAAAGGATTTCAACTTTTCTTGACTAATTCTGAGATTTCTAAGTATGTATAATATAAAATAATGTTTGGATTCATATGTTTGCTTTTACATGATCCACTTCTAGAAACATTTTAGGCAGCTAAAAAAGTACTTTTTGCTAGGATTCTAGTAAAAAATGTGTGTATTTGCATTGCATGTTCTATCCAAATGTACCATGAATGGGGTCTGTTCAATTTAGTTCACTCTTAGAGATCTACAAAAGAAAGAATGTGATTCACTGAATAGAACCAGTGATTCACTCTGCATTGAAAGCCACTACTGAGAGGAACCACTCCTAAGAATTAAAAACTGGATTACTTTAGGGGTGATAAGCACATGAGTAGCTGTGGTCAGAAGTTCTCTGAGATCCCAGCTCCAAGCACTCTCGCTGACTTTTCTCACATGATTACCCTGAGTGAGGCAAAAGTCACTGATGTGAATAAAGCCTAAACAGACACATGAAGGCAGAACTATTCTCCACAGGCAGGAATTCTGCTGGCCGGGCACAGAAGTGGCTTAAAACTCATCTGAAGTTCTTGAGAGCTGGCCCAGGGGCTCACTTCAGCACAGGGCAAGATTGCACAGTCCAGAAACCAAAGAGGGGTCACTGCTCTGTGCCACCTGCCACCCTGTGTTCACGTGAAATTTAGAACCAGAATCCAAATTTACATAAACAAACTATTCAGTTGGTGCTTTTCTTCTCTTCTCAGCTTTGTAATGAACCCAGCAGAGTTTCAGGGCTCTTCAGTTTGTTTGCAATCTATGGCTATTTTTACCCTCACTGATGGTTTTTCATTCTGCTGTCTATCCATAGCCTTTTTTTTTTTCATTAATGTACATTTAAAATACCTCATTGTGAAACCATTTGTTCTTAACTGACAGCCACATGCTCTCTCTGCTTTTATTATCCCACTGGCATTTATTCAGCCATCTTCCTAATTAGATAAGGAGCCTCAATTCTCAGAAAACTAACCTTACAAAAAAATTGGATGGTTTTCTCCTGGTTTATTTCTGTGAACAGAAACCTGGAGGTAGAGGAGGAGCAGGAGGGCTCCCCATGGTGGCAGGGAGCTCTTGGGTTTTCAGTGCTGTAGTGTGAAACAACAGCCTGAGAGCTGGCCAGCATTGTGTGTCTCTATGTCCCTCTTGAGAATGCAGTGTGAAATAAAATAATACCTATGGCAGACAACAAATAAATATGCATTTTATGTAAATGTAGGGGAAAACTTCTCAAAAAATAATTGCTTTGAGTCATTAGGAAAGCTGCTTTAGTGTAATGACTACAGAGACTTAGAAGGACCAGCATTGAGTGGCTGGGTTTAGCCAAGACTGGGGATGTCAGCTCTGGGTCCAGTTGTTGTTAGCATTAGGAAATTGCCTGCTGTGTGGATGGGCTTAATGCAATATTATACGGTGGGGATGCAAATTTAATGGGCTTGAAAATACAGAAATTGAGCCTGAAAACTGTAGGGCAAGTCCTTGGCCCAAACTAACCCACACCACTTCTAAGTAGAGTCAGTCTAGTCAGAGAAGTAGAAGGCATTAAACTGGTGCTGATTAGAATCTGTTACTTAAAAAGGAGATTTGGCTGGGCAGGTGACCACAAGGGCTTTGTGGGTTGTTTTTTTTGTTGTTGTTGTTGGTGGTTTTTTTTTTTTTTTTTCTTTTTTTTCTTTTTTTCCCCCCAAGGAGAAGAGCAGCTTTCCATTTAAATGCACACGAAATACAAACCCAAAGTGTTAAAATGACATTTAGAAATAGCATAACAGTACAGACAATGTTAAAAGAATGCAATTTGAGAAGGTGTCCTTCCTCACGCCGTAATGGGATTGCCACTGTTGGTCTGCACATCACAAGAAAGTTTTATCTTGAAAGAGCAAAATAATATCATTAACAGAAAATTAAACTTAAAGTCACCATGAACTATGGACTTAAAAGACCCTCAAGAAATGAAAACCAATTGTCTGTTGGAAAACCAGGAGGTCAAGTAGTCATTGACCAACCAAAAGCTGCACCGATTGCTGAAACGTACAGTACTTTCAAATCCAATTAACTGTTTCAAGCAGACAGTCCTCATTTTCTCTTTCATCAGGAAGGGAAATTTGCAATCATATATTCCAATGAAAGTTAAGTTGTTTTGATCTGATAATTGTCAGATGTATTTATCTTAATTTGTAAGTTTTTAATGCTAAAGCTCCAAGCTGTTCAGATATAACAGAAGTACTGGGAAATGAGGTACAAAATGCTGGAATTCAAATTAACCAATAAATATATTTTAATATATATCAGCAGGACTCTAGAGGATTCCATTAATGTTGAAAAATAGAAAGGATTTAGGTTAATTTGGTAAGAAGGCAGGTCAGAACGTTTACAACAGTGGCATAGAATTGTATAGAGATGCAAAATTTTTCAAGAGAGCAGAATTTTTTCAAAAACGCTGACTCTAGCTGTCACAGCCCTGCCTTGGTTAAATCCAGTGGAGAGATATGAGGACTTTCTAATTTGCTTTCCCTCTATTTTAATAATAGCTGTGCATAAGTAATTTATGAAAGGCCAACCAGGCAGTGGGCAACAGAAAATTAAACTCATTTTATCTGAAAGCAGGTGGATTTCTATATATCATTAGCATGCATAGAATTCTCACAATGTTATTTCTCATACTGATGGAATGTAACCAAATAATATATGAGTTTTTTGCTTATGCACGAGTGAAATTTTTAGATAAAAGTGCCAGCCCCAATGGCAATTTTCTGCAAAACGAAAACTAATTCTGCGAAGCTTCTTATTACTGGGAAGACTCATTTGGCTTGCATTAGAGACTGACATAAGTGACTTTAGGATTTTACTAACAGATTAGATGAGATGTGCTATATGCAGTAATATCATTAGAGAATGTAGCAGCAGAAGCAGAAGAGGTTGTGGCACTTAAGGACACTGGCACAAGTAAATTGTTTTCATTTATGACAAGCTTTTAAATGATTTTTTTTTCTCCTGATGAGAATATGTTTTAGTTTTAGGTTTCCCTCACCCTTCCCAAGACTGAAAAAAAAGCTTCTGCCTGAATTACTGCTCATATTATTTCAACCCCTGATACCAAATCTATTGTATGTGCCTGCCTTATCACCTGTATCACCTTGAGAGGGGCTAGATTTTTATAAAGAAAACAATACTAAAACTAAATAAATGTATTGCAGTGTTATTATAATCTGAATAAGGAGAGAGAAGCAAACCACATATTTCTCTGCTTGCTGTATTTTCACTAACCAATAACAGAAATACATTTGGAATCTCTCCACATGTCATTCAAACTATTTTAAAACACCAACAGATATGCTGCAATCATTTGACTTAAACAAATGCAGCTTTCCTTTTCTTACCTCATAAAAGGAGTTTAGTTGTTTTTAATTATGATACTCAAAGGTACATCCTGCATAAGACTTTTTCCACTCTTACAATCTTGTTTTACAATAAATGGCATTGGCCAAGCAGTATTTTTCTCTGAGGAAAGAAACAGTATAAGACCATGCTAATTCCTATCTCATGTAATATTTTTATGATGTGGATGAAGGTGAAACTTTCCATTTTTAACTTTTTTCAATTCAAGAAGCAATAGTAGCAGCTATTGGGTGTTAGCAGTAAGCTACTCTTCAATAGTTGTATTGGCTTGTACTGCCAACTTTGTTGTTTGCAATATATTTTGTTCACATTTGAATTTCAAAAAAGAGGGAAGATATGAGTGTGTTGTTGGAACCAATAGCACTGACCCAAGTCATATGACAGAGATAGTCCTTTGTAACCCTGGCCCATGTGAGGTGACTGTGTCCAGCTGTTCTTAAGCTGTTTATTCAGTTCCTTCTATCAGCACTCATGTATGTCACACTTACATGACTTTTTTATATTACATGACAATTTTATTGGTTTATTTAGATAGCAAAGTTTACATTGTCCTCCACAGTCAGTACTTTTACAGAGCTATCTTGGCTACCAAAGGCCCTGAGGAGCAGGAAAATAAAATCCTGAGGTAAACTGCACAGCTGTAAATGTAGAATGACTCTGTTTACCTCAGTGAAGCCAATCTGGGTATGTAGTGCTCTGCTAAAAAAGCTGAGATTGACCCAGTGTAACCAATATTGAAAACAGGCTTGATAGTAAAGAGAACCATAAGTTCTTTTCTCTGGGGAAATGCTGGTGTTGGCCATGGTGAGGCAGACACAAAATACTTCTGCTGGTGTCAATGGATTTCCCTGAGGCATTGTTCAGCACAAACAGGGACAGAGCTTGGCTCTGCTGTGCCATGGACTCAGCCAGTGTATTAAATCATAAGGATTAGAATTCCAGTGGTAATATTCAAAAGGATACATCACAAGGTTCTTTACATACTCTGGTTCATAAAGTCCCTCCCTGTTGCACTTGCCACTGTTAGCAAACGTGTAAAAGAGAAAGAAGAACTAACAAGAAGAAAACCACCCTGGAACATCTGTAGTGAGGTGTATGGACACTGTGCCAGCATCTGCTGAGATCTGGCTCCTTCTGGCACTGGAAAACTGAAATACAGGGACAGGAGTATGTCTTTATTCCAGAGCAGTCCTTTCCCATACTGTGCCACCTCCCTAACAAATAAACTCACCAGAGGAAATTTTTATGTGATGCTAGCATAGAAACCTAGTATAGAAACTTGGATCAAGACTTCTGCAGGATCTTAGACCACTAAATCTGTTTCTTGCAGGAAGTTCAAGATGTGTCACACAGTTCTGACCATAAGTATCTGAAAGTCCCTCTTAAAACAAATTGGGTTCTCTGCCCCCACATTCTCAACTAGAAAGCTGATCCAGAACATCCCTCCATGAAAAATTTTGACCAACCAATATAATAACAAGTTTGTTCCAGTGCCATCTCCTTCCTTTTTTAACTTTGCTCCAAGTCAATTTATATAGAAGACCTGCACAATAGATCCTCAGCTCTGCCCAGAAACTTCCTGAGTCTTCTGGAATTATCCAGTTGCACATTCAAACAAATATCTGTTAGAAAAGCCAGTTCAACTCCTTCAGTGCTAGGAAGTGCATTTTCCTATATAATATTTCCATTTTCTCACAGCCTTCTGATAAATAAAGAGGGCCTACAAGACAGTCAGAGTGGGACTTTTGACAAGGGCATGCAGAGATAGGACAAGGGGAATGGATTTAAACTGACAGAGGGCAGATTTAGATCAGGTATTAGGAAGAAATCCTTGACTGTGAGGGTGGTGAGGCCCTGGCACAGGGTGCCCAGAGAAGCTTTGGCTGCCCCATCCCTGAATTGTTCAAGGCTGGGTTGGATGGGGCTCTCAGAGACCTGCTCTGATGGAAGGTGTCCCTTGCCCATGGAAGGGTGTTGGAGTAAGTTGATCTTTAAAGCCCCTTACAATCCAAACAGTGCTGTGATTTTGTGATTTACCAGTGATGCTTTACAGCTTTGTATAGTGAGGGCTTCAGCACTTATGGCTTTAACTGTGAGACTTCCGTAGGGTAGGACAAAGTATTTAATTTGCTTATAAAAGTGATCAGAGAATCAACAAAAGGCAGAAATGAGAACAGAGTAAATAGATAATATGGTGGAAGAACATCAGAAGAATATTTCATTGCAAATGGACTAAAAGAAGGTGTACATTTTTCTCAAATTGCATCTTCTTTTTTATCATCATATTTTATTCCCTACTCAGACCAAAGTCAAAACAAGCACATGGATATGTCTTTATTTCCCCCCATTTTCATTTAATGTACAATATTTGAGGGAATTTGACTTTGCTTTTTATTTGCAGCCAGCAATCAAAAAGTATTTTCACTGTATTATTAAAAACTGAAAAATAAATACTATATTTTTAATCTTAAGCGTTTTAAAAATGCAAGGAGATACCAGTGAGTGTCAGTAAGTCTAGCTCTAAGTTGCTTGTGTTGACATACTGCTGAAGGCTAAAAACAGCTTATACAGATTTTATTTGTTTATAGGGCAAATTATAAAATGTTCCACTGAAATAAGTAATGACAATTTTTGTCTACGCAAATGTGCATGTAAATGTAATGATGTTTGTTGTCATTTCAACATGACTGCCATTATTGAAATAGAAGAGCCAGTACTAATTCTTGCTGTCATATTTCTTAAAAAATGAAAATAAGGCATTTAAAGAAGCGTCAAGGTTTTCAGTGTAGATCATTCATCTCCTGCATGCTCTTAGAATAACACCCTCAGCAAAACAGACAGACAAAAGCTAACTAGAGTTCTGCTCTCTAATCTTTTTAAGAAACATACATTTGAAGATATTTTCCAACTTCAGAGTGTTCTGGAACTTAGCGAGACCTTAATGAACATGATGTGAAGTTTTGTCATTGTCTTAAAGGTTGTGTAACCTGTGCACAGGGTAAAAACCTGCAAAAGCCTGCCTTTGATCTCATCATCCAAAAGAAACCGATGTCTTTTTTTACCTGAGTACTTACATGTGCCTTGCTGTGCTCTAAAGGTGCCCACCCTCCTGTGGGACTCTCCAGGATAATAATTGACAGCAACATGCAGGCCAAAACTTCCTTGACACTGAGCTTCTGTGTGATTTAAACATAACATTGTTTGTAAAAACTCCTTGGAATTTGTTCCTTTTTTCCCCCTCTCTCATGAGTCCTTGTTCATGGCCAGTTGGCTTCAGCATGATCAGGAACAGAACTGAAAAGTATCATTACAAGATAACAATGACTATTTTGAGTAGGTTATATGGCTGAGTAGATTTAAGAGTTGAGAAATCTTGAATTCTAATCCTGCCTCTTCCACCAAAGTGGCACAAGACTCCAGGCAGGGGTAGCAGGGAGGCTGGTTTCACCTGTTTTTTGAAGCAACTCCTTATTTTTTGTGCCTAAGTAGCCATGACTTTAAAAGGTCTGAGCTTGAAAACAATTTCAGCTTAAAACTGCAAGCATGCAAAGTCTTTGGAATGACATGCCTCACATGTTCCAGAAATGAAAAGCTGAGTTTGAAGCATTTCCTTTTCTCCATGCCTCAGTTTCCCCCAGGTTCCAGCAGAATGAGACAGAACCTATGACAGGAGGGTAAGAGGGATAATAATTTCCTAATATATGTGAGAGGCTTTGAATATGTGAATGTTATTCAGTATTACCATGTGCTTTTTCATTCCAGGGGCTCACAAAGTGCTGTGCAGTGGGACAGGCAGCAGTCCCTGCAGCACTAGAACACATTCAGTGACAATTTCTGCAAGGGAGGGGCTCCCTCTGTCCAGTGACTTTCTGGAGGAGCAGAGCACAGTCAGGGATGCAAGGCTGTCTCTCTTATGGAGTAGAAAGCTGGAAGGTGAAGCTTCCAGCTCAACCCAGGAGCTCTGTGCTGCGTTCTCTCCAGGTTAATCCAACAGAGTTTTTGCTAACTATAAAACACATCTCTAAGAGATAAGCAAACAGAAAACCAGCAATCCACACAAAGTTATATTGGGGAAATAGTTCTGACAGAGGTCCTAGACATAGCTCTGACCATAAAACTCAGGAGAAATATTGGAAAAGTTTTCTTCTTCCCTTTTAAATTGATTGACTCCCCAGACACTGCTTTAATTATTCATGCAGATGATGCGGTGTTTTGTGCAGCAGTTTCTGGGAATGCAGCACCACGGAGTGCTCCCTGGTTGTTACTGTCATCACAAACTGCCCACCATCCTTCATCTTATGTAAATTTAATTCCAAACACACCACTTCATGCTTTATTATCTCACAACAGCAATTGCATTTGGCCCTTTGATTCATCTGTGGAGAATGCATTATGAAGCAAAGCATAAATATCATAAAATGGTTAGTTCATGGGGCTTCTAATTTCAGGAACATCACAAAATGCTAATTCGTAGACTTCATACTAGCACAAAAAATATATTTCAGTGGATGTCGTGAGGGTAAATCCCTGCTTTCGTCCTTCACTTGGAAAGTGCTGCAGCTTAAAGAAACTTAAAAGCTCTAATAAAACTTAAGGCAAACTAACTTGCTGGAGTGTTCAGCTACATTTCATTGTATTCTGAGTTTAAAAAAAATGTAAAGAAGCTTCAAAGTAGTCCAGAAGAGAACTAAAATAAAGAACAGGTTGCATTTTCTTCTCTTTTACCTGAGATATATTATGTGGTCCAGTTATTTCCCTCTTGGTACGGTTCTTAAAAAGTGGTGAAACTGCACCCACCCAGTCATTTGCTAATGGTAATGGGACTGAACCACAGCAAAATCAACTCCATTTTCCAAGTGTTGTTCAAGAAAGAGAAAAGGCAGTGCCTTTAAGCAGAAGCATCTGTGTGCTTTTCCAAGTGGGGACTGTGTGGCCAAAGTAGAAAGTCTGAGCTGGGAGAAAAGAGTATATTGAACAGACAACATGCAATATGCTGCTTACAAACACCACTCTTGTTCAGTGCTTTTTCACTTTATGATGTATGTGTGGAAACTTCATCCACAGATCTTGCTCCATCAATTTGTCCCTGATTTCAAAAATAATCCATTTTGAAGATGCATAGTCTAGGCAGACACATAGGTTTATTTTGGCTTGAATGCAACACCATAAATAGCAGAAAAAGTTTAGGCAAAGTTTCCCAGCTGTTAGAGGTGAGTGTGTGGTGAGCCTGTGTGAAGGCCCAGGGGGATTGGGGTAGGCTGCAGAGCTGGCTGGGCTGGTTCTGGGCCAGCACTTACACAGCCCATCAATGGGTGTTAGTGCCTTGGTAGAATTTATGAAGTGATCTTTGCAGAAGATCATTTCCTTTCCTGCAGTTACCAACCCAGGATGCTGAATGCTACTTTTCAATTTTCTGAATCATTTACACTTAATACCTCTTTTTCTGCATTTTAACAAATACATCATGATTTTTAATGTTGTTTGTACCTTCCCAGCAGCAACTAAAGATCATTTCTGTGACCATGAAAAGCCCTGTCCATATTGACCAGCTCAGTGTGAGCTAAGAGAATTTAGTTCATTGGAGAAAGCCTGAATCCCTGGGACTCCTGCCTGCTGCCCATCCCCAAACGTGTCACAGTCCTCATGTCTCCTCTGGTGCACTCACCTGCCTTTGTGAGGATGGAGGTTGCATTTTAGTCCCGTTGGCCATGGCAATTTGGAGCCCAAAGATCCTTCACAAACAGTGAAGGACTTGTTAACTTTTGCTTTTTTTGTCCATTAATTATAAAACTTTTCTCAAATCAGAATGAAATAATTTTGTTACACAATAGAATTTGTCTAGTGTTTTTGTGTCACTTTCTATATCTGATAACCAGCACAGCAAGTTCAGCCTGTGGATGTGTGTATGGACATGGTTCTTTCCGGGGGGAAAAAAAAAAATAAATGCAAATTTGCCTAATTTGTTCATATCTCTGAAAGTAAAAATCTGAACTAATCTGCTCTTAACCATAGTTTTAACATTAAACCCTACATTTATTTTTTTTTTTTAGCCCATGCTCAGAATTACTTGAAAGTTATTGTTGGATTATTGACTGGTGCAGATTGAACTTCCTTTTGCTGGGGTGCACAGAGATCTATTGATTTGTCTTACTGAGGATATTGTTTATTGTCTCTCAAGACCATTTATGGAGCAGGGCCGTTGTATTTCTCAGTAGGAATTCTGATAAAAGCACATCTACTCCTGCTCTCCTGCAGTCAGTTTATTTACATATGTAAGTTGGAAAACACTAGCTAATCCAATTTTTATTTTTTTTAAGTGGAGATGATGGCAATTGGAATAGGGAAGAAATGGGATCCTGCACCTAACGCAGGTAGCACTATTTTTTTTTTTTTAGATTTTGGATCATGCTTGCTTAGGATCAGAACATTTCTTTGTGTAATGTGGCAACCTTGATTTTTGTAACAGCTATCAAAACTGTTGAGTCTGTAATTTTAGTCTCGACAAATCGTCATCATTATTTACTGCTAGATGAATAATTTAGATATGTTACTTTTACGAAGGCTGGAAGGAAAATTGAGTCTGTATCTCCAACACCAGCAGAGACTTTGTAAATTGTATTAGGATGGACTTTCTGAAATCCGGTCAGTGCTGTAGATTATTTTATATATGAATGGAAAAAGGTGAAGTGTATTTATGGCAAGGTGCATTTAAATTTTCAAACCTGTAGGTAAACTTTAACTTCTTAATATTAATAACATTGCATTGGTAGGAAAACACACTTGCTCACCTTATGTTTTTATATTTTCTTTAATTTTGGATATTGCAAACAACATAGGCATGGAAAGCCATAATAGCCCATGATTTCTAATATTGGGTAAAGCACAAATATAAAATATACTTGAAGCTCAGCTCTAAGTAGATTATAAACATTTAATATAGAATGTTATCATAATATTCAGAGCACCAAATTGCAGACTTCTGTCACCCACTTTCAGGCATGCTTCTGAAGATCATAGTTAATTCTGCTGATTTATGGTAATGCTGTAGCACTATCATATGCAGCATCAGAAACCACTAACAAGCTTAGTATAAGCTTGGACTGAAATGGTTTGAGGTTTAAATTTCTGTAACGATTATAAACTAGAGGGAGTGAAATCCCACTTCAGCAAAAAAATAAAAGTGTCTTGTTACAATTCAATATTGCATCCTCTCTCTCTCCCCCTCTCATTCCAGCCCCCCTTACTTTCTCTTCTCTCTTTAGCTTCTCTGAGGAACCATATTTGAGAAAAGTAATTTTAAATTGTGACTGGCATTTTTAAATTTAAAAATAATCCTTTTTGTATGGTAATGCGCTTTATAATTAGGAGACACAATGCCAGCATTTATTAGAAGTAGAAAAAAAGCTCAGCTGAAAAGTATTAAAATCAACTAGATTTTTTTTGCCCATTTCATTTGAAATGATAGCTATTTATAAAACAAATCTGATGACTTTGCCATCCCTTTCCGTAAACATTTTAATAACGTGTCATATTTGACTGTCTTGGGGTTACTATGGACAGCAGTTACCATAAATCTGTTTCAAAACTCACTTTGAACATAGGGTTAACAGGAAGGTGTGCAAAGAGAAAACATTATGAACCAGAACTTGAAAGAATGTAAATCACAGTGCTGTTGCTCCAAAATCCAGTCAAAGGAACTGCATGAACTGTTGGGAGTCTGCCTTTGGTTGTTCCCTGCACACACTGGGCCCCTCTCTCCTGTGCCTTTGTGAGAGCTGTGCTCATTTCTGGCAAAGGGCTGATGCTCTGCAGAAAATACAGAACTTCAGGAACCTTGTCATTGGTTTAGACAATGTACTGCCATTTTCAAATTCCAGGTTCCCCACTGCCATCAGCCAAGATTGCTTTTTCTCTCTCCAGCTATATGAAAATGTAAAAATTGCCCAAGCTTTTGAAAGGATTTGAAATGTTTATGTTGTAGACACCAAATTTGATAGAAACAATGAAATGATGATTTCTGAGTATCAAATCTTAAAGAAGGATGGGTTTAAGTGATCTCAGTTTGGGCAGGTAAAAAGATTACAAAGCACCACTGCCATTCCACCCATCTCCCATTCATCAAAATTAAGGTCAAGTAAAACATTGCAAGGAAGATAAGATCCATTTCTGCTGTTTTTTGTGAAGGTTTACTGAACTGATTATTCTACCTTGGTGCAACCTATTTGATTTTGTAGAGTTCTTTTAATTGTTTCTTATCTATTAGAAAACAATTCATTAGGAAACAACTGTGATAGCTTTATTTATTGGGTCAAATTCAGGCATAGCTCTGGATATCAATGGGAAATTTGTGAAGGCAAGGAAAAAAATCCTTAGCAGTTCTTTGTAATTTATGGAAGCTGAGCCATATCTTGTTTACAGTAATCCTAATTCTACCTCCATACTGTCTTTCTCATTCCAAATGTTTAAAAACAGGGTCCGTGAGTTAAACAAAACTCCTGATCATTTGCACTATCACCTTCTACAAGTAAATTGTAGGTTTTTTTCTTCTGAATCCAACAGCAGCTGACTGTATGGCAGTGAGTTTTGCCCTCATCATGGGGAAATTGCTGCAGCCACCAAACATGGCACAAGTTCAGAGTCCAAAAGAATCATGGGCTCACACACTTCAGCACATCTCCTGCTTAAAGAGGCACAAGGAATCCACTGCCTGTCTGTTGAACAGCTGAGAAAGGGAATCAGCTCTTCTGGGATCTGAACCCGTGTCTCCAAGCTGTTCAGTTGCTTTGCAACTCCTGCCAAAGCTACCAATGCACCCGATGGTCAAAGATTTTACTGTAAAAACAGGTCTGATGGGTCCTGTTTCTTTTTCTGCATCAGCCTAGCAGAGATGTGAGAAGGAAGCCACCAGGTTTCTGTTAAGATTTGGGAGGGCTCATCATCGGGTGCTGAAACACTGACTCCACATGCTACAGCTTTCTTTTCAGGATGTCACTCTCCCGCCTCCACACTCACCACCAAACAAACATAGAAATCTACTACTGTTCTCCCCATGCACTCCATTTTCTTCCAATCTGAGAGCCATTTGTGTGTATAATTGAAAATTAGCAGTGCAGCTGTTTGAAGAGAGTAATTTATCACAGCACATTGTTCGCTGCTGACACTTTAGACCTGGCTCTAACAAGGCAGTGGTTGCTGGGGGTTGAGCTGCAGAAAGTGATTCGGCTGTAATGCCGCGTTTCCCCTGCTTTGTTGCTAATTGTAGCCTCTTTTTCTCCATTGAATTGGGAGTTGAGTAAAAGAGCTTGTTTGCTCTGTGCGACGAGGCTGCCAGGGCCGCTTGGGCTATTATCACAAGATACTCTTGATCTTTTGAAAAGCAGGAAATAGAATTTTTCTCCAACAGGGAAAGTAATTTGCGATGCGTCCATTAGTTCTTCATTAAAGCAAGATTAAATTGCACGGCAAATCACATCTGTGTTTGGATGATTAAAGGGTGGCATTTTAGAGGCCAAAACTAATTACTAGCCAAAATGAATGGGAGTGAAAAAACAGTCATGTTTTTACATTAGATAGTGTGGCTTGTAATTAGATTCAAGCTAATTCCACTATTTCTTCTCATTTAATGAGATGAGCCTGTCCTCATCTTTTTCTAGGCCATGCTAACAGCCCCAAATGTATAATTTTGATAATACTGAGAGTTTACTTTATTGAAATTTCTTAGCTACCTGCCACAAGTGACTGTTCTGTCTAGTGGTGCTTCATTATACATCAACACAAGCTACTGTGCACGGCCCCAGCAATATCTCAGCAATCTCTGTACATTTATATACATGTACATTTACACAGCTATGAGCTGGTGTGTCTGTATATGCACACACATAAATACAATGCCCATGGTACGTGCACATATTTTTTGTTAGATGATTACAGAAATGTTTGAAAGAGTGTGGAAGAAAGGGAGCTCTTTCCATATCCAGAAAGTACAAACCTCCACATAAAATTCCTTTAATTATGGAGGTTTGTGGAGGCAGTTTTTCTTTAGGCATGAGGAGAAGGAGGTAAATAGGGGCATCAAGTGGTGAGTGATTGAAATAACACAATTATTTCCTAAATTTAAAACAAAATGAGGTTTTGCTTGTTAATATATCAACTTTCAGTAGACCATTGGAACTGATAGCTAGTTCTAAATGGCCAAGTAATCCACTGACTTTAGGGTATATTATGTTCCTAAGATCAATATTTCTTTTTTCTCATAAAGAGATTCTGCCAATGAAATGTCTGCTGTTAATTCTCTTTTTGGATTCCTGTATTGAGAAGGAAGGAGGTGTAAATCAGATGAATATGAGGCCCAGAGTACAGATATTGCCCCTTGATTCTTCTCTTTGAGGATTCTCTAGAAAACAATAGGTTTTTAACAGCAGATTTTTTAACAATAGTTACCTGTTCCATAAAATTTCATTGCAGTTGCTTCCTGAGAGAGACCCAGGCATGGCCAAGTGTCTGTTCATAGACCACAGGTAAACACTGCTGGGGGGTGTTGAGGTACCTGCAACAAGGCAGAGGGGAAGGAAAAGTTCAAAGACTAATTGATAGTAGGCCTGTTCTACAAAATCTTCTGGCTGTTGGTTTATTTTTGTGAACTAATTATGAGTATGTTAATACCTTTAGGGTAAGTGTGTAATCAGTCAGTTGCAGGGACTTAAGTACCCTCTTTTGGGCATATATTTGATGGACAAGTGGAGTGTGTATTTCTTTTTTCTTTCAGTTCCCAAACTGGTGGGTTTTTTTTTTTAGAGATCACCAATGCCATTCTAAAGGCATTTTGCCTTTGTCTATCCTTACTATTCCCTGAATCTTTCCTGTTGGCCACAGTCAGGAGACAGAACTACAGGAGAGAGCTTTCATTCAGTCCAGTCTGGCAAATCTTATGTTCTTGGCACTGTCTGGTGGATTAGTCACTGCAGGATGCCCCAAATATACTGTCATGGTGGACTGGTGAAAAGGTTATAAACTGATTTATAATGTAGAGCTGTACTTTGATAAAGTACTTACTTGAGCAATATCAAAGAGTTCCCACTACCTTCAAAATTCTTTTCATCCTCACTAACATATTAGGGCATTTTTTCCTAATTTTCCTTTCCATACCTTACTGTGTCCTGTGAAACTTAGAAGAGTCAGCTGTGGTCCATTTGTTGTCTGTATTATTTTCACTGGATTATTGATTTATATTCACTATATCAGACTTCCATTAAAGATGATACTTCTAGATAAGAGCCATGGAACTGCTCCTGGCAGAATACCACAAAGGCCATTAAGCTCACTTCTGATTAAGTTTTGGGGTTTCTTCTAGAGGAGCAAGGATGTATTCCAGGATTGTCAATTTCATCTGAATTTACTATGAACATTATGCAAAACAAATTGTGGAAGTAATGCAGAAGTCCCAGCAAAGGAGAAGATGAGCTTCTTGACTGCAAATTGAAATACAGAGCAGTCAAGTTCCCCTTGACCATGGGATCCTTGACTTAGGGACTTTCCAACAACTTAGTCACAGGAACTGGCTTCATTGTGTTTTGCCCCATGGCAGTTCTTTTAGAGATTAGTTGCATCCCCAGTCTGCTAGTTCTTGCTTTTGTCTCCAGAGATCTCCAACATTAATTTGGGTTATTTTCTTAATTTTCTTTTTGCTTGTTTGTTTGTTTGATTTTGGTGTGATTAGAATGACATTTTAGTGACTCAGGTCTCCACTATGAATTAGTTCTGTTTCCCTGGAGATTGGTTTCCTGTTCTTGACTAATGCACATGAGACTCATCATGGCTTAAAGATTATTTAATATCAATGTAATAATCAAAAGTTGCACTTGGCAGAGTTTTAAACAACATTTTAAAGTTATAGTACTATTTTATTACTTGTATAACATAATATCCACATTACATCTTTCTGCTGCAGTCCACATAGATCAACAACATAGATAAAAGGTTTTGTATTTTGAGTGTTTCATGTAAAATACTTTTGTCTGTTCTTTTAGGGATCCATGCCATTGCACCTGCATTTGAATACTCCTGATTATAGGGAACCTTGCTTGTTAAAACAATGAGATAAATGTGTTCATTTATGATTGCTTGTACCCACAAGAACTATGACTGACATTCCTGAAGGTATTCTGGCAAGATAAAAGGTTTCTGAAAGCTAATAGGACTAAGATTCACTTGAAGACAGAAGGGTTCTATTTTGCTCTAAAGACAACTTACATTTTCTAAATTGGTGATTGCAGATTTCAAAACTTTTCTAAGCCCTCTGCTGACCTTGAACACTTCCTGCAATAACAGAACCAAAGTCTGCAATAACAAGCCTTACATACTGCTTGAAAATACTTACATATTCTGTACTTTTGGCTTCCTAACACAGTCCTTTAGAACAGTGTGTGTAGCTGTGGTGGTTTAACCCCAGCAGTGTGATGGGGGAGAGAATCAGAGGGTAAAGGTGACATAAACCCATGGGTTGAGACAAAGACAACTTAAAAGGTAAAGCAAAAGCTGCATTCTAAAGCAAAGCAAAAGAAGAATTAATTCCCCACTTCCCATGGGCAGGTGTTCAGCCATCTCCAGGAGAGCAGGGCTCCATCAGCTGTGGCCCAGGGAGACAAATGCCATCACTCTGAACATCCCCTGTTCCTTCTCCTGCCCCCAGTTCTATGTGATCCACAAACAGAGGATCTATTAAAAGTTACAATTAAAGCAAATAATAGTAAAAGGCCAGATGATCTTCCTTCTCCATATATATATAAAGATCAATCATTCAAAGTCTCCAGTTGTTTCTCATCGTTTTCCAGAGAAAGAAGAATAACTGTTGAGAAATTATCACTGTGTGTATACACATATATCTATAGAAATCATTGTATATGAAGACCTTACAGTCTAAAGGAAGATATATGCAAGATTAGTAGATCACTTGATTTATTCAAAAGATTATCAAATCACATGAAGTTACCATATTTCTGATGGGAAGGATAATATAATCATAGAATATGCTGAGTTGGAAGGGAGATAGCCAAGAGAAATTGGTGACAGTGACTTCTTAATCTTCCTCATTATCATAAGTATTTGTTTGATTGTGTCTGTAGGATGGTGAGAAGTTTGGTCATAGCCCAAGAAATACTGTGAGTTGTGAAGAAGAAATTGTAAGGAAGGAGGTTTTATGGCCTAGAGCAGAAGGAAAGGATCTCTGGGCAAAGACAGCAGCAGTGGTAGGAAGAGGTGGAACAGATCATGAGGATTGCAGCTTTAGCAAGACAGAGACAAGATTTAACTGGAAGCAAGGAGGGGGAGCCAGCACCATGTGACTCTCCAGCCAGTGTTTGCTGCCAGTGGCATTGCAAAAGAAATCTCAGGAATAAAATTTTATTTGAGGCAGAATAATTCATCTAAGTCATGATCTTGGCATTTGGTGGAGATACTGTAATTATAAAAACTTGATCAGATCTTCCAGTAAGAAATCCTGTACGATGACAAGTAATATTCAGGTCACACTTCTCCTTTGAAGTTTTAATGGCCACTACAATTTTCTGTTAGTCACTCACTCATGTTTGAAGTAGGTGTGCAAAGCCTTGGCTGTCTCCATTTGTCTATAACTACTTTAGAAGCTTCTGAAGGCACTGAACTCATAAAACTGCAGGCTTCAAAGAGCTTATTCAAAGATTCCATTCTGCTGCTGCCATTTATCAAAGGGACACTTTTAAAATATATAGTTCTTTATAATAAGTTTTTAAAAAAATATAAACCTGACAGTGGGGATGATTAAAACAAAATCTCCATTGGCTTCAATGGCAGCAGAACTGAGTTCCTTAGCTTTAAATATAATATTTATACTTCTACAAATAATGTTATAGTAAAGCAAGTTCCTAATATAATGAAGCACAATTCGTTTTCCTCTCTTTGTTCATCCCCACTGCCACTCTGCCTGCCCCCCTCCCCCCCCAATAATTTTTTGGAACTTCATGGTGTTTTTAAGTTTGAATTTTAAATCAAATTTTAAATTTAACCCCACAATACAGAAAAGGATTGTCTCTCCTAGAGAAAATAGAAACTCACTGTTTCCAAGTAGAATTAATTCCATTTTCTGATGCAAACCTGAGGGGTTAGAATGTTAATGTTAGATTATTATTAATTTAAAAAATAAATATGAATGTATTTTATTTTATTTTATTTTATTTTATTTTATTTTATTTTATTTTATTTTATTTTATTTTATTTTATTCTGTCATTTACCAATTCCATGCTAGACCTTTCTGATTTTTAGTCCATTCTAGATAAATCACATGACATTGAGTTATTTTTATCACATTTAAACAAGAATAACAATACTTACCTACAAGACATTGATAGGATATGGTCTCCTGTCCAATCCTGTTCCTGAAAACACAGCAGGAGACTTCCCATTGACTTTATCAGATGAGCCCTTTAACTCCTCATCTTCTGTAAGGAATCGTGGCCTGTGGGGAAAGTGGTAGCTTTGTCTATGGAATGGGTATAATATCAGCTAAAAATTATTTTAGAAGTGCATCTTTAGGGTTATAAAGTGCTCCTACTCCTTCCTTAATCCAGCTCAGTTGCTTGTTTTGTTTGCTCTAAGAGAGGACATCATAACATCACATCTGTTGCCATGGGAATGGCTGTGATTTTGCAAATTCAGCTTTGTGTCTTCATGAGATCAGGCAGAACAAAAGAAATGGGCAATAGGGGAAAAGCCATTGTTTAAGAAAAAGGGCAACTTGCTTCTAAATTCAGGCCTAAACCCTTTGTCTTTATTGGGGTGACTCCCCATCAAGCATCTTTTGAAGTTCCTCCTTTTCTGTTGTTACTTACAAGGTTTCCCTGGTTGCTTTGGGAAGGGAATCCCACATCCAGTGTGATTGAGCATTGCCTGGCAGAGTGGCCTGATTTGAGTCTCTGGACTCATGGTACAAGAAAACAAAGATAAAACAATGATATTGTAAACACAAGTAATAGCATTTCACTTTTCTTAGTCTGGAGTAATTGCCCCATCTTTCCAATTACAAATTACTTTATTGTAAAATACTTTCTCTAATTTGGATAACGATTTTTTTTTTTTCTAAAATAAAATTATTATTATTTTAGACTAAAATTCCCGATGACAGAAAATATACTGGAATACCTAAATGACAAGTATCTGGTAGATGTCCTGTTTACACAAAACTTCAGAATCTGAACTTTTAAAACAAGTGCATCAAGCTTTTTTCTTTTGCAGTAGCATTGTTGCTTTATCTAATTTAACTGAGGAAGAAATTTGAGGGTTGCACTACATCTACCAATCATTGTTTCCAAAGTGTTATTTTTAATTCCTAGCTATTCCTGGAATACACAGTCCTGCTTGGAAAAGCATGACTGATAATGGCCTGCTTTAGAAGTAACACAATTGGCAATCAATAAAAATTGGCAGAGATGATATTTGAGAAATACAGACAATTCATGGTCTCCATAGTGCAGTTCTGAAATATCAGGGTAAATTGTGGGCTTTCTGGGAGTGTTGTACACATTTCTGTTTCATTTTTGCAGAACCATTTAGGAAGGTCAAAATAATGATATAGTCCTGCACCTAATGTTTTTGACTGGACTTCTGAAGCATTTAAAGAGTTAACATATCTCTGGAGATGGATTTGACTGATTTTTATTTTCTTTTCTGGATAGACAAAACTAAATTCCCCGAGACTTACAGTCTTGATTTCAAAATAATTTTGACAAACTACTGGGCCTTTTCTCCTACACACAGAGTGAGACCCTTTATAGTAAAATTGAGGTATTTATTTGAAAACCCAAGGTTTTGAATTCTGTAATAAGCCCCTCTCTGGGAGACTGACAGAATTGTGAATGCTGAATGCTCTCCCCCACTTTCCCCTCTCCACATGTTAAACTGAAGATGTGCAAATTTGGTAAACTCTGGGGTACAAACTCTTGTTCCTTTGATGAAAAATCTGAGGTGTAATTTATAATCTATTTCTTACAGAATTTGACAACAAAGGAGCTTAGTTTTAAAGTGGGATTTACCCCAATTTCCTCAGATGTTCCACACGGTTGCAGTGCGATGTTGGAGATGTGGATGTGCCGTAGCTGTGCACGCTTTCAAGTTCTCCAAGTTCCTGAAGTCCTGTCTGAAAATCAGCCTGTGCATCGTGCTGCCCAGGTAAGACCAGGAGAGCACATGGGCTGGTTCCTTCTCTGGAGGCTGTCGCAGTTTAGACCTTGACAGAGCCAGAGAAAGAACAGGATTGTGATTTTTTAATTCATTTTCACCCACTGCAGCCAACAATGTCTTCTTCAACCATCAGTCACAGGATAAAGTACTGAAATAATCCCAGGGCTGGGAGGTGGCACCTTTTTGTTTGCTGTATAGTGGTTCTAAAGGGAAATGTATTTCAAGGCACCTTTGATCAGCATTATTACTTGACAAAAATATTTTTTCTCTATAATAAACTGTTGAATAAGAGCATTGGTTTTTATGGTTTGAACCTGGCTAATGAATTTGTGTTAATGTGAGGTTGATCAGACCAAATATTTATGGGAGACAGAACAAAGAGTCCAAAGCAATTTTTGCAGTAAATTGACTAAATGATTTGAGAGCTACTGAAAAATTCTTCTGTCCAAAAGATGGTGTTAGCAAACAGGTACAGATTTGAACTGCAGTCCTTAGAAGTGTACAGCTTGGCACAACTGCAGAAAACAAAAAGGTAAAAAGAATGACAAATACGTTTTCAGAAATATGGAGTGACTCCAAAAATTTCAAAACAGCTCTGTGAAAAGGGGTGCAATAGTGTGTCTAGCTAAGCTGGCATAATTATATCAAAACTCAGCTTCAATTTTACTCTTTATTTCAAGCCCAAAAACACTGTAAAGCTGGTCTTTCCCATTCATAGTATTTTTTTTCTAACAGATTGTACCACCTTTCTTCACTTTATATGATTTACTTATGTAATGCAAACATGTATAGTACAGGAAAAATTGTTGAAATATAAGAGCAAAGCCACGTGAACAAACAGCTTGAGGACAAAGCTGTGATCACATGGGAGCAGTTCTCACTGAGGCTCTGAATATATTTTCAAAGCAGGATTTTGTACCTGATTAGTTGCCATATTTAAATTTCCAAATAAATATTGGTATTCAGTGAAAGGTAATTACTAGAGGCATTATGTGTCTGAACACAGTGTCAAAAGCAAAGGCTATGCTTGTTTAATAATGTAAACAGAATGGGGACCCTTATGTCTGAAACACTTTGAATCACATCACAAGATGAAAATAGCACTTGAAATGATGCAGCAGGGATCCAGTGTGAATCCGGGTGGAATCTCTGGTGCAGAATCAAACATTCAACTCTGTGCATTGGGTAGACCTTCTCTGTTGATCAGGATTTGAATGCTTTTCTTAAATCTCATAAGCACTCTCTAAAGTCCTTTGTGTGTTTTTAGCAAAAGATAACACATTGACATAAATTCCATTGTGCTGAACTGTTAAAACCAAGAGAAAGCTAAGTTGTCAAAATCATACCTACTGAATTAGTCCAGACTTTTCCTAAGGTAAAAATAACCCACTGTTGAAAAAACAAGATGAAGACACAAAGATAGTGGCAGATACTCTTGAGTGCATTCTGAAATGCAGAAGTGTTGCTATTTAAGTAATAAAAAAAGGCATTACTCTGAGTAGAACCAACTTAGTAAAGCAGATCCAGAAGTGTTACATCCATTCTTAGTAGTTTTTTTTCCCATTTTTCTCTTTGGCCTTAACTGAGCCCAGCTGTTAAAAGCCATCAAAATGCCCTGGTCTGAATATTTAGAAGTGATTATCTCTCTGTGAAGTAAAACTTATTAGTCTCATAGTTTGATAGACAGCCTGTACTACACATCTCAGGGACCAAATGTCAGGAAAGGATTAACAAACTACATAGAAGTTGTATTCACTGGAAAATTTATCAGAGCACCAAAAGGAAGCTGCACACAAGGTGAGCCTTTACAAAGAACCATTCCACACTGAGGGAACTGGGCAGCTGCTGGTTTCACATTCCTGTCAGGCTGAAGCTTAGAGACAGTACAAGTGGCAGGGGAGAAAACCTTCTGGAAGTTACAGAAACAAATTATTGACTATTTTTAAATCTGAAAAAGAACAAAAAACCCTCAATAAGTTTGCACAGGATGAATATTTCTACCACTGGTGCAATCTTCTGATCAATTCCCATCTTAAATACTGAGTTAGAATGGAGTATGCTGAATAACAAAGCCTCATCATAATTTGGCCAAGATGGGATTCCATGCAAATTCATAGATAATGGATTACAAATTGCAACTGCCTCAATTTTCTAGTTCTCTGTTATCAATGGAAGTGTAACACACCTTGGCTTTTATGGTCACAAGTACTAGGAGAAAAAGCAGCATAAATTCCAGAGAAATTGGTGAAAAAACCCCACCAAACATCAACAACATAAGCTTTTTCTTAAAGAGAGTGTCACTTATTAGAATTACCAGACCTGAGACCTGTGGATGAAGGAAAAATTGACAATAGTTAACAAAAACAAGAAGTCCCCAAATGTCTTCACCACAGATTAAAAAAAAAAAAAAAAAAANATAAAAATGATCTCTAACTGCAAAAAAAACCCCCCCAAGATAAATTTCAGACAGTGCTTGCTAACCCAAGGCAGACAACAGTCTGTTCTTATAAAAGTCAGGTATTATTATTCACTCCTGTGTCAGTTTTAAGGGAAAGATTGAAAACTCCTCAGATAAAACTCATGACAGTCTACAACAGCATAGACAGGATGAGCAAGAGGATATCATAACTACTGGAAGTACTGATTATGTCGTTTATACCCTTTTTTACAATATGGTTATTCAGATATAGCTAAGGTTGGAAGATACCAACCTGTTGCCAATGCTTTTGTTGTATCTTTAACGCCAAGGCCATTTCTAAGCTTGTGTGGCAATTTTTTTTTTTTTGTATTATCTCGCACAGCAATCACTATTCAGTGTGATAGCCACTTCAGGAGACTGCTTTTTAGGCTTTTTCTTACACAAAGTAATTTTTATATGTGCCTATCCAGCTGACAAAGTTCCTACCTACCACTTTCCCATTCTGTTAAATTTTTTGGGAATGCCTCAAGGCTGCCTTTTCCTTCACTGTGTCAGACACCATGGATTTCCTCCCAATGCTTGGACACGCCCAGACCTGAGTCCTTCTTCCAGCCCCACAGGGACTCTTCCCATGCCCACGCCACTCACTCTTCATACTTTCTACATGTTGGACCCTTATGGCTTCTTCCCTTTCACACCATTATTAATTCTCCTATTTCTTTCCTATTACAATAGGAAGACAAGCAGAGATGAGATATTTTGTTGTCACACTGCATGCTGCTAATAGCTTTGATCTGTGAACAATTACAGATCCTATTGTAGCCTCTGGGTAAGCCAGCTCAACATCTGAGCTTCATACATTCCCTGTTTAGCTTTTTTTTCCTCATTTGATTCTGCTTAAATCTGTAAATACCTATGAATTTATGCCTAGGACATTCTTTGAGAAATGGTGGGGCTGATTGGATGTAATATTCAAAAGTTTCCATGTTACAGCCTGAAAGACAAATGACACCAACCTGAGAATAAAACCCTGCTCCACTTGGCTCCCTGTTATCTGCAGCAGCTTTCCTGGGGTGAGCTATTTGGAGGATGTACAGAAGCATGTGTGACTTTCATGTTGCTATTAAGGTGAGGCCATTGTGCCAAGAGCTGTGACGAGTTTTCACAAAGATAGTTTGAAAAGACAAAACCAGGACACTGGCTTTGCTTCACAGGTGGGTGAAAGAAGGCAAGGGGCACAGCCAGAGGAACTAGGAACCAAGAACAGCCAGCCAGAGAAAGTTCTGTGATCAAAGTCCAAGAAAAGGGTTTTTCTTTTTCCCATGAAATTTGCCATTAGAGATATTGAGGAGGCCTATGTATTAAATTCCTGAGTTTTGAGGCACCGTAATAGAGCTGTCAAACAAAGATATAGAAAGTGCCACTGTTTCCACGAGACATGACAAGCTAAGGATTCCCAACAAAGTAAGGCCACCTGAAGAGGGATAATGAAAGTGATTACATCAGCAAAGAGGAAGGAACAATCCAGGTAAAGAGTTGGTGGATGTTTGATCTTGGAGGGTTGCTGTTACCTCCAGTGCAGTCATCCAAAGCTGTCTAAAAATTAAATAGGCTAAAAGAACAAGAATGCCCAGGATTTCTTCCAGGAATTTCTGTAGTTACCTACTAGGCATCAAAGGAGACTTCTTTTGAACCTTCAAATATACAAGGAGGTCACATGCATTAGTGACTGCAGATTTGGCAACCTATTATTCATTATTTTCTTTTATTGATTGTTTTACAGTCCCCAGGCCTGTGTGTTGCTTTCTGTGCCACAAAAAAAAAAAAAAAAAATCTTTAAAATCTTGAGGGTTTTTTACAGGAGTAACAGCAGCTGTCTCTCCTTGTTAATGACAATAATAGCATCTTTTTCCCTATTAATTCTAATTAGGGGATCTCACATGAAGGTTAAGTCAAATTTTTATAATTAATGATACCTTGTAATCAGAAAAAAAAGACAGGTTGACCTAAGACAAACTCTTATGTAAACATTATTTTTAAAAACATAAATTTGCAACAAATTAATTACTTGGCTTAAGCATTTTGTTTATTTTTTTAAAAAAGAAAACATGGTGGCATGTCATACTTGGGTTATGCTGGCATTCAGGACAAAGAGACAAGCCAAAGCAATGATAAAATTGTGGAAATGTAAGGTATCACCCACAGATTATAAATAGCCATTAATTAAACAGATGCAGTTAGAAAAATAATCTGCTTGTTTTACAACTCTAGGTGGCAGCAGTGGAACAAAATAGAGAAAAATGTACGATTATGATTATACTTGCTCCCTGTTAATACAAAATCATTAATTAAATACTGCTGATGCTGCTGCATGATACAGTGTTACTTTTCCACTCTAGATGGCAGCAGCATCACAAAATACAGAAAAATAAGATTAATTGTGTTCATGCTGTGTCTAAGAATGCAGCACCTTCAGGTTCTTGGAGGTTAAAGTTGGAGAGGTCAAAATGCAGATTTCCTGTGGGCATTTCCCACCACAAAAGGAGAAAAAAAGCCCTAACAGTGATGGTTAAATATCATGTACAGTTATAGGTAAATCAATTCTGAAGCAATTTGCTATTCTGGGTTTTCCTAATGGAGAATGGATGTGCAGAAAACATAAATGACAGCACCTCTGCAGGTGAGTGTAGTATAGTGATCCTAAAAAAAAAAAATCTGTGAGTGCATGTGCCTATCTGTCATGCTTTTGTGCATTAGGAGAATTACAACTTTTGCCAGAGAAGGCAGTAACAGTAGCCACACCATGTTTTCAGTCTGACAAGTTTGTAAGTTTCTGCACACATCGGTTGACAAGGACTTCATGTGCATAAGGCTGGGTCAAAGGCTTTGAGGTGAAAAGAAGGCATTTGCTTTAGAAGATACAAAGTTTTGGTAAAACCCATTTGGTATACTGTTTGACTAGAAGGCATTATAGGTGCCAGCAGAAGGCTGATCTGGCAGAAGGAGGGGCCACAGGTGGAACCACATAAACCCATGTCTCCTGCTTTTTTTCTCTCCTGATGGAAAGAAGGTCCCAACTGGATAAAAAGCTCCAGCAGCCCACTAATATATTTATATTCAAACCATCACCTGCCAGGGGAGGTTACACAGAACATTATTTAAGTATCTGGGTCTGTTGTTCATGTTGCTGTGGGTGCTCCCCTGTGTAATTATGCTGAGCATGGCCAGAAGAGCAAGCACCAGCAGAGACTGTGACCAGCAGTGTCATGCACCACCAAGCCTAAACATGGGATTTTAAGGGAAATCCAGTGTATGAAGAGATTCTTTTGGGGAGCTCACTTTGTCCAGCTGGCTGCTGTATTGTCCTCAGACTCAGAGGCTTCTGGAGGCTGGAGGAAGTTATCTCCTGGTCCAATTTTATTGTGTTAGGAGCACATTTTGTCAGGAACAGCTTGTTGCCCAGTGCCATGGCAGGGTTACACTGTGGGGGTGGTTCCTTTGCCATTTTTTGGGGAATGTGCCTTGTTCAAAGGTACAAATCTGTGCTGAGATGTCTCACTGGGATCTGTTTGTGTACCCAAGAGCAGGACTATGACAGAGACCCAAACACTAATTGGGGCCCCATTGGGTTTATTCTTTGTTTTTTGATCACTCAACATTCACTCAATATGGAAAGGTTCTTGTTCTGTGATGCTTAATTTAAGTATGGATTTTTAATTAAATTATTATTTTGTTTTAAAAGTTGTTACATCTGTCTCGGAGAAAAAGATAAAGTGGGAAACTAAAACTGGGCTAATATCACCAGTATTAAGCTAAAGTAAAAGTTAAGGCAGTCCACTTACTGAATAAATACAAACTGAAGAATTTTTTAATATAAATATATTTTAAGCTATTGGTAAATCAGGTCTGAATTAAATTATCAGATCATCAGTTCCAAAGACTGACTACAAACTTTTAATAACGTATTCTGAATTCTTTGATTACAAATCCTAAAGAATTTCATCCTGTGAATCTGTCACTCAAAAGTTACATTAATATTTTGATAAGGAAATGAAAAAAAACCCTTTAGAACTGAAACAAAACTTCAAGAAAGTGATGAAGTTCTCTTTTCAGTTCCTCTTCAGTAGCTAATACATTCCTTTTCTCAAAAGTAAGCATATCCAACTATTATTTCAGGCTACTTAAGACTACTGCAAACTTTTCTGGCACTTTTCCCAGCTGAACTCCTGTAGCTTTTAATAAACAGGCCTGACTGCATTTTCAAATCCTAAAATTAAATTTAAAATATTTTGCATGTCTCTCACCAAGGAAAGCAAGGATAAAAGCAAGTTCAGGAAAAATCAGATACTGAAGACTGCAGAAAAATTTCAGCTGTATTCTCTGTTCTTACAGTCTCTTGGCAGGGGAAGCAATGGCAGTGCCAAGTGGTGGTGCTGGTTCTGTGCCCCTCACTTGAGGCTTGCTCCAGAGCCCAGAGAGGAGCCCATGGGGTGCTCAGGAGCTCTCAGATGTGCTGAGGTTTCCATTTTCTGGTGAATACCAGGTGCCACCTGCACTGTGAGGTGTGTGACAAGCTTCCTGTCCTTGGCAGCCCTGCCTAACTTCGTGGTCGCAGGCCAGTGATGTTTGGGATCTGAGATTTCTGAGGATTCAGCTCAGCTTAGCTCTGTCCTGTAGGGACAGGTACCTGCTGGGAGGCTGTTCCAAGAGACAGTGATTCCATGGAAATAGTAGTTTTTCCTGTTAAAGTGAGAATCCTGTTGAACTTAACACTGTGGCCAGATGTGTATTTGTACATCTGCTGTAGCCAGATTCCCAGACAAAGCTGTTCCACCAGTGGCATGAGAAGGCACAGTGCAAGTAAGAGTTGCATCTTTCAGCTGGGCAAAAGCTCTCTTTTCCTTCTCTGCTTTAAATAGATTCCTTCAAGGCTTGGACAGCTCTTGATAGCAGAAATCCCATGAGATGGTGCCAGCTAATTTGTTGGTGGGATGAGAGTAAAGACAGCTGCTGCCTTCTCATTAGTATTATTAATACATGTAGTAATAGTAGTAGTGTTATTTTCTGCCCACCCTTAATTTGTCAGGTGAATAGCAGCCATGTACTGCAGGAGACCAATCTGCAAGGTTCATTATTTCCTCATTCTTGCAATGACTTTGAATATTTCTTTAGAGGGAAGTTCCTGAGCCTGAGGCCATAATGTACATACCTGCTGTCTGACCCACTGCTCAGTTTCACAGAGAAAGGACTGAAGACATGTTCTAGAAACAATACCTTGGAGTGGAGTAATGCAGGAGGAGGAATGACACAAGGACCCTATAGACTGCATGTTTTCTCTGGAGAGGAAAATGCATTAAGACACAAACATTTGCTGCATGTGCACGAGTGCCCGTCTCGCTGACACAAAGCCACTTCACTGAAGTGCTCTCTCAGCCTGGGAGGTACCAGCTCAGCCACAGACCTAAACTGCTGCTTGCTTTGTGAACTCCTGCAATGATCAAGTGTAGAGGTGTCTTAATTTACTGAAACTAGACAATGGCTGAAGATGCTGAAAAGCACTGGCTGAGATTGTCACAGAACCCTTGCAGCAGAATCTGATTTCTTTGAAATATTCTCCATCACTTAAATTATTTTTTCCCTATTATTTGTAGATAATTCCTGTGGTTTCTAGCACACAGTCCCTCCCCCAATGCATAGTCTCACATTGTAAGGCTACACCATAAATCCTAAAGAAAGTGATTCAGCAGCTCCCTGGATTGCCTCTGGCAGACTTTCTCTAAATTTAGTACCTTGGAAATATCACTAAGACCAGGGAAATTCTCCAGCTAATATTTGAATAAAAAAGAGATCTTTGCTTAATAGCATGTGAAGGTTATGTAGCAAGGAGCACTTTTCTGCAGGTAATATAAACTGATGGTTAGTATAAATGATCATGGCAAGATCTTTCATTAGAAGTCCATGAAATAAAAATAACTCAGATAAAATTATATCAGGAAGATAAAGTACCATTTTGGGGAAAGCACTGTGCCGAAACAATCTGTCATATTGATCAGCATAATGTTTCTGACAGAACTGTTCTGTTCATTTGAAATCATCTTCACCTGCTGTTGGATAATGCAGAGCAGAGCTGTGCAGCCTCAGGAGCTGTGAGCTGGATCTGCTTTACAAAGCCCTGTAACTCATCCCTCTCCTCCTGCCCAGCTGCAGGCTGTGCCCTCTCCCAGAAAGCAGCTCCAGCCTCTTTCACACACCTCAAACCTCACCTGGCACAGCTCTCCTGCCCTGCCTACACTGCCCAAGCAATGTCCAACCTCTCCATGTTCCACCTGCAGCAGCTCCTTGCTCATCTCCTGAGCAGTTTCCCATCACCTCCATGGGTGAGCAGCCAGACTCTCCCCGTGGCTGACCAGGCAGCTCCATTCCCCTAAAGGCCCTGCTACAAACCTTATTTTCAGCTGCTGCACAGAAGAGGCAGAAGTAGGCAAAGGGTCTGGGCAGGGAAGGTGAAAGGCAGGAGCTATGGTGGAATACCTTAGGGACTGATACCAGAGCTGTGTGCTACCCTGCAAGGGACTGTTTTCACATATGGAGAATGAAGTTGGCCTTCTCCAGCTACAGGTCAGATGTAACCTGGCTGAGATGATGATCATCTTCAGTCCATGTAAACATCAAAAATTTCATGCTTTGAACTGAAGAGCTCAAACCTAGGGGAAGAAAAAAATCTCTCAGCATTTCATACTGAAATCAGCTGTTATCTTTGAAACACGAACAAGCTCCACCAATAACACTCTCAGCTGAACGTGCAGATTCTTAGGTTGGTTTTGCTGAGAATTAAAAATTAACAATTCAACGTAAGTCTTAATATAGGCATGTGTCTGTCTGGCATGTACAAGAATTTCCTCCAGTACTTTCTCTCTCTTAATGCTGCAAAGATCAGTAATACCAATGACTGATTCAGCAGCAAACACCTTGAACTGTGGAAGAGTGACTTGGCACCTGAGCCCAGGGCTGCTTCCAAAGGACAGCACTCCCTTGGAGCTTACCAAGCCTTCCCTCAAAGGTTACATGCCAAAATGTCACCAGACTGTATTACCAGAGCCTTCAGAAATGGAGAGTACCAAAGTGAGATTTATTTTTTGGTTCATGATATTTTTACTCTGATAAGGGGATAGGCAGATATGGTTTTTTCATTAAATGTTAACCCTTTATGTTCAGTCTTAAATAGGTGAGTGGGAGACCATTTTTTTCTTTTTCTTTTTTTTTTTTTTTTTTGTCCTGTCAACAGAATTATATACTACATTTCATGTAATTAGACATATACATGAAATGTGTTGAATGAAGCTAGGTAGATGATACAAGCTGAAATTTGAAACAGAGGAGTCTTGATAAACTGTAAGTAAATGCATAAAATATGTATGCACATGACGGAACACTGGAAACACAAGCTCTAACTACAGTTTCATCTCCAATGTTATGGCACTAGGTCTTGGGTTGCAGGTTTTCCAAGCCCAGTGGCACAAAAAAATATGACCTTTGCTTTTAAGCAGAATGAATTTTGTGCAGAATCATTGACAGACAGTGGCAATACATCTACTCTGTAGAGAAGGATATGTAGAAAATCAAGTATGAAGTAAAATGTCTTTATCAAAGAGAAGACAATGCTTTGATGTCAACAGGAGTCCTTCTGTGGACTTTGATATAGAATTAATTTCAGTAATCTTAATTATTTTGCCCCATCTTAATATCTTTATTGCACCATGAAATGGTGTTCTCCTAAGAGAAAGCAAACAGTTTGGGGATTTTCTTTCCTTTCTTGCTCAATTTTGTTTTGGTTTCAGTGGGAGAATTTGTTGTTGGTTGAGTTTCTGACAAAGGAGTCCTGAGGGACAGGGGAGGATGTGTGTGTCTTGGAATGTAGATGTAGGTTGCATATTTGCCTTATGATGGATGCACAGAATTGAGGAGTCATAATTCACCCAAAATCCCCGCTTGTAATATTTTGATGTATTATGACAATATAATCTTGTGTATTAATAACAGATTATAATATGTATATTTGTGGGGTAGTATTTAGCCAGATGAGATTTGCTTATGTAAATTCTACTACCTGTGTTTGAAACTGATAGTGGCTGTTACTTAATGGTGCTCCAAAAAGCACATTGTAACTTCAGACTTTGTGTGTTTGAAGAACTTGCTCAATGTTTATTTGTTTCCTCCCTATTCTCTCTTCATGATTTTTAGAAAAATAGATTTTATCCAAGAACTCTGGGTCTTCTAATTTGGTGATATTAATTTCATTTAGTTGTGTGCCCCTTCATGCAGTCTTGATTTAATATATCATCTTCTTCTTCTCACAGAACAGGGATGAGTGAGCAAGAACCAAAACTTTTCTGAAAACAGAAAGAAAGGCTTTATTATATAAAGCTTAAACAGAAAAGCAAGAGTGACAGGATTTCCATACACTGAAAGATTATCTTCTTTGAATGTGTAACTCATGTTTGCTCTTTATGGGCCGATTGTTAGACTGTATGTTCAGTTCCCTCAAGAGGCATTTAGGACTTCAAATGCAATAATAAATTAATTTGCAAGATAGAGACAACAATGAAAGATTCAATTCCAAACCAGAGACGTGAAATTTCTCTGGAATTCTCAAACATTAAAAAGCATAAATAATAGCTTTATTTATTTGTGTAAATAAACACCCAACCAAGGAGGTAAAACACAAAATCGCCAGCATTAGGAGGAGCAGCTCCTTTTTCCATCTCCAAAGAGATGTGACTTACATCAGTGTCACTGCCTGCTGTCCCCCACGTCACTTGGCTACCCCAGTCCCCTGAGAGGCCAAGGACAACAAAGAGAGGGCAGAGGAGAGCCCTGGGGTGTGCAGGGCTCGCTCCTCCTGAGATAACTGAGGTCACTCCTGGCAACGAGGAGGTGACAGGTGACACCCATGTCTCAGAAAGGAAACCATTCCTTTCCTCAGAGGCCAACACAAAGCTACCAGATGGGAACAGTTTTCTGTCACTGCCTATCAAGGCTGGAGCACAGCTCTCCAGCCTTCTGGGACATCAATTTTATGCTGAGAGCACAGCAGTCTCAAAAAACACTGAAGAGCCATTTACTTGTGAAGTATAAGAAACATCTGTCAGGGGCTAAAAGTGTTAAAGAAATGCTTAACTGTACATTGAGTTGGCAGAATCTTAGGCTCAGACTACAGGAAAAAAAAAACATTAGCAGTGAAAGTCCACAAGATTTATCCTAATTTATCAGATTACTTCCTCAGAAAGTCTCCTTTTGAACTGCTCTTCAACAGAAGAACAAATGTGTAGACTTCAATGCTTAATAAAGCTAAAAGCTTCTCCCTGGGGTAATTGAAATTTTTCTATCAAAGGGCAGATAGACCTGGTTGCAGCTGCAACAAAGAAGAAACATATAAAGCCAAGTGGAAAGCAGTTAGACAGCATTGGTGGTGTAGGACCATTGAACATGGTCTTGCTAATTGGAATCTATAGCACAGGACATTCAACTACATGCTGGGCAAATGACCCTGAAAGTTTCAAGTCTATCTAGTATAGAAAAAAAAAAAAAAGTTCAGATGTATTGATAATCATAGGAATGATGGATTCTGTATCCTTGAATGGGCATAACCAACCAGAGATCTGGGTAACTGGCAAATTTCTTTTTTAAATAAGGCCCTTTGAGTCCCATATATGCATCTACTTTTTTTCTGTTGTTCTTTCCCGTCTTCTAATAATTTCACACAGAGCTTTCAGAGCAGCAATGTTCAAAAGAATGAAAGTAATGAAACACAGCAAAGTTTTACATTTTTATTTCTGTACTTTGGGAAAATTCCTATTGAAGACAGAAGGCAGTTCAAATTGGAATTGCTTTACTGCCAACAAAAATGTGTGACTCTTGATCTAATGAAAAATTAGAGAGATTGAAAAGCAGAAGTAGACTTAGGAAAGATTTCAGTTACAGCAGGATGCAGCCCTTATTGCATTTGTAGTTCAAACTGTGATCTCTAAGGAGATCTAAATTGCTCTGGAGTGTGGAATTTAGGGTATTTGAGACTTTATTTTCTCAGAGGAACAAGTATGGGTAGCTAAGACATCAGGTTTTATTGTCACGCATTTAGGAAACATATGTTATTTTAATTTAAAATAAAATGTCATTTAATGATGAAAATGCTAAATTCTCAAAACCCTTGTCATGTGAATTAAAAGTTGCTCTAAAAGGTTCCAAAAAGTGGAAATTGTTATTTTTTTGAAGCTTCCACTCTGGTAAACTGATTTGGATAAACATACTTTTATCCTGGTAAAGCTGTTCTATTTGTGATGATTATCAGTATGTAACAACCTCTAAATAGTTGCTGTCACATGCTCTGTACCTTTGTGAGCACTGAAGTATTTCTGGGAAGTGAAACACCTTCAGCAACAAAAGCTGGAATTGCACTTCACACTAACACAGCAGGATGTCAGAAGAAGCTGCCCACAAACACTGAGTGTGCTTCGGTGCCCCTCAGAGGTGAAAGACCTAAATGAGAGGTGGAGAATCTTCTCTTGGGTACAACACCACATTATGGTGCTGTGCTTCTTCCCATGCAAATGCTACTTCATTCCAGCTTATTCCAGTGTCTTGGTGGGATGTGGCATTGACTGGGTGCTACAGACATGGGCACACAGTTCAGAGAGTAAAAGAACTGCAAGCAAATTCCTGCTCCAGGATGGCAAAAAGGAGATTTTAACCTGGGTGTTCAAAATACCAGTTACCATGATTCTGGATATGACTCTATCTTATGGGTGTCTATTGTTGATGTTTGCAACCATCTCTTCTACCATTCTTTTTTAGTGAGAAAAAGCACGTGAATATCACAAGTGACCGTTGTGTATTTTCATGTACTCCCCAGTACTGTTCTTTCTCTCTTGGTTTCCCTCATCTATCACTCATTTTATCTAGTATTCTCTCTTACCTCATCTTTTTCATTCATCAAACCCTTTTTCATGAAAGCCTGAATTTTGAACTTTTCTTCCACTGTTGTTTGAACTTTTCTTTTTTCTGTTGTTCTTTTCCCTCTATTCTTGACTTTTTAATAATTTTCTCCTTGTTTCTTTTCATGCATACTTTATCCATTTGCACTAATCCTCCTCAGCCCTCCATCTGACAGATCTAATGTAGTTTCAATAAGCCATTTCTTTTCCACTGTCTAAAGCAGCATTTGAAATGTCAAACAGAGGAACTCCCTTCCAAAATCCAGCAGGAAAAGTCCAGGGCTGGACATATCACTCCACTGAGCCAGAACAAAACAAGCAGGCACATACAGCTGTGGTAAGAGCAGGTCAAAGCAACCTCAGCACTTCAGGCTCAGCTGATGAGCCTTGTGGCAACAAATCACTGGTGAAATCACGTGCTGCAGTGTCTAATATGCCAGACAGCCAACAGCACTTGGCAGCAGAGGATCAAACAACTGAAAAAAAGGATGTGGAAGCATGCCAAAGGCATGACGCCCTGAGCACTCATGCAATGATTTTACTGATTAGATCAAAAGAATGGTCAGTTTTGTTGTATTTATCAGAACTGTCTATTTTATCACCAAAGTAGCTTAATGAGTTCCCTTTTTCATCTCAACAGACAGGCAGTCTGGGAAAACACTATGCTATTAATAGAATGGTATTTTTAGAAAGATGGAAAAAAGAAAAAGGCAAGGGTCCAGATTTTATCCCACTCTCTTCAGTGGCATCTGTGATACAACTGGAACACACGTACCAGAGGAAGGTCACCTCAGTTGAAAGAGCATTTACAGAAGCCACAGGAAATATTTGAACTTCTTGATAAGTCCCTTCACTGAGATACTCTCTGTTCCATATTGCCTCACCCTGTCTATCTACCAGCACAGATGGGTTTGAGGGAATGTAGATTTGTATGATCTGAGTTTCCAGCTACTTCTTGCAGTCATCAAAATGTGCATGTTTAATCCTTTACTCTGAGTATTAGAATTTAATTTCTTAAATCACTGCCTATGACTAAAGCAATAGAAAAAGTTCCCCTGATTTTTTGAGAGAGCTGAATGCAATCCATATTGGGAGAACAGTTGATGTTGAGACCCCAACACTAACATATCAACATTCTAGTACTTTGTTTGTAAAATACTTTGCTCCTGGGGGACTCAGGCTCTGTATTTATCAACAGTTTCTTTACATATGCACATAATGACAAACATACAACAAATACATACATAAGTAATTTATGCATATATGTATATCTATTGCTCTACAGGTAAGACTTTTCAGAGAAACCAGAAAATACATGTACACAGAATGCTTTACATTATTGTGACAACAAATTTGAAGAAAATTTTCTTCTCAACTCCTTCCTTTCCAGAAGAGCACAGCTTAAGCCAGCTATTAAGTCATTCTTGTATCCTTTCCATTGAGATGCTACATAAAACACCTAAGTACTTTGTTATATTGGAGCCTTCAAAAAGTGTATCAAGACAGAAACCTGCTTTTAGAACTCCTGACAGCAGAATGCCTTGAGCTATCAACTGATCTTCTTTTGAAATGAATTATTTTGTCCTTTAGATTGTATCAGGTAATCCTGTACGAAAATATATAAGCTTTTCAGTTTGTTTGCTGGGTTTCACACAGATGCTTTGCTAACTTCTTCCTACCTGTAAGTTCCATTCTCTCTCTTCCAAACTGCATTTCTTCTTTGGGATTGATGTGCATCCCTTTGCTACTTCAGGTACGTTTGTTTAAGTGCTAACGTTTTGGGTTTTCATGTCCTGTGGCACTAAATTTCTATACCTTAGATCATGTATTTATGGTAGCAACATGCCCACTGTCCACCCTCTCTCACAAATAGTGTTCAGGGCTTCATTGCCCCTTTCTTAGAGCAGGCCCTGACTTTAAGAAATTAAATACAAATACTCAGAAGCAGGGATTAACATTTTGGTGATTGCAGGAGTTAGTAATTAACTCATATCACATAAACCTACATTACCTGAAACCTTGCTCAGGGCCCAGTCCCACACTAGAAATGCAGATATCTCTTTACATGACATTGATAATGAAAAAGTTGGCCCAGGTGTCAAGTCAAAACAAAGTAGTCTGGACTTGCCTGAGAACCAAACAAGGATCAAAACCAGATCAGTTATAAAGAAAAACATTGCTCTCCTCTCCTGGCTTCAAAAAGTATTCAAAAGACAGAAATTATCTGGGTTTATGTGGGTGGCAAGAGTGATAGGAAGGATATAACTCCTAACAGTTGTGGATAAGAACTTCTGTGCTTGGACACCTGAAGTTAATTCTGTGGCAGGTTTTCCCACACCATTACATCACCACAAGTGCAGAGGAGTACCAAGGTCCCTCTGGAATTCTCTGCATTTACTTCCTGGCTTGGCACAAAGTCAGGCACAAGGTTAGTTTGGACCAGCTGCATCCACACCAGCTTTCAAAAGAGGCAGATGCGAAGTGATAATGAAAATTAGCAAAACAAGCCAACCCCATGAAAAGTTGGATTGCCAGTGGATGAGCTTCCACCCATTGCACAAAGTCCATTAAACAGCACTGTTCTCACTGGAGTTCATTAAAATTTCAGTGAAATGATTCTGCAGTTTCTCTTCACGGTGCCAGGATATTGAGTTTACAGCAGGCATTGGCTAGGGCTTCTCATTGCTTTTAGAATGACATCAAACTTTTCATTTTGTTTTCCTTACTTTCCTGTGCTGCTACTGATAAAAATGGGAAGACCAGTCAAGCAATGGTAAGGCAGAAATTCACCAGTTCACCAGAAAGAAAACAAGGTTCATATGTTGTCATTCAGCATGAAACTACATTCACATAGTAGTCTGTTGCCTGGATGTATATTTTTTTCTTTTTCTGAATATGCACATTATCTTGTGGACTTTGAACAAATGAAACCCGAATGATATTGCTCATCATTACTTCAGCATAAAACCAGACTGTAATCAAAACCATTTTTAATATTGGTTCTTGATGTCTTCCTTATATAATTTAATTAGCTCAGTGACTTTTTCTTTTTTAGACTGCAGTGACAGTGACAGGAATACCTACTGCATTCTGTGGATTCTTAACACTTTTTATCTTTCTAAACATAGATTTTAACCCTATATCTGCAAATCATTTTAAATTCTAGACAGATAAATGTGAGTGCTATCAGCTATAATACACAAAAAATAAATTGGCTCCAGAGGTTTTTCCCTTTAAAGGTAGGTGTAAATGACTGAAATGTTCATTTACAATAATAGGAACACTCATGATTTATTCTTTCTCTGATTTCCACACCAGACAGAGAGCTTAAAACTGAACTGCACAAGAATGTTTTTACATACACTCGCTTAGCAACACCTTTTGTGGGTCCTATTTTGAGAAGCGGTGTCTGCTTACAGTCCTTGCAGATGTGGCTGGACACGGATGTGGGGTTCAGCAAACTTCCAGACAAAAATTCATTCACTGGAAAAGTGGTGAAAGGCTGATGAAAAATGGTACAGATTCTTCTTCAGCTCAATATTCAAATAGGGCAAAAATCACAGTGAAGTATAAAACAAAACAAATCAAATCAAAACACGAGCTTTTCTAAAGGAGTTTTCTAAAACTACAGCCCAACAGGATGATCTGTATCGAGGCCATATGTATTTATACCAGTGTTCTACCACAAGATCCTCTGTTCTACTTGCACAGGTTTACTGGCAGTAGTTTTGCAAGTTTCACAGACTTCTTTCTGCCACCCAAGAACAAAGAAAAAAATACACGTAAATGAGCAGACTTGGAAGCAGGTAATTTTTCAAAAGAACTTCTCGAAGGCTTTTGCTGAGTTGTAAGGTGGTTTTGTCATTTGGTAAGACATGAGGCCAATATGATCTTATATCTTTCAAATATCCACCTGTGTTTTTTGTCTCCAATAAGAATTAATGATGCACAGTAATTTACAGAGCATCTCAGTGCTCCCTGTTTCCTAGGCTTCTGTGAGGGTTGGAAGTCAGCGGATGGATGTCTCTCATAGTCATCAGCCTTCTGCCAAGATTTCAGAATGAGCAATGGAACCAAAAAGGTTTTTAGCCACTTAAAGGTGAAGCTAGATTAATTTTTTATCATTATTTTGATTTTTATGGCATGAGTTGCTAAGTGTCAGCACTTCCCTTCACGAATGGAACGTAAGACCCAGGTTGTTTCATTGTAAGTAAGAGCACAAGTCTGAATTTAGTTGACCTTGGGTTTTGCCTGTTTTTTTAACAAAATATGCTAAGAAAGGATGCTTCTGGGTTTTTATTTTCCTTAAAGGTAGGAAATGTGCTCAGAAAAACAGAGAAATGACCCTTGTTCTGTATCAGAAAAGGAACTCAAATTATGTGGCAGCAAAGTAACTGGTAGCTTAAAACTACAACATTCTATTCAAACAAATTTTCAGTCTACAAGTAGCATAACAGGGATATCAATGTGTGCATCTTTCCACAACTAATTTTACTTTAAGAGATCACTATTCTAAACAGTTATGTTGTTGATTTCAGTTGTCTCACTCTTGACCAGGTCTTTGAACATAGCTAAAATTTTTCCAATTTTGGCTGAGGTGAACATTAACAGTCCGATGTCAGAAGGCCCCTGAATGACAGTTCCATTGTGACCCTTAGTTTCACAGATGATTCCATTAATTCATTTATGAACTAGAGCATAGTCAATATTGATTTAGAAATTGATAGCGATAGGAATCTAAAAAGGCCTTTATATTTTTCCTCCTGGATACTTGCAGATTTTGGACAAAAATCACTTTTTCAAAATATGAAAACTCTGATATTTTTTCACCGTGAATTACATTTTCAATGGTTTTATGGCTTTTTCC
>WEIU01014239.1:1491712-1529052 GCA_013389925.1 Aegithalos caudatus
CGTGTGTGGGGAAGGCAGAGCGCTGGCGGGGCCGGGGGAAGCAGATGCGCGGCCAGGGGATTCCCTGAGAGTTCATTTTGGGAAGGGTTGGGTGGGCGTGTGGGGGCATTGGTGTTGGAAGATGCAGGGGCTTTTGGGTGGGATGGGGTGAAGCGGGTCGATAATAATGCTTTTTAAATGTTTTAAATATTTTTTTAAAAGATCTCGAGTTTATTTATGCCTTCAGAAGTCTTCCTTCACCATCACCCCCCCTGGAATGTCAGGATGGTACAGGATCAATGCAGAATACTGTCAGCTGTTGCCTGTCAGTCATACTCCCTTAAGCCTGGCTTCAGATGTTTAAGAATCTCAGCTCTTTTTATGGCAGTAGGCTCCTGCCTTCCTCTCCAGAAGGGCCGATTCCAGCCAGTATTGTGAGCACGCAGCGTGGCTGTGTTCTGGGAGGATTTAATCTCGGGACTCTCTTTAGCTATTGTGTCTAAGCACACGTACGGTGTGGCATTGCACGGGCAGTACTGCACTTGGTGTGGGGCTGTCCCGTTTGATTCCCCCTCCCCCTCCAGAATTTCCCGTGTGCAGCTGTGGATTTGGCTTGGGAATCATGTGGTGACTGTACAGTATGCAGAGGCAGTTGGGTGTAAGGGATTGTAACCAGCTGACTTCAGGAGTTAGTTCTTTCAGCTGGCCAAGGCAAATGGGAGATACCCTTATGAGGAAGGAATGCAGTGGGATAAACTGCGTCCCTAGTAGGGAACCCTCTGAAATTTTTACCAAAATGAGTAGGTAATAAATTTTATACAGTGGGTAATTTTTTTTTGTTGAGCCCAAAGTATCACACAGGAGCCCACATCAGAATCATTTGCGTCTAGAACAGGATGCTCCTAAATAGAATTGATTTTTTTTTCCCCTGGGCATTAAGAAGCCCAGAATTTTGAAACATTTTTCTTAGCTTTTTACTTTATACCTTGTGATCTTGGACAACTTTCCAAATAATGGATCAGTTGCTCTTTTGCTTAAGAGGGATGTCAGATACTTAGGAGTATGAGGTGTGCTGAATTTTTGCACTGAAGAGGTGTGTGTACACAGAATTTGCTAAAACAAGCCTGATTGAAAATCTGCAAGGGTGACATCTCCTAAATCAGTAAGAATTATCAGCCTTGGATTAGCACCATCATGTGTTTTAGCCCTGTGAACAGTGACTTAAAAAAGCAGAAGTTTTAATTAAAAATGGCATAATGGCTTTGAGATCAGTGAAGTGGGGATTAAGTCCAGTGATGGCATCTTCATGGGGGGGATGAAGGCAGGTCAGAATGATTGGATGCACAGTGATCAAAGCCCCAACTCAGAGTAATCCACTGTTCATGTGGAGGGAGAAAAACACACGCCGCCCTAAAAAAGACCCAAACCAAGTTGTTCAAACACAATTTGCAAAGATTATTCTTGTGAGCTAAGGGCAGTGAAGTGTGTGTGTTAGTGACTCCATTTTGTGAGTCTTACTCAAGGCAGAGGTTTTGCATTTATTTTGGAACTAGGTAACACTCCTGGGTCACTTGCTGTTTAAAGTGACCTAAAGCAAAGAGTTGTGTCCGTCTGTTTTAGGAAGTGTCCTATTTTGGGCACCAGTAGCATTGATCATTGCAAGGTAATGACAAGAGGCTCATCTTTTCTAAGCTGTGTGTGACACTCTATGGAAGGTGGCAAAAGTTTTCTGAAGAGAAAAAGCAGAATTTGTGAGATGGGATGAGATTTGAGGTCTGCCTTCAGAACAGTCTGAATTTGGATTAATTAGTACAGCATAACCCCAGGTAAATGAGATCAGAAAGATCCTGCTATGCCAACAGAGATAAAACACAAAATAATTATGTAAACAGTAATGTTAGAGATTTTCTTTTAATGAGTTGTTCCTATGATCTGCAACTTAGCTGCAGTAGAACAAATGTAGTGGTTAAATCTGTTGGAGCATTTCAGTGCTTACTAGAGGTAGGACCATGGTAAATGGTACTCTTTATTATAAATTTCCTTTAGTTCCTCTAATAATGCTCTTCAGTTTTAACAGGGAATTCTTCCTAAGTGCAGGGAGAACATACATGATATGTATACACAATGGTTGTGATAAATTAGTATGGAAAATTAATATTCTTTATTAAATTCATGAAAAGCATTTTGAGTTTTCATGTATCAGTGGACAGTTATGGTAAATCCCAAGGTAATTTAAAAAATACATAAGAGAAAGCATATTATGATCTAATTTTAAACTTGTATATCTAAATCACCAAACAAATTTGTGGTTTCTTTTTTTTTCTGTTTGCTTTAAAGAAGTACTATAGTCTGGAGAACAGGACAGCATTTACTGTATTCTTTATGCCAGGTTCTCAACCATTTCACAGCAGAGCCTGTGTTTAGCCACTTCCTGCAGCTTGGAAGACTTTGCATATATCATAATTTTGAGCACCAGTTGTCTTTGGAGAGCAGATGGCACTGATGGGGCTTGAAATGGTTGTGGGCTTCTGAAAAATGGGGGGATTGTGCTGTGGAACAGGGGAGAGCAGACAGGGTTGCTGAAGACTGCTGGTTATGGGTTTGCATATGTTAAAGGTGCTGTGTGGGGGCTTCCTGAGAGTAGGAAAGTTGATGCTTTCTAGGTGAGGACTAGATGGCAGGCAGGTTTTTGTCTTTGGGACATCAGAATAGACTTTTATGTATGGAATGGTCAAAAATACCTGGATTTCTTTGGTTTCTGAATGTGTTGAAGAGAGTGAAAGCTGAATGCTCCCAACCTTGTCTTGGCCTGCCTGCAGTGTTTTCAGGATGTTGGTTCACTGTGTCATTAGGATGATGAAGTAATTCACAGAATCCCAGATGCCTGAGGCTGGCAGACACTGGGAGCTCACCTGGTCCACACCTCTGCTCAGCTGGGGCCACCTAGAGCCAGTTGCCCACATCCAGATGGCTTTTGTGTATCTCTGAGGATGGAAACTATAACATCCCAACCAACCTGTGCTTCTGCTCAGTCCCTCCCACAGAAAAAAAAAAAAAAAAAAGTTTCCTGACATTCATACAGAAATTCCCATATTCCCATTTGTGCCATTGCCTGGGCCTTCCATTTGTGGCAGGTCCTGGAAGAACAAGACAAAGCCCTCAGTTTTCCTCAGTATCTCCATCAGCCTTTATGTGCTCACTTGTATGCAGATGAAGAGCCCTGGAGATGCACATTATTCATGATTTCCTACATCAGCTTCCCTGAAATAGGTTGGGCCTTACAGTAAGACCAAGGTAGATAAATTGCACATCAGATCAGTTCCTCTGACTGAGTCTGTCAGTGGCATTTGAAAAACTGGAAAATCATTGTGTTCTTCTTTGTAGGGACTTAGCTGTGCTGGAAAGTGGGCTCTGGTGTGCTGCAGGCCCTTTGTTCTTAAAGTTCTACAGTAGTAGCTGTTTAGATTATGCAAAGGGAAAAAAACCCAGGAATTAAAATAGAACTCAACCCTTAATTTACAGGTTCTGAAGTGCTTCCTTGTTGGCCTGTTCCTCTTTCAAGAGGTGCAGTTCTGGTAACAGGACTAAGAAAAATGCTGGTAGCTGGTGTTGGCATTGGCATTGGCCTCAAGGCAGACACAAGCCAAAATATTAGTAAGGGGAAAAAATGATGAATGACAAGTACACACCATTTCTCCACATGTAGAGCCAAAGCTTGATGAGCAGCTCTGTGGGAGTGAAGGTTTATGCATCAATAAAAACACAATTATTCTTAAAATTTTTCTTACATTTTTTAATTAGTGGATTTGTAAACAACTTGAGTTGCTCTGAGTGGTTTTTAGCTTGATGGTTAATAAAATAGGAAATTGTCATTAGGTAGCTTACACACTGTTCATATCCAATTACTACACCAGGAAACTGTAACTGGAATGACCTTTGTTTTTTCCTTGAAAGAAAAACTGTGTTATAATTGTCAGCATTTTTTAACTACATTTAACCCTACACCTGTATGGGTGGGAAATTTTAGACATTTTAAAGTTGTTCCTGATTAGTTGAAAGTTGTGCAGAGTCTTGTGAGAAGTAGCTGTAGGTATTGTTGTGTTGGTGAGCTGTTTGCTTGAGCCTTTTAGGCTGATAGAAGGGAGATGCCAGAGGGAGTGGTTATTGACTGCTGAGGTTCATGATCAGTGGAGGGTGTCTTCCAGAAGTTTTGCCTTTTTGGAGGATGCATGTGAAGAAACCAGTGTAAGAAATGAGTCCTTGAGTCTTCTGTGAGTAAACCCAAAGCAGTAAGTAAGCCCAAATTCAGTGCTGAAGCTCTTGCACAACTGTCAGAACAGCCCTTGAATTTACATGCAGTTGTGATTGTGGATGGAAATAAGCAGTAATGTCATAAATGAAACTGTGCTTGCTAAAACTGAGGTGCTAGTTCAGGATATTTTTCTTTCCTGATAGCTGCTTGTAGTGTTTGTGTTTTGCAGTAAGCCACAGCTGCTTGCTTTTATCAGTTCCTTGTATAAACAGGTGCAGCTAATCACTTACAATGAAAATAATACCAAGTTCAGTCTGTCTTGTCAAGTGGTTTGATTATTTACAAGTTTCCTTTGCTTTATTTTCTTTTTTTTTTTTTCTTTGGGGGTTCAGCATGAAATACATCCTTTAGCAATAATTATTTCATGTATTTGTTACATGAAACAGTTGTGTTTCAATGTTACTTAGAGATATCAAGGGTTCATGCATCTGAAAAGGAGTGAAAGGCTTGGTAATTGGATATAGGCTATTTGACCTTTATGTCCCTGGTTCAGAAAGAGTCCGTGGTACCAGATGCCGAGGTGTTTGCTGTTTGAAATTGGCTCAGCAGTGGGTAAGGTGATATTAATACAATTTTAGTGTGCAGGTATGTGTGACTCACAGGCCAACACAGTGGCTGTCCCTTGAAAGAAAGTTTGCAGCTAAACAGCACCTCATTTTTAGACTGGATCTCCTTACTTGGGGGTCAGATAAACTTACAGAAAGTAGGATATTGAGGGAACTTGGATTGCATCTACCTGTTTTACAGATTTTGTGACTTTGCCTGGAATTGGAGAAAAAAAAAACAACATTGTGTGTGTGCATTTACACATACAGACATACAGTTCAGTGTAAGGGCACTTCAGTAAGTCTTGATCCGTTTATGTTATCAGCAGATCCTAATCCTAAATCCATGAGCAAAACCCAGGTAAAAGGGAAAGAGTGTGTGTGGGTGTGTGTTATGAAATAAGGAGGTCTCAGCTGCAGTGATTTTGGTGCAAATGATGGGTGAGAGTTTCCTGTCCCATTGCTCACCCTGCACACCCTGTCCAGCCCCAGGTGAGATTCCCTGGGTCTCCTGTCCCGTGTTGGGAGCCCAGCTCCTGCCAAGTGAGTGGCAGAGACAGGTCTGGGCCCAGGAGCCTGTGGAGCAGGACATTTATAGCCCATAGTACAGTACAGTCTCCTGCTCCTCCTGGGCAGGGCTGCTCCAGGCAGGGCATACATGGACTGCCAGGGATGCAGCTCACAGCACACTCAGGGTGACTGACACCAATATCTGGGAAGGCCAGATCAGAGCTCTGGCAGGATGAAGTCATGTCAGGTTTTCTTCCCCTCTTGCCCTCTGCAGATTTGTGTGTGATATAAAACACAAAGGTTATGTGTAAGCTCACTTGCTGATAATGCAATTCCTCACTCTTTTTGATGCCACTGTATGTATTGATGATGTGTTTGGTGGTCTCCTGTTAGCTCTGCCTCATCACCTGAGGTACATGGAATGATATGTTAGGAACATGTAATTCTCCAAACTTAGAAACTTGCATTAGCTGTCTTAGGCAACACTGCTAAATTAAATTTCACTAATGGGGTATGTTGTTCATTAGAACAAAAGTTAAGGTGACAGATCATTACTTAATTTAGTAGAGAATGTTTTTGATACAGTATCAGGCATGACTAGTGCAAATCTATTTATATAGGTTACCTCACAAATAAAGAACTCCTTCAAAATTCCCTGGTTGAAAACCAGGTTATTTAGTTTTCTGTTTTATGTTCATCACATAATTCTGGAGAAATCCTTGTGAATTTATAGGACTTACTATAAAGTCCGTTTTGTATTGTGAAATACCAAAATAGCCTGGTGTCACAGTTCTTTTTGTAAAACCTTTTTTTTCTAAATTTAACTGTCGTAGACTCTAGGAAGACTTCTTTAAAGACTACACAAAATCTCATCCTTACACCCATGAAATCTCTTTCTGGTTTTACCTGGAAGTTGTAAATGACAGCTGCTAGTGTGTATAGGCGAGGTTGAAGGTAGGAAAGCCCTATGAAGGAAGTTTTGCTTTCAGAAAATGTTCTAAGGATACTTCTAACATACTTCTTGACAGTAGTGAAATCATTTTGTAGAAAACTCTTTAAAAGCCATATTGAATTCTCATTATGTCTAGTTCTGTTACAAATGGACCATACAGTCCATAATACCTCATAGACTGCTGTGCTTCAGTTGTTGTAAATATGATCTCATCTCCACAGTTGTAGAGAAATTGGTAATAGTCAGAAGTAACTGTATACAGTTAGACTGCAATCAGACTTTTTTCAGGCCTCACAACAATTAAATTATTTAATAGTTAGGTAATTTTATTTGATACTTTACATATGTGCATTTGTGATCTGAAGTGCATACTTGATAGATGTTATGCTTGATTGGACTAGGGAGTGAAAGAGTTTGGGAATACCAAGTGCAAAAGCTGTGCAGGTAATTCCAAGGCAGCTGCTGCCTACGTGTCTGCCAGCAGTGAGTCTGCATTACTTTCTCCTGTGGGAGGGAAGAGCAGCGTGCACACTTTGAACTGAAAGCCTTCCTTCCATGAAGGAGTTCCTGAAACCCACGTGGTGTTGTAAAATGTACAGACTCTTTGTTGGAATTTGTACTTTAGATTTTATTAAAAATTCTTCCGTGTTTCTCTTTATGCAGCTGACCTTTGTGCAGTGTCAGCACAGTGTCTGCTGAGAGCTGTATCTCTGCATTAGTGTTCACTTCAGCTTTGGCATTCTTCAGTGGGACCTTAGCTTGGAAATCGGTTGTGACTATTAAACCTGTCTGTACCTTACACAGAAGCCCACACTTCACCTGGCAATGGGCTAATTGTCTTAAATCCTCAAAAGTCAGTGCAGTTGGATTCCTTTTTTCCACTACTTTTGTCTTCTTAATGAAATCAGTAGTCAGTGGATTCATGACTTTGTTAACTCTGCAGAGCATTAATTCTGAATGTTAATCAGGTGTTTTATGGTACCTGAGTTGGAATCTCTTTATTCTGAAGTTGTGCTTTTCAGCAAAGGATGGAACTGAATTCAGTTTGGCAGAATGAATGTTTAGCTACTGTAGGCTGACCTTAGAAACACATTGAGAGCACAACAGGAATAGAAGACCAGCTTCAGCTATGAACTAAAGTAGCATAATGAGGGAGAGACTAGTATTGAATCACAGACTCTTGGAATGCAGATAAATGGCTGTCTCTAGTAGGGAGTTAATCTCTCCCTGTAAATACTGCTCTTGATAAGTTGTCATGCAGCAGAATGCTGGACTATATGAAGTTGGTTCTCAGTGCTGTGACTTCAGTGTTTTGTCCCTGTACAGAGTTTGGATGAATTGTAACAGAGAAACTCCTATTTCCTGCACTGTGTGCCATGGTAATTTGTCCCTGTGCTGGGGTATGTTTGAAGGGAACTGTTAGTAGCATAAATTTGTTAGAAGTTCTGCTTTATCTCGGTTGCTGGCTTATCCATGCTTCAGGCAGTAAAATTTTAAATGCTCTTTGTATCTTTAAACAGACATAACTTTATACTCCCATTCAGTTCCCTTGAAACTCAAAGTCCCTGATTCTGGGTGTATTTTACTCTCAACTGTTTTACTTGCTTACCTTTCAAAGAAGATTTGCCTGCCTTCCCTTGCAGTGGCAGGATGGCCTTTGAGAGGGTTTATTTTATTAGGAGCACACTAGGTGGTTCAACAAGATGACTTCTGGTGACCTGCTTTGTTGAGGGTTACCAATGTGATTTCTGCTAGAACCAGTCTTTGTGTTGCTGACAGATGGGTTTGAGGGAAGCTCAAGGAGCAGAAAAGCAGGTTTTGAGCAAATGCTTTCAGAGCATTGGCCAAGTATGAGCTCAGGTAAAAGGAGATTTGTGTTTATAGGCCCTTTGCAGCCAGCTGTCAGTGTGGGCTCCTTTACTGTCCGTCATTACACGGAGGGATCGACTCTGTCAAAATTGATCTTTCCCTGAGCTGACACATAATACCTCAGTGGGCTGCTTGCTCCTTGCACAGCTGATATGTTCTTCGTCCTCCTCAGCTGGCAGTTTCTTAAATGGATATAATCCATTCAGCAGATTTCCTGGAACTTCTTTCTCTTAACATATCTCTGCAGCTTTCTTACTCCTGTAAAACTGCAGGGTCCTCCTTGACCACCTCTGCTTGGGCAAATACCAGGCTGGAGCAAAGGCAGGAGTAGTGTTCTTTTTATCTTTTTCTTCTTTTTTTTTAATTTTTTTTTCCAGCATGGCTGCCCTCAATCAAGAAATGTAGCAGCTTAATTTCTGCATGGATACTTTGGTATAGCTCTGTGAGGTTGATATTTGTCTTTAAGTTTTTGGTATGATGAATGCCCCCTAAATGTAAGCACAAAATATATCCATGAAATTCTGTATTCTCTTTGTTTTCCTGGGAGGTTCTACAGGCATTTGGCCTCATCCAGTCCCCAATTTAGCACCTGAAAGATGATACCATAACTGGCTGTGTGGCAGCCTCTACTGCCAAATGTGATTTAAACTGGCTGCTGGACTGTTGGGGGGACAGTTGTTCAGGATTCAGTTTGTGTTGGGAGGAACAGCAGTGCAGCAAAGAGTGCTGTTCACAGCTATTGGAATAACTGCCCTTGCCTGGATCTGTCTCATTTTGTTCCTATAAAACACCTGTGCACACCTGTGCCTAGAGTAAAGAACTGGAGATAGTGAGTTCAGTTGTAACTGAGCTGGTCAGATTGGAGCAGTCCCTGTGCTCTGCACATCTTGGAATAGCCAGCTAAGAATATCAGCAACCTCGTGCAAAGAGTGGGAGTGTGTCTTGGAGCTCTCTGAGATTGGAACCTCAGTGTTAGGGGTGGTCTTGGCTCAGGTTCAGGCTCTATTGAAATTGCTGCCTTTTTGATTTCACATGCATTCTTGTAACAAAAATTCTGTTTCTGTTTTAGGGATTTATCAAAGATGTTCATGAGGACTCCCTCACCGTTGTATTTGAAAACAAGTAAGTATTTTATTTTAAAAATAAATATTTGAATATTAGGTTATTTCAGTTTTGTGCTTTTGCTGCCTTTTTTTAAATTGTTTTGCCTTTAAGAGGAAGCAGATTTCATTAGATACAGTTCTAGAACTACAGGCTCACTAATCTGTTCAGCTTCCATGAACTGCCTTCTTGAATCTGTATCAGAATTCAGTTCATGAGTTACACAGTCCTGTGCATTCTTTGATATCTTTAATGATGCCCATAGATGTGACAGCCAAATTTAATTAACATAGGAATCAGTGGCACAGGCTTGATACTCTTACACAAAAGCAGGAAAGGATGGAAAATACTAAAGTACTGAAATGAGCAATTCTATATCTGCACTCTGGAATGCTGATCAGTATTCTCAACCAGAGAAAAGTAGAAATATCCTGATGGTAGTATTTTTTCTTTTAACTATTAGGAAGATAAATATACATATATATCCAGTCAAAAGACCTATTGCTTTTGAGTGGAAAAGAGTGCAAATCTGTTAGTAATTCTTGAAAAAGAATTATCCATGAGGCCCATTTAATTTAATATATAAACACAGCAGTGCTGCTGGGAACTTGTAGTGGCAAGCCAAGGATAATCCATGGGTTGGTAAAGTACAAATGAGTACCTGTTGTTCAGCATTCTGACTGATAACACTGTGGATTACCTGGGAGATTCCAGGGCTAATTCAAAGTACTCTGTGAGCTACATCCTCTTTCCTGTCTCCCTTCCAGTTACTAGGTGGAGATCCTATAAAATGTGTCACCTTTTGATGTGAAAACTATTACATGCTTTGCCAGCTCTAACCTGTAGATTAGTCTTTGAGCAATTCTTGAAGAAAGATTGCTGGGTAATGAAGGTAATGCTAGGGAGTGTGAAAGTGTGTCTTTGTAAACAGTATTTATAATCCTGCTGACATAATCCCAGGTGTGTATGTGTGTGTACATATATACACGTGTGTAGAAAGAAATCCTTGGAGGGACATAAGTAATCCTGGGGTTTACCCTGCAAAACCCAGTGTTTGTTTCTTTGTAACCTGTGCTTTCTAGTCCTTCTTTTATGCAGACAGTTAGAAGATGAGGTGGCAACCATAATTTATACTAGCACTGAGGTTGGTTATGGAACTTATTACTGTCTCCTGGGTTTTCATACCTTCACCCCAAAAAACAAAAAATTAAACCCTTCATTCTATCCATGGTCTAAGAAGATGTTTCATCTTCAATATTCACATTAGTTTCTAAAGAAAAGTAATTGCTTCTCTTTGCATTTGAGATATATGCTTTGATGTCAGAACCTAAGTAAGCCAAAGGAAGTGCCAAGGGTTCGCAGCAGGAGTTGAATTGTTGGCAAACGCATTTCTGGTGTTTAGTATCCATATCATCCATGTGTTCTACAGAAAGTCTGGCAGCAACAGCCATGTTTCAAAAAGTATGGGCTGCAGCATATGTAGAGTGTTCTGTTGACTAAAAATAGATCTGATCAGGAAGTGTGTACACAGTCAAATTATTCTGTGACGTAAATCTGATCAATTCCTGTGCTTTTACGGAATTAAATTCATAAGGGCTTTAGTGGAACCGAAATTGGCAAGAGTGTCCTGTGCTGAGAGCATCAGTGTTGTGATAGTGATTATCACTAACAAATACACACATCTACCCCACAATAGGCAGTCTAAACTGTCACTTTGCATTTTCTGCTATTGTTAGCCAATCTTTATCTCCAGCTTTTGTAAGGTTCCCAAAGTTAAGCGTACTAGCACAGACTGCTAATGATGATTTTGTGGCCATAGCAACACTCAGTCTCTGGGCAGGTAGCCTTGATTCTTTTAAGAGACATTTTCTGGGGTTAAGGAGGCAAGGAACTAACACAGAAGCTTCAGGAACTGGAAACTTTTATTATTGTTAGATGGAAAATTGGATCTTGAGGTACAGTTTCATAGAGGCTCATTGGAGTTTGAAGCAGTTGTACTGAAGGACAGGCTTCAGTGTTGTAAGCAGCAAGAACCTCCCTTTTTTGTGATTTGTGCCCTGTAGTTTAGGCATCAGTTTTGTCAAATTGTCTTAGTAGGTAGTTTGCAATCCATCACAAGTAATTTCTTAAAATATCTTGGTTTGCATTTCACCAGTGAGATGTTCCAATTCTGGAGTTAAAAAGGTTTGCCACCAAAACTTGGACTCATATTCTGAGAGCTGAGCCTTCTGTGCACTTTTCCACTGTGCACTTCCTTCACTGGCAGGGAGGGGAAGGAAAAACCCTTACCATGAGATTAGTAACTGTTACATTTGCTACAAGGACAATTTAATTGCCAGCCCCTTCACCGTTTCTCAGAAATAGAATGTGATTTAATTAACATTTTGTGGCTGAAATACCTTCCAACCTAAACAAAAGCTTTCCATGTCATAGAATCTTAAAAGCTGGAAATGCTGATGCTTGATCCTCTGAGATCAAGTCCAGCTGTTAGCACTGCACCATGGTGTTCACCGTTATGGGAGTGCCACATCCATGTGCCCTTGGAGCACCTCTGGGAGTAGAGATTCCAACATCTCCTTGGGCAGCCCAGTCCAATGTCTGACCACCCTTTTAGTGAAGAAATTGTTCCTACTATCAGGCAGAACCTCCCTGGCACAGCTTGACACTGTTTCTTCTCAGGTCCCTCTGAGCCTCCTTTTCCCCAGGCTGAGCCCCCCCAGCTCCCTCAGCAGCTCCTCATCAGATCTGTGCCCCAGACTCTTCCTTGTCCTTCTCTGGATGTGTTCCAGCACCTCAGTAATAATCTTCAAGCATTTTTGTTGTTCTTCAAACTATAATTAAAAGAAAAAGTTTATTATAATGTCTTGATTAAAACTATATGATACATCTTTATTAAGTGAGGTACTTGAGTGTAAGCTGTCCTTTCAGACCAAACATGTAAATGTATCCATCTTCCCATCTAGGAAGTTGCTGAAGTGCCCTTTGCTCCTTATGCTCAGGCTTGTCTAGCTTCCCACATACTACTTTTTTCTTCTCCTGATTATGTTGTTCCTCTGCTTACAAGCTTTGCTTTCTAGCAATAAGGAAACAGACCTCATTATATGGAAAGAATGAATTTTAATGAAACAATTCCAAAATTAAAACAAAACAATAGGAAAACTTGAGAATTAATGTGTAATGCTTCTTCAACTTGCAGTTGGCAACCAGAGCGTCAGGTGCCCTTCAATGAAGTCAGATTACCACCACCCCCTGATATCAAGAAGGAAATTGGTGAAGGAGATGAGGTGGAGGTGAGTGAATGCTCATGAGCTGCCCTGCTCTGGAACTCATTGTCCATTCCAGGCACAGGTGAGGGGTGTAAGGGCATTACCAAGGTGAAGGTTTAAAGTGGAGCATGTCTCCCTCTACACATGGGTTTATTAGAATTTCTGTGAAACTGTGACATTTCAGTTTTCCCACAAAAGTGCCAGTGGAAATTTTTCCAAGATCTAAAACTTAAAATAGCTGAGAAGGTTTTAGTTCTGACACAAAATGTAAGCAGTTTTCTTTTTTGACTTGGAATGTAAAGCGCCAGAAATCTTTGATATGAAGATGTAATAAAGCTCCTCTTATAATGAGAGTTTTAACTCAGATGAAATGTCTGATATACTCTGGGAGGAAATTGTGTGAATTACTGTATTCTACAGAGAGAGAGTGTTAATAGGGGTGATGTATTAAATCTAGAAATCAAAATATGCATGTTCTGTTCTTTGCTCATTGTAGTATCATGAGTGATTCAGTTTAACTTTTTGGGGGTTTTCTGTACTAGTCCTTAAAATAATGAGTTTCCTTTCCTGAGGATACTATTGTACTTTTGGGCAACTAATCTAAGAAAAAATGTAGCATAGGTGCTGTGTTTTTCTATTCCATTTTTTGAAATACATTGCCTTTGTTAGAGGTTATGTGTAAAGGGTTATTTCCTACTTCCTTGCTGTTGTAAAACTTGCTGAATCTGAGTGCAAATGACTTTGTCCTATTGGACGTACATGAGAAGCAAATGAAACTTAAGGATGAGAAAACCTTTAAGGATGAGGTTTTAGAAGTCCTCTGTTCTGTATCTGATCATGCATTAACTTGGTAGTGTTTTTAATATGGAATATTTAGTCATGTGATGACTTGGTTCGTTTCATTAGTCCTTGGCTTATCAAGTAAGCCAAGAACAAAGCAAAAATTTGAATTGTGGAGTTAGTTCTATGTGTGTACTTCCAGTTTGAAGACAGTGTTTGAATTTACTGAGGAATTACCCTCAAAGAGTGTTTAGCCAAAGTTATATCTTCCTTTATAAATGCCCATTGAATTGTCAGTAATTTATGCAAAGGTAGTCTGTTCACAGTCCTTGTAGTACAGGAAGGATGGGAGTAGAATACTGTTCCATTTTAATGAAAATTAGAGAAATTGTGTGGTTCTTTCTTCATTACACATGCAGGTAAGTGAATTATGGTTGTATGTGCTTTCAATGTTTCTTACTACTTTCATTTCCAGGTTTATTCTAGGGCAAATGAGCAAGAACCTTGTGGCTGGTGGCTGGCAAAAGTTCGAATGATGAAAGGAGAGGTAAATGATTTTAAAACTTTCTGATTTTGTGCTTTTACGTTAAATACAGTAGCTAGAAGTTCATTGTCCTGAAAAAACTCTGAATAAAGTACTACAAATACAAAAACAGGACAGAAGAGAATTATAAATTGTGACCACTTTGGAGTGACCTTTGCTGCACTGCACAGCAGAGGGTCATGACCTTAGAGCTGAGCAAGTGACTTCCATTATCTGCAGTTTAATTGCTTGAAGGACTGAAGGCTTGCACAAGGAAAGCATTTCTGACAAACCTGTTTTGTGGATTGAATTGGTGCTGAAAATGAAGTAAAGCAGCTGTAGTTTTAACCTGTTTGTAGTTCATAAATTAAGCCTGCTGTAGCTTATTGCAGTGTGTGGCTGTGGGTTGGTTTTTGTGTATGTACTTTGAGTGTAGGGGAAGGATACTGCTTGTTTTGCTTTTACATATGTGAAGTTTTTATTTTACCATAAAGAAATGGTTGTTTGCATCTGCCAAGTGACGTGCAGACTCAGACACTTGACTGAATAGAGCTGTGACCCAGTCTCATTAAAACTTTATTTTGTGAAATGACAGCAAGAGAACTGAACTTTATAGTGGGAAGAGTCCTGTGTTTTGATGCTTCTGGTGTATCAGATTCCTAAAACCAAAGGAAAACAGTATTGAGAAAAAAATAATTATCCAATTTCTAATACTGTTTAAAAACTGTCAATAAATATCAACTTTTGTTGAGCTCTGTGAGGACAAGGTGGTAGTAAACACCTACCAGAGGAAGATTCTATGTATTGACACCTGTGAATGAACAGCTCATTAAGGAATCAAGATAAAAGGAGACAAACTGATTTAAATGATAGGTTGTCATTTATAGCTAGTAGGCTTTTCTTAAATGTCACAGAAATTTGAAATTTTGGTATCAGTTAGCTTGATGTGCTGCTTATTTTCAGAAAAAGTCAAAAGTAAAATTTTTTACTAATTTCTAATTTCCTAGTTTTTACAGGCAAAAAAACCTCATTTCACCCTCAGTGTACAATGTAGGATTATCAGTTATTTTAGGGAATTATCTCTGCAAAGAGCCACAGTTGGGGTTGGCTTCTTTATGCAGTCTTTAACACAGTTCTATATTTAGATTTTTTTTTGTAGAATTAATATTAAATTCTCAAACAATCCATATGTGCAAGGATTTGTTGCTTTGTGATTGTTTTGGTATCCAGAATTATCTTTAACTATAGAAGTTAAGGTTTTAGAGCATGTAGTGGTGGATCTCTTAAATTTAATTGTAATTTAGTGTTTATTGTTCCATATTATTACTTGGGGTAATAAGGATACATTGATACATTTCAAAGCATCTTTGTATAATTTGGATGATACTTAAAACTTGAAATTAGAAAAAAGTGTCGTTATCAGAGAGATTTCCTTTTTCCAGATACTTAAGCAAATTGTGTTGAGACAAACAGATGCAGTTTTGAGGAGGGGAGAGGTGAATGTGCAGCTGCACCCCTGAATTGAGGAAGGGAGGGGAGAAGGTTTCATCCCTAACACAGAGCCAGGCTGCAGGGATGCTGTGCACACGAGCTTCTCTAAACTTACATGTGTTGGGTGGAAGCGTAGGAGTGGATTATTGGTAATTTAAATCTTCTTAGTTCTCTTGCCTTCCTAAATTTGGCAGTGATCAAAAAGATTGAGTTTTTGTATTGATTTTGGTCTTACATGGTTCCCAGGAAGTTTGCCCTTCGAATCAGTGGATTTGTCTTGTTTGTTTTAGCATTGCAGGGTAGATATTTCTGTGAAGAATTATTCTCTTTTTGATGTTTTTAAGAATTAAGAGCTCTAGTAAACGTTTTGGCTTTTGTGACTTGACCTGAACTAATGAAAATATTTGAAAGAGAGATGAGAAAAATCAATTCCAGATGCTGTTGTGGGGTATTGAGATTAGGCTGATAACGGTGCTCTGAGTTCAGTGAGGGAGCAGAGGGGTGCTGATGTCCAGGCTCATTTGTGTAGAAATGTGTCATTGTATCAACTTAGTTTTAGGGTTTTGTTTATCTATTCATATTTTGTGCTTTCTCGCTGATGCTGGTAGTGTTACTATGTCTTTGTTGCTCCTCACTGAAGTTACTATTTAAAAAATCTCTTTCCCAGTTTTATGTCATTGAATACGCTGCTTGTGATGCCACTTACAATGAAATTGTCACTTACGAGCGACTCCGACCTGTGAATCAGAACAAAACTGTCAAAAAGAACACCTTCTTCAAGTGCACAGTGGATGTTCCTGAGGACTTGAGAGATGCGTGAGTGCCTCTGCACACCTCAAGAAGGCTTTTACTTCGTGGAAGGGGGAACAAAACCCACTTGGCTTCTGTTTTAGAGGCTGATGTAAAGGTCCATTAGGAACCTTCATTGTGGTTAGGGCTGCAGTGGCTCATTCAGAAACTGCTGACTTGGACCCCTGCTTTTGGGGTGGGGGCAGAAGGCAGGTTCTCACGTGGGAGCTCTGTGCCTGTACAGGTGATTCACTTCTCAGTGGGCCTGTTTATTGAGGCTTTCCAGATAACCATGGGGCCATAGAATCCACAGGGAAACTGGAACCACATAGAGGAGAATGGGAACTTTCTGTTTCTGAACAGTCCTTGCCATGAACTACTGAAGGTTCTTGAGTCTGATCGTGTTCAGTTTTGATGCAGCGTGTTGAAATAACAATAATTTTATCTCCTTAGGTGTGCTAATGAAAATGCACATAAAGATTTCAAGAAAGCTGTGGGAGCATGTCGAATTTTTTATCATGCTGAAACTGCTCAACTAATAATACTGGTAAGTAATTGCTTCTGTGAAAATGTTATATGAATTCCCATTATATTATTTGTGGGAAATACATAGCCAGCTGTGGCTGTGTATGGAACATGGTTTAACTTGTCAAGCTATGTAAATTGTGAGAGATTTAATGTAAGCAGATGCGTTTAATCTTTGGGGGTAAGGCCTCCAGTGCATAAAACCTAAATTTAGGAGCAGCTTTGAGTCTCCTTGTTTGTATGACTTTTCTCATTCTCAGCTGAGTTCTGTTTCACTGATTTTAGCAGATGTCTCAGAGGTAAATCATCTCACTCCACTCTGGAGCAGTAGCTTTCCCCTCATGCTGTATTGCACTGTGCAGTTTGACCCACAGCTGGGTTTCCATGTGGAGAACTGTACCACTTCAGTGAAGCCATTATGGAATTGTTCACTTAGATGCCTCTGTGGTGGTTTTCTTACAGCATAGGGTTGTCCCAGCTTTAGTTTTTTTTCATAACTCCATTTACTCAGTATTGTCCACTTGAACCTCACTCTGCAGGATTGGGTTGTCCTTGATTATTTCCTTAGTTCTCTTATTCACACACACAGTGACAAGTATGTATATGGTAGAAAGACTTGTTTGAGCAACATCAAGGGGAAAAGGTTACTGTGTATTCAGTAGCAGTCTTTAATGTAAAACATGCTGTGAGAACAAACGGTGATGGTGCTGAATTTCTCATGCTTTGTTTTGAGGAAGAAAAATGTTTAGGTAACTTCTGGAAATTGTGATCATGTTTATGACTTAGTTTCAAGAGGTTCCTGATTTATCCTTTAAATGTGTATTTGCTTACAAAGCCAAAACTTAGGTTCCCTCTCTCCTGTAGTCTGCCAGTGAAGCAACAGTGAAGAGGGTGAACATCCTCAGTGACATGCACCTGCGCAGCATTCGCACCAAACTCATGCTGATGTCTAGAAACGAGGAAGCTACAAAACACTTGGAGGTAAAGCCACAGCTTGTGGCTCTTCTGGCTTGAAACTGAGCTCAGAGCAGTGCATTACAGTGAGTGCATCATGTGCATGAGTCTGCCTTTGTTTTCCCTGCAGTGCACAAAGCAGCTTGCTGCAGCATTTCACGAGGAGTTTGTAGTCAGAGAAGATTTAATGGGCCTTGCTATAGGAACGCATGGCAGTAACATCCAGCAAGCCAGGAAGGTCCCAGGAGTTACAACCATTGAACTTGAGGAGGATACCGGTACTTTCAGAATCTATGGAGAGGTAAGGGGGAACTTTGTATGAATCCTTGGAGCATTTCACTCTGTATCTGCTTTTGGAGTGGTGAGAGCTGTACCCAGAATTAAGAACAGAAAACACCTGAGTTTTTGTGTGAGTGTCTTTGTGAATATTGACACCGTGGCAGCTTCTACTGCATATATTTGAAACACAAGCCTTTGATGCAGTGGTGGCCTCCATAAGGTGTGTTCTGTCCTGATCACTCCATTCTGCTGTATATCCTGGGTCAACCTGAGAGAAGTATCATTTCCTGCTACTTGATCATGGGTTTGTTTGGGTTTCTTTTCTCCCTCAAAACCATATTGGTTCTCCTCCTCCCCCCTCTTTCATGTGTGTTTTGCTGTGTGCTGTCTGCTCCTCTGACCTAGCCAGGTGTGTTAAACCCTGTATCTACTGCTTCTAACTCATATTTTGGTAATTTAATGCTGGCTTTGGCAAAATAATTATTTGCTCCAAGTTGATTCTGTTTGTGTGACTCTTCTGAATCTCACAACTGCCTTGAAATGTCTTTGGTCCTTGGGCCAAACCAGGGATCCATTCAGGAAGTAGAAGGCTTGTGACAAAAATGCCACTGTCACCAGGGCCTTGTCAGAAAATATTTTGAGGGGTTTTACCCCCTGTCCCTAATGCTACAGGTGCCACTGAGTGTCTGATGTGAACACTTCTGAAAATCTGTGGTTATGTCCTGTTTCAGGAATCTGAGGTCTTGAATTCTGCTCCATCTATGTTAGGAGGAGAACCTAATTGTGATCAATGGTTCAGATGAAGTTGATCCTGTGGAGAGGAGGTCAAACTTCTGTACTTTCCAGTATCTCTGAAATTGTGTCCTTTTTTTGGAAACCTTAAATGCTTGCAGGGTGTCAGGGTGGCAACAGATCCTTCTTTGATCTCCTACTACCAGTAAATTGCATCTCAGTTCCTGAGGAAGAATCTGATGAGTTTAAATGCAGTGTAATGTCCAGTGTATTCCAGTTTTGATCTCCTTCATGTGAATGATGTGATGCTGGAGCTTGTGGAAAGGTTATGACTGTCACCAGCCTCTTGCAGAGGTGCACAGCAATGATTATAAATACCAGATGTCCCCTAAATAAAAATGCCTTTAGGCACATCCAGCCTTGTCCTTCACAGGAGTGATAAGTGCTTCTAAAAATGCCAGGCAGCTTAACTATTCCACATGATAAGGGTTTCAGCATCTGGCTACACTTGCCCATTCTTTCTGCCTCTCTTCAGCTGCAGTGGGCAACCAGCCAGGCCTTAATGGCTGAATGCACAGGCAGAGGATTTCAGGCTGAGATGTGTGGGAGTGGTGAACCAGTGTTGTTGGCATAGCAGTCGTGGTCTGAAGGTTTCCCATAGCTGATGTTTTGTTCACTGCTCTGGACCAGACTCTTTGAGGGAAGAAACATGAAGATAAGTTTTAAAGATTAGTGGAAAGGTCTGTGGATAGGAAGAATCTGGGAATTGTGCTTCCCAGAGAGGGAGAGCTGTGTCAGAAATAGAAAAGCTCATCTTAGACCTTCACTACTGTCAAATTGCAGTCAATTCATGTACAGTTCTTAACACTGGTAGGTATAATGCTGAGTTTAGAAAAATATCCTGCATTTAATTTTTCTCTTATACTCTTTGGTAACACAGATGTGTCTTGATGGGGCTACTGTGTGAAATAATGAGAGCATCAGTGGATGTGTAGGCTGTAACTCAGAGTTAACAAAGGTAGTTGCTAGTGACTGGAATCCTTTGAGGCCTTTAATCCATGTTCTACTACAAGGAATTGAGAATACCTTGTCTGAGTCAGCTTTATGTGCTCACTCATGTTGGGGTGTGGGGGAGTTACACAGGTTGCACTCATGTAGAAATCTTGAGTGCTCACTACAAGTGTAGAGAGTCTTATGGGTGTGCACTGGAGAGCTTCAGCTCTGGCAATTGTGTATTTCCTTGTCCTGGCTCTGCTTCTGTAAATGCATTCACTGTTCCTTCATCCTTATTTGGGAGAGAATTGATAAACATACCTGAGGCAGGAACTCTTGGCTTGGCTGTGTCTCTTTGTAGAATTCATAGGATGAAGATTTGCTAGTGTGTGTTAAGTTGGTATCATTGGAGTGGTTGCCCTGCCAATGCAGCATAACCTCTGCTCCTCACTGTGGCTTCCTGCTCATCTGTTTCTTGTGCTTGATCACTGCTTCCATTATTTTGAAATCCAATTTGTCCATGTTTCTTTTACCATCATTTTGACCTTTGCCAGAAGTAGAGGTTTACACATTTTCTTCTAGGATTTGCCTGATTTGATTAGAAGGTACAGGAGCTGGTGGTAGTCTCATTTCACGTATTGCCTAAAAATGACAGATGAAAGGGCTGAGGCATTAGTGTAAAATGGAAATTGTGCTCTTGAGCTGTTGTCACTGACTAGATGCTGATATTCTTTCCCTAATTCTACACTTCTGCTGTTGCTAATTTGAAGCCTTGTTTCAGCATCTCAATTAACTCAGTTGATTGCCATAATTTAATAATAAAGCTGCAAGACAGTATTTACAGGAGTTCTCCCCAGTAACCAGAGCCACTGTCCTATCTTGGAAAGCATTGAAGATGAACTGTGGCCAGAAACCAGCATTCTGGAAAGAGAGTGCCCTGGTTGTAAAATCACTTGCAGTGTTTGCCTAAAACCCCATCCAATCTGGCCTTTGAACACTTCCAGGGATGGGGCATCCATTCTGATAGCTCAAAACATGTTGAAATAACATGAAAAAAAATGTTTTATTCGTTACTGATGCTTGGCTTTTCTACTGAATTTTGTCTCTGGGCATTTCACTCAATTATTCCTTTATGATTTAGTTCAAAACTAGATTAATCTTGTCCTTATTCTTCTCCTTTTGAAAATAAGTTTATTTGGAAGACTGGCAGCTGTTGCTACAAGGTTTTGTTTTTAACATGCTGTATTCACAAATAAATTCAATTTTTTTAAATTTATTTCCAGACTGCTGATGCAGTAAAAAAGGCCAGAAGTTACTTGGAATTTGTGGAGGATTTTATTCAAGTTCCCAGAAATCTTGTTGGTATGTAATACTGCTAAAACTTGAAAAGTTGGGAAAAGGGAGCCTAATCATAACTTTGCAGAGAGAATTTAGGTGCCAGTACAATATTTGAGTAGAAAGTGATCATTTAAGTAGAAAGTGATTAATTTTTTTAAACTATATGTATCAGAATTATTATGAAATTGGATATACTGTTTCTGCATAACATTTTGTCAGGATTTTAGCACTTAAACTGACTTGATTACAGACTTGTACCACCTAATTTAATGGTAATATTTGAAGTTCAGATTCCAGTGAAAAAAAAAATGCTTTATTAAATTGACTTCTTTACTGACACTAAGTTCCAAAGTTGAATCTGGGAATACTCCAGCTGAGTTGCAAGCATGACTCAAGACACTTCTCCTGTACTGCTCCCTCCTGGGTTGAGGTTTGTCACAGGTGGTGGTTGGATGCTGGTGAGCTCCTGTATGAATCAGCAGTGCTCAGTCTTGGCCTCAGTCCCAAAATAGATATTTTTCCATGTTGCAGCTTTATGAAAGTGTATCATAGTCTGGTAGATTCTGTACTGAAAACCACCTAAAGGTATGAGCTTAACTGAGTTCCACTTGAAGACACAAACATCTTCCCCTAATCTGATCTTCACAGGGAACTTTTTTCCTCTTCCCTCATTTTCCTTCCTTTATCCTGCTTTTTACTCAAGTCTGGCAGCTCCCTGCTCCCTGTGCCCAGCTTGTGGGCGGTGTGGGCATGGAGGCAGTGTTAAAGTTGGAGGTGTTGTACCTGATTGAATAGCTTGGATTTTCCATAGGAGAAGTTAAATCCCAGGCTTTAACCTGCTGTGGTTTGGGGCTTGGAGCCTGCATATTATAAATTATGTAATTTAAATAATTCATGTGCAAACTCTTATAATTTAGACTTTCAAGGTTTTAGAACTTGACCAGATTAAGGTGTAATGGGGTTTCATTTGTTCATTTGGGTGTTATTTTTAATATGACTTGTGCAAATTGTATGTGATGCAACTTGATTGCTTTCTCATCTACCTAATGCTAAAGCTCATTTTAACATTCAACAAATTAATCACTAGTTTGTACGTGAACCATTTTTTTCTGTAGTCTTGTCAGTAAATCTAATGAATCCAGGGAATTTTGCTGAACCTGATGTTCTACAAGTTGAGTTTGGGGGAGCATTTGGAGAGCATTCATTAATGTCAATATATCCCACACAAGAATGAGGGCAGAAATCACAGCAGTGTGTTTAACTGAAAATGCTGCTGTTAAACAGTGACAGTGCCAGTTTCTGGTGAAGGCAGATGTCCTGCCCACATCACCTGTGGGCACACAGGTAATCAGACATTGTCATTTAGCTACACTTAATGAAAGCACACAGCTCAGTGTAGTGCTCATCAGTGACTCCAGTACAGAAGGATAAAAACCCAAATCTGCTGAGCTGTTGAGGAAGGGAAACAGACTTTTAATATTCTTTGCACATTACTTTGTATCATGTTGATATTTGCTGTAAAGAACATTATGGAGTACTCTGTCACACAATTCTGGCTTTTGCCCTTTTCCTAAGTTGCTCTGCCTCCTTTGCTCCTAATTTAAACATAAATGTTCTTAAGTGCCACATATCTAGCTGTGATGAAGAAATGTTCCCATGTAACTTTAGGCTAAGAGCTAAAGTCTTTTAGTAAGAGAGCCAAGGAGTCACTTTCTTTGGTTTTTTGAGATTTAAACATAAAGGTTCTGAAGAACCTTTAGGTTTGGATCCCATGTATGATCTCAAAATAGTATTTTAAAGGTAATATGGAAAGCACTGGTTGTACACAAGTCTACTGGAAAGGCAAAAAACTTTAAGAGGCTTCTTCAACAAATGTACAAGCCTATTAAAATGTCAGGAAAGATTCGATGAGGGCACTTGTAGAATCAGGGGGTCCAAATAATTTTGATACAAAAATTTAAAATAAGAATTTGCAAAACTCTTGTGCCATTTTACTCTTGATTTGGTTCTATTAGAAGCCTGTGTGCAGTGGTGATCTTCATCTTTGCTTGTCATTCTGCATATAGGGAGAGTTTAATTTTAGAAGTTTTTACCCATTTTCTCTGACAAAGTGTGGGGTATTCTTCAGGTGGGTTTATGTATAAAATATCAATAAACATGTTAAACTACTTTGCACATGGGTGCAAATTTAACCATTTTTGCCCTCTGAAGGAAAAGTTATTGGAAAAAATGGAAAAGTGATTCAGGAGATTGTAGACAAGTCTGGAGTCGTCAGGGTGAGAATTGAAGGAGACAATGAAAATAAGCTGCCTCGTGAAGATGTAAGTACTTTATTCTTTCCTGCTGTGACTAGGTTTTTATTTTAAAAACCCAGTTTTATTTCAAAACCTGTGGATTTAGCAAGCATTTGTTCTAAACTGGCATCTTGCAATAGATTTTCTATAAGGTAATTCAGTGAAGGTTTTTGCTGCTGAAGTGCAAGGTTTTTTTTACTCTTTCTCATGTATGTACTTGAGCTACATAACTAATGTGGGATTGTTAGTGTTAAAAGTGTCTACATATTTTAAATAGATAACAACAAAAGGTAAAAGCTTGTAAAGATGCTTGGTCTTGTAAAGTTGGTTTAATGTACCACCTTTTTGGCAAACTGTGGATGCTTCTATACACCTGCAGTGCTAAACACACCCAGCATGTGTTGCATAGGGGAATATGAACATGGGATGTTCAGCTTACCTCAGCTCCAGAACAGGTTATTGGGAAAGCTGCACAGCCTGGAGCCCCAGCCTGGGCTATTTTGAGATGTCTTTGCAACTGAAAGCTCAGTTGCTGCCTTTTTTATAGCTCACTTTGCTAATTTAAAGCAGATCTCTTTATATAATTTAAACAGAAAGCATTATTTCAGTGATAATCTTCTCCCTGATAAAAAGCTTTGATGCTTTTTCCTGCAGGGTATGGTACCCTTTGTATTTGTTGGTACTAAAGAAAGCATTGGGAATGTCCAAGTTCTGTTGGAATATCACATCGCATATCTAAAGGTGAGTGTGCTTCGGGAGGGGGAATCTGTACAGGAAACTTGGGTTGAAGTAACAGAGTTTCTGAGCAAAAATTTTGGTGGGATTTGTAGTTGTTAATCTGTTGCTGTGTATATCAGGATTTAAAGCTTGGTGCCTTGAGCCTTCCCCTTGCCCATGGGTATCATGGGCCTGTAAATACCTTCTCATGGTTACTTAGTGCTGTTGTACAGAATCAGACCATAAAGAACTGGGCTTTAGGGGACATTGGGGAACCAGCACAAATTGGCTGTGTTCAAGTTCTGCTGTTCTCAGGTTAATGCTTTGTTGGGGTAGGATGGAATTTCTAATAGAGCACAATAATTCAGTGTGGTATTAGAACAATTATCTGTTTAGATTGGGTCACTTTGTGCTGTTAACAGAGATGATGAGTTTGAATTGTGTTCCCTGTCAGGTGAAAGTTTTAGATCTTTTCCAAAGTCAGAGATAACTCATCTTGATTACTTGTAGTCACCTTCCAGGTGGTGTTAATTCTCCTAGAGGAATGATTATTTTCAATATGACTGGGTGGGGGATGGTGTTTTGTGAGGGACATTCATCAGCAATCTTTCCCATGTTTTTTGTTTCATTGTACATAGGAGGTAGAACAACTAAGACTGGAAAGGCTCCAAATCGATGAACAGCTGCGCCAGATTGGGATGGGCTTCAGGCCTTCCTCTGCCCGAGTTCCTGAGAAGGAGAAGGGCTACACCACTGACGAGAGCACCCTGTCCTCAGTGCAGGGCTCCAGGTCCTACAGCGGGCGGGGCAGAGGCCGCAGGGGCCCCAATTACACCTCTGGTTACGGTGAGCCAGGCCTCTGCATGCCTTCGAACCCAAAACTCTCTGGATTTCTTTGGGAGCAGCACACCTGAGTGAAGATAGGATTGGAAATTCAGAATTGCTGTTTCATTAGATTTGTAGTCTTGAAATTGAGTTTAAAACTGAAAATATTAACAAACTTAACTCTGGAAACATCTTGTCCTTCCATGTTAGTTACTTAGTAAGTGACATCACAAAAGCTGAGAAGAGAGCTAGAGATGCTTTTTAGGAGATGCAAATTAAAAAAATCTGAAATGAGCATTATGAATTTTGATTGAGAAGCAGAAAAATCGCTTGTCTGTCATCATGGCCATCTTAGCAGCATATTTCTAAAAAGTCAACCAAAATTATTTAAAATGGAGACAGCACAAAATCCTGTGGGTTTTTTAATTTGGTCAGGAACTGACTGGATTTCTTTTTAGGCATAGTGAGGTATTCTGTTGTATTTCTCAATTAAAAAGCACTGTTCAGTTCCTGACAGGTGTGTACATGCCTAGCTCGTCCAAGTGGAGACACTGCATTTCTATATAGACATGTTGCACAGAGGACAATATTATTTATTCAGTACAATAAATTATTCTGGGTATCTACATGTAGCTCATGTCTGTTAAAAAATCAGACACTCTTTGGGTTTTACAGTCTGTCCTTGGCTATAGCTTCCTGGATCATGCCAGGTGTTAGTCATGTTGATTCTGATGATGGTGATGTTTTTAACTTCATTTTTTATTATTTTCCAATGAACTGACTGAACTGTAAGGAAACTTGTTCACTTTGCTTATATATATGAACACAGTGATTTGGAAAACTTAAAGTATTTTTTTTCCTCCCAAAATGGCAAGAATCACATCTAAGCTACATGGGTCTAAAACTTTATATTCCTGGGTAGTAAGGGGAGTTCCTGGATACCTGAAGTGAATAATTTCACTCAGAGATGGCCAGGTGTTAGGGATGCTGTGTAATATAAACAGTGAAATTGTTCAAGCAGCATTACAGCATCCAGAAGGGGTTGCTTAGCAACAGCCATCAGCTATAAGGTGGCAAAGTTGTCCTTGGGAATTTCAGAGAAGTTGCCTAGAAACTGCACCAAATGCCTGCAGTATGTAGACAAAGAGAGGAAACACTGCTAAATCCTTGGTTTATCTGTGTATAAAATTTACAGATTTCATGATCTTTCAGCCTTTATTTCACATGTTAGTACAAACAAACTTAAATTGAGAATCCTACTTAAGTAACTTCTGATGTGTATTTTATTTGTGCATGTATTTTTATATATGACTATATATAAATATTAATATATATCTATGATTGTATACTTGTGTGTGTATCAGTATTTATATATATATGTATTTATGCATTATATTGTTGCTAAAAATAGCATGCATATATAACCAGCCATGCTGGCTGGAATACTTCTGTGAGGATATGAAACCAGAATATAATCCCCAAATTCATATTAATTTCCAATTTTCTTCTCCTTCTCATGCAAGGTACAAACTCTGAGCTCTCTAATCCCTCTGAAACAGAATCTGAGAGAAAAGATGAACTTAGTGACTGGTCCTTGGCAGGAGAAGATGACAGGGAGAGCAGGCACCAACGTGACAACAGACGGCGTCCCGGCGGCCGAGGACGTAGCATGTCTGGAGGTCGTGGGCGTGGGGGACCTCGTGGTGGAAAGTCATCCATTAGCTCTGGTACTGTTCCAAATGGATTTTGAATTGAGATTTCCTTCCTTTCCATGTTCTGTATAACCTCTTACTCTTTTAAAATACTCCATTCTGACATTACCATCTTAATACCTTGGGATTTCAGTGCACTTGTGTGGTAGCTGTGTCATACAGCGTGGTTTAGATTCGTTTATTTTCTATTCACATTGATCCTAAATTCCTTCTTCTGCTGGTCATACATAATAATGTTATTAGCAAAGTTGGTAAATCTTTGGCATGTTGCCTATGGCAGCCTTCGTTTAGATACACAATGAAAGAAGAAATCATTGACCTGAAATTAGGTTTTATCAGAATCTGTGCTAAGATAATGCTATAAGTGTCAGAAGTACTACGCAACCACAAAGTGTAAAGGTGTGTTTTATATACTCAGCACATTTTGAGTAAAAAGTCTCTAAATGTCACCTTGGAAATCTTTGTGGTGAAGTAGTGCAAGTGCAGATTGGGCTGTTGTGGTGCCCCAGAATTGTTACCGTTGGGTTAGAGTCAGGATCCAGTTTGAGATCAAATACTGCAGCTCTGTGTGTTGCACCTTGGCTTAAGGTTGCTTTGTAGTTTGAAACTTTCAGAGCCAGCTGTCAGTCAGCCTGGAGATGGTTCCACCTCTCTGCAGTATCTCACATGGGCACTTTGTGTTTGTTTAGTGCTCAAAGACCCGGACAGCAACCCTTACAGCTTGCTGGATAACACGGAGTCAGACCAGACCGTGGACACGGACGCCAGCGAGTCCCACCACAGCAGCAACCGCCGCAGGAGGTCACGCCGGCGAAGGACTGACGAAGATGCTGTTCTTATGGATGGGATGACAGAGTCTGATACAGCTTCTGTTAATGAGAATGGTTTAGGTATGTAAATGGTTGGGTGGTAGTCCCAGAGCAAGCTAAGAAAAAAATGTGTTGTCCCTGTAAGTGTAGTGAAGGCCTTGTTTGTTTTTGTAAGTGACAAATCGTTGTTGTGTTCAAGGTTGCTGTCTGATTAAAGAAAGACTCCCTCCGTGGCAGTGCCATGGAATCTTCTGTTTACTGAGCTCCACTAGCCTTTTCATGTGCCTTTTTTGTAAAAACTGTCTGATGGAGACACCAAAGACTTGACTTGTTGTTTCCCATTGGTACTGCTGCTTTGATAGAAACAGTACTGTCAGATCAACGTTCTGTTTTGTCCTTGGTAACCTCAGTCTTGGTGTGGGAAAGCTCCTTAAGTAGCTGTTAATTTGTCTCTACCCAGCTTCTACTTAAGAACTTTCCTTCAGTAAATTTTCTTGACACTCACTGGGACGAGAATACAATCTGTTGCTTAATGTAGAAAAAAAAAATCTGGGTTATGTTGCTAAAATTTGACATACGGTTACTTAATAAATGAAATCTGAGGTCATTAAGTATGTGGCTAAATGTTTTAATGAACCAAGAACAAAAAGTAAAATCTAGCTTTTGTGTTACTGTGTATGCTTTCAGTATAAAATTTTCTTTTAGCTTTTCTGTCTTACTTAGTCTCTGTCTTTAACAGAAGCCATTTTAAATGCCCCGTACTGAAACTGCTGAAGAATTTATTTATTTTATGATCAGAAATAGTTCATTATAAACTTTGCAATTGCAGATGATAGTGACAAAAAACCCCAGCGACGCAATCGTAGCCGCAGGCGTCGCTTCAGGGGTCAGGCAGAAGATAGACAGCCAGGTAATTCGAGTGGAGCTGTGGGTAATCTCAGGTCAAAAGCATGAGAGAATGTTGTGTCTGCTGTTTTACATAGAGCTGCATAATACCAAAAGGTTACTCAATAACTAATAAGACTACTAGATAAAGATGAAAGACATTTCTTCTACTAGGAAAACTTCTAAAATCCGTCTAATGAAACTAATTGATGTCTAACTTTTTGCTTGGACATACGAGTGACGCTTCTGATCCAGTTCTCACTGAAGTCAATGGCCGAGGTGCTGTTGACTTCTGTGGTCCAGGATCACGACAAACATGAAGGTTCATGGTCTGCACTCACTGCATCTGTGCGCTTGCACTGACTGGGACACAACCTTTTCAGCACTGGTTGAGCAGCAGTGTTGGAGGGGCAGGATGTGGGTCCTGGCAGAGCTCAGTGAGGGAACTCACGTGGGGTTTGCCAGCCCCACACTTGCATCACACTGCTGCTCTCAGTCCTTGGCTGTTGGGAATAGTTTAAGTCATCTGCAAATTGAGGGTGGGAAGGAGGAGGAATTTAAGTGAAATTGCATGTTTCTGATTTTTTTGTTGTTGTGGCTTGTTGCATTTCTTTTGTGTGTACTAACACTTGAAATGTTAAAGGTGAACTGGCTAATTATCAATACAATGCCCTGTTGAGAAAATGCTTGTACATACACACGGCACAGGGTAGTAACAGAAGGTCTTCTGGATTGACAGGTTCAAAATTTCACCCGTTATTTGTCTTCCTTGTATCTGTGGTGCTCATACAACATTTGATTAAGAAGAAAAGTTGTTCTATTTTGCTAAAACTTGGGGGAAGGAAAAAAATCGAACACCCCACCCTCCTAAAAAGCCTCAAACCCACACATTTCTTCTCAACATTCCAGTTTTGTAGCAGTGATACGGTTTTGTAAAGGGGCAGAAAAAGTGACAAGGATTTCAGCTTTTACTTCTAAGAAACTAATCTCAGCCAGCAATGTAAAGGAATGTTAATCATTTCTAGAAAACCCTGGGGATTCTTCTAAATCTTAAGTATTCTAAGAACACAACAAAATTTCCCAAACAAGATTTCTCTGACATCTTTGTTAAAATGCTGTAATAATTTAAAGTTTTCATAAATTCCTAGTAAGTGTGAGTGAAATTAAACCAGAAGGAACTCTTCCCTTCTTCCCCCCCATGCCAACCACTGTATTTCTGTATCATTTGATTTACATTGTGGTATGCTATGGTGCCTTATTGATAGAGGCATATTAAGAATGCACTGTGTGCATGAAACATGCTTCCTGTTCACTAATATTAGAGGAGTTGGGTACAGACCCTCATTTTAAATAAAAAGTACCTGAGCAGAAACTCCTTTGGCCTTCACAGTTCAGGAAGGACCCATATGTAAGAAGTCCAGTTACTGTAACAGAAATTAATCTGTTGTAGTTTGCAATCTGATTTGGATTTCATGCACAGTCATTCCTAAATTCAGAAAAACAGCTCTCCTAAGTACATGATACAGGAAATACAAATGACTGTTCAGTTCAATAGGTAGTGCTTGCCAACCCTAATGTGCTGTAGCTCATCCGAGACACAAGTGTATATTTGAAGTTGCACTACTCTGTATTCCAAGGATAGAAGTTGAGTCTTGAGGTGGTTACAAGAGGGCAGGGTCAGACAAAACCAGGCTACAGAACATGTGCTGAGGTGGTGAGGAGAGGCCAGAGGAGCCCTGGCTGTCCCCAGTGAGTGCAGCTGTACTGGCAGGGACACAGCCGTGCTGCCCCTGGGCCATGCTGCCCCTGGCTCCGGCAGCACCGCCTGTGTGCACCCCCCACAGCAGGGGACACGGGGACACTGCTGGTGGCACTGTGCTGCTGGCACTCCCAGTACCTCAGGCTCCCTCCTCAGTCACTTTGTGATGTAGCAAAGATGTGATGCCATCTCATCCTGGGTGATTCCAGGCTCTGGCCCGCCCCAGTTCTGGGCACTGTTGTTCATTTCATTTCATTAGCGTGAAATTCTTCACTACTCAGCTGATAAAACCCCAGTGAAACACATTGACTGTAGTTAGAGTCTGCAACCAAATCTCTTCAAACTTAGTACCGAAAGCCCTTCCCCAACAAATTCTGCAATTTGACCAAAATTGGTTTTATTAAGGGTCCACCTTCAGATCACTGTTACCACCAATTATAGTGAAAATTGTTTTTAACAACAGAAACAAATTGATCCTTGCCGTGTGATTGATAACCTGTAAGTGTGAAGGCCTTTTGTGAGATGTCTCCCAGTTAGAGCATAACTTGTGCAGAAAAGACTTGAAGGTTCATGCTGAATTGACTGCTGATGTGAGCATCACTGTGATTTTTTTCCTTGAACAGTAACAGTAGCTGATTATATATCACGAGCTGAATCTCAAAGTAGACAGAGAAACCCTCCAAAGGAGACAGTAGCCAAAACCAAGAAAGAAACGGTAAGATTATTTTAATGTGCATTTCCTTTTTTCTCCTCCCTTGCAGCAGAACAGTAAAGGAATGAAGGCTTCAGTTAGCTTGCCCTCATTTGACTACAAGTGCATTTGAGTTCAACAACAAAACATTAAAAGCAAAAGGCCCAGACTGAACAGAACTGACAATGATTTGTGGACTGTTGTTGCAGATTTTAGGGACTAAATTAAGTCTGTACACCTTTTAAAGTACTACACTTGGTAATGTTGCATTATGTAATAAAATGTGAAAATTGCCCATGGTAAGTCTTGAGAACTAATCCTTGAAACACTTTAGTGATAGAGGATACTATGTGGCATTTTTTTTTAGTGACTTGTATAAATTTATTTTAGAAGGAATTGATTTGGCAAAGATTGTATGTTTTTGATCCTTTTTCCTTAAAGGAGAGTGGCATTACATTATCTTGAAAAATAATCAACTGAATAAAGCAGAATTTCTTTACTTCTAGTAAAGTGCCAATGTATTGCCACAAGTTATGTAAGAAAGATCCATTAACAAAATGTGATCTTGCTATAGATTTCAGAAGGAGGTGTAAAGCTCAGTTTTTCAGTAAACTCATTCATGGGCTTAGACAAAGAGAAGCAAACTAGCATTGTGGGTGTGCTGGGGTGTGCAGTCCTGGGGTGATGTTGGCATGATTTCCTCCAAGTGGCTGCTACAGAAGTACCCCATAAACGACAGGGTAAGTGATGAGATGGTTTAAGTGGCAGGATCCCGGCACAAACAGAGGAGGGGTTCCCTCTTGCAAAGCTGCTGGGTGAGCCAGAGGGAAACTGAGATTACACTGTATTGTTATGGGATTTTTAATATTCCCCTGTTCTTGTTTTTGCAAGGCAAAAGATGCGATTGACGAAAACAGCCCTTCTGAAAAGGCAGTGAATGGTCCTGCCACCACCTCTGGGGATGAGCCTTCTAAACTACAGCACAGCCCTGATGAAAAGAAAGTCACTGTTCAGGAGGATGGAAATAATCAGGAAGAAGCAGTGCTGAATGGTGTTTCATAAACTGAAGTTCCTAGTTTACAGTTCTTTTACATTACATTTAAAATAGTGCTTGTATAAGCTTGCCAAAGATAGAATATGGATCGCCAGTCTTGACACCGCACTTTCAGTTCCTCCATTTTGGAATACAGAAAGGGGAGGGATCCTGGAGAAATCATATGTTAAACATACTTTGACACCTACTGTGTTATAAATATATCATCAGATGTGCCTTGAGATAGTATATGTAACATTTAAATAAACAAAATTGCTGGCTATAGGAAATGTTATTTTGTTTTCAAAATACGGCAAAGATGTGAGGGGGATCCCTAACATAATACTCTTTATGAAAGCATTAGCTGCTTTTGTTACATTTTTAATAATATGCAACCACTTCTTCACCTGAGGAATACTAGAAAGAAATGCAGTCTAAAATATTTTGCACTGAAATGTAATTTCTCCATTAGTTTAGTCTGGAAACTGGTCTGTTTTAATACATGTTTTTTAAATGCTGTATGTAGAGGAAAAATCTGCAGACCACTGGAATGCATTTGTTAAATTCTCATAATCTGCAGGGATACTGGGTGACATTGGCAGTGACTGTTCTACATTGAGGCTTTGTTTGGTTTATTTATTAAACTGTACAGTATTTAAAAATCAAACATAGCTTTAGTTAACACTAAGCTGAATTAGTCATGTCCATTAAGACATAACCTGAACTACTGAAAAGATCAATTTCCAGAAAGTTTATTCTGTATAAACTACATATGTTAGTCCTTAGTAGAGTATTTTTATTTTTGTTTTGGTTGTTTGATGTGCAATATGTTTTTTTTGTATGCTGGTAGTAAAAGAAAATAAACTTTGATCTTCCATCTGTTGACTGTTTCTATCAGAAATTTAAATTACTATTGACTTTAATGTTTTCAAGCTGTTAACTAACAATAGAAACCTACTTGTGAGGCAGCTTGAACCTCAAATTAATTTTCATAGCAGTTTGTAACATGTTGATCTTCCTTTCATTAAGGCGATTGTGTTAAATATCAGTTATGAAGTCTAAAACCAGACTCCATATCTTGGAGAATTGCATAACTGACTAACATATATAGGAATTAATGCAGATGTAGTTTTTGATAAGGTAAAGCATGACACCTCCTCCTATCTTTCCAGGTACGAGCCTGAGCAAGGAAGCACAAAACAGGTGTGGAAAACCATCTGGGTAGCAAGAGGGTGTAAGAAGTCAGGGCAAAGGCAGCATTGAAGTTGTACTGACTTGAATAAAGAAAACTGTCTTGCCTGATTTTGTCAGAAGGACACAACCTAGAGTTCCAGACCAGCTGCTCTTCCCTACAGAGATACAGCCAAGCTGTCCCAGGTCATAGGACTTCACTGTTGGACACTCAGAAACAACCTTCCCTCTGGGAGAACACACCCAGTTCAAGGTTGTAACTGAAGTGTGCACAGGCATTTCAGCTGATGGGGCAGGCACAGGAATGGAGAAAAATAAAAAAAACAGAGCTATGTTTAATAAATCATTAAGTACAAAAACATTCTGCATATGGCTTGGCATGTGGTGACTCCAGTGTTTTGCTGTAGTGGCAGAAATACTGGGAAGAATCTTGGAGTATGACAGAGCTCCCTGGCCCCAGCTGAGATCCTCACGAGCTGCTGGTTCTGAGAGGCTCCATGGAGCACAAATCCAGCTCAGGTATCAGTGAATGATGTAAGGAGTTCCTGTTTCCTAATCTCCATAAATGCAGACTTCTCTGTGTGAGCTCTGGCTTTGTGGTGTACAATAATGTATACAACTAGAGAAGTTCCATTAAAAATATGGAATTTATTAAATGTTACTATAACCTGTCAAAACTAAAATTTACTAAAATCTGGAACGTTCCAGATCCATCAGTAACACTTAACCAACCTTGTTTCCCACGAGGTGAGGATAAGAATACATTGTTTCCTGTGAGAGAGAACCACACATCTCTCCCAGTTCCTCCCCTCCAATAAATCCTCTTGGTTTTTCCACCCCCTTCCCAAGCAGGCAGGTTCAGTGTGCTAATTTTAGCAGATGGAAGAGCTGCAGTGTGAACTTTAAACAGGGCCAGTTCAACAGGAATTAGGTAACAGCACCAGTCTACCTGTGCCTGGTAACACACACTGGCCACACCAAGTTACTGCTCTCAAGCACTGAGAATATTTGAGTGGCAGAGTTTGCTGTTTAATAAAGAACAGCTATGAAAAAAAACCCAAAACCTTTGAGCTTCACTCCCTCACATATTTCCAAAAAAAAGTGACCAAGTGGGGAGGGAAGCACCTCCCTGGATTTGTATTTCCAGCTTCATTTATATGAAGTCAAAGACTGACATTAGAACTTTTCTTAATCCATTTATCAAAAATAATCATTTGCAGGGACAAACCCTCTGAATAAGTGATTTTCCTTCTCATTCATTTTTTAGCTTGGTCTTCTAGTAGATCCTTAGCTTCATTGATTTTGGCTGCTACATATGGAGATCCACCTAGGAGACAAGAGAACCTGAAATCAGATGAGAAAAACCCCAACATTTGTCTTTGTTGACAACAGTGCCACAGGACACAGGAAGAGTGTGGTCTGAATTTCTGCCAGTTGAAGAACAAATTCTATATGACAAAAGGCACCTGAGTTCACTCAGTCACTGCAGGAGCTCAGTGTCAGCCCACTCACTCCTGTTAGGCTGCTTTTATTTTACTGGAGTGTTTTTTCCTCCAGTTTTGTCAGCCATAAATGAATTGGTCACCACTGACTTAGCACAGTCTGTGGTGCATACAGACACAGAACAGATCTGCAGATATCCCTGCCCAGCATAAAGTGCTGCTGTACCAAGGGACCAATTCAAATAGCAAAAAACTATTTAGGGAAACAGAGACAGAATGCTCAGTGAAATGCACCAATACTGTAAAGCCATGAGGTACAATATCTGTATTGGTAGCAGATACACCATTAATTGCACTGTAGTGTTTTACTTGAAGATTTAATGTGTTTAGGTCATGTACAACACAAACTGCTATTTTTAGCTCCTGCATGTATTCAGTAAGGTTAATTTTGAAGGTTAACTTTCACTCAGTATTATCTATGAAAGGCATATCCTCATGGATTATTTTGGTGCATAAAAGTAAGGAATTCAAGAGTCATTTTAAAGGAAGCCATTTTGCCTTTAAAGCAATGATTAAGAAGTTAAATGTCAAACACCAACACATGATTCTGACTCACTGAACAGAATTTAGAATAGGTGTAGATGCCCTGAGTTACTGACTTTGAGCATAACTAGATTCTGAGCCTTCAGAGTACTATTAACAGGAATATTTCATAATTTAATGTCTCCAGCAGCTGTAGGAGGCTGAGTATTTTCCACTCATGGTGAACTCTGGAGGCATTCACATGAACTTACAAGTGATATATAACACACACAAGGATACTCTGGGTTTTCATGTAAAATTAAAGCAATTTTAAGTGTCATTTTAACAAATCATATTCTAACCTGGCATGCAGAGAAGATAGAGCATAACAAATTGACTTGCTGGATCTGTCTCCTTGCTTTTAAAACATTAACACATAAAAACGTGCTCTAGACCCCCATGGATTAAGTCACCCTAACATTTGTTTTCACTCAGTTTTCTCTGGGGTTTTTAGTAATTGAGGTGGTTATGTATCACTCACTTCCTCCCTACACAATTCTGTTCCTCTCTGGTAAAAACATCTATTAACTAATCAACAGGACTTAAATTTCCTTACCTTTATCTGGATGATTCAGAAGCATGATCCGTCTATGAGCTTCTCTAATTTTATTTCTGTTGGCTGTAGGGCTTTGAAAGAGAGAAAAGCTGTCTTTAGGGGATCCCCATGAAATTCCCCAGATGTGGTGTCACACAAAGGTGTCTCAGAACAAGTGAGCACTCTGTCTTAGCCCATAAATTGTCTAGCTAACATGTATGTTTCTCTTTTCCTACCACTGATATGTAGTGTCTAAATCCTGGAGAGGCTTTCCAGGGCTTTTCCAAAACACTGAATGCTGAAAAAACATGCTACAGCAGTCCAATGGGGTGGGGGTCATCCACAGGGTTAAAAAGAAACAGAACTATGTTGTAACATTTTTATTGGGAAAACTTCCTAAAGGCTGTACTTCAAAAAAAATTGCTTGATTTATTAAGGTTAAAAAAAAAAACAAACCCAAACACAGAACCCCAAAAAACTTCAGTTTAAAAATTCTCATGTGATAGATTTGTGTATTTGGCCTAAGTGCTTTGGCAGGGATTGCCACCATGGACAGATCCATAGTGTTCCAAAAGTGATGAATTTATTCCAGATACAAGAAGTGGGTTTGCAGCACCTTCACACTGCATCCACCTGGAACTCCTCAGCACTGACAGGGAGCACAAGACACCAGCAGAATCGTGCTCCTCACGCCAGGTGAGCCCCAAGGCTTCCTGAAATGGCTTATTTGGACCACGTGGCTTTGGAATGTGTGAGGGAATTGCAGATATCTGGAAGTCCACACAGAATTAGCTTCAACCAAGCTAAATTGCAGCAAAAACCCCCAAATAGCAAAGAAAGTCCTGAACAGCCACTTCATATTTCCTGATTTGACATTGACATTCCCAGGGGATGCTGGCCACTGGATGTCAACCTTTCCAAACAAGGCCAGCTGTGAGGAGACACCACTGCCTGCTGTTCACCTTCCATTTCTGATCAATTTCCTTTACCTCACTCCTAGTATTAAAGCTGCTTCTCGTTTAGTCATTTTGGGTTCAAATCCACCTCTGTAATAACCACTGAAGCCCTGAAAGAAAAAATTTTTTAGTTTAAAACACACTAATTTCTAAGTATCAGTTAAAACAACTCATTGTTACTTTAGTAGCTGCTGAGCTTTTAGTCAGAAAAAACAGCAAAACTTCTCACTTGTAATAAGAAATTCAGTTGAAGCAGAGCATCATTATTTAAGTAATTACTTAAATTTCCCCAAGCAAGTTTTGTATTAGCCAATCACCAGCACAATTGCTGCAATTAATTGTTACTGACAAAATACAGCAATGACATACAGAGAAAAGTCTGTAGTTATTCCAGAAAGTAAAGTTTTAAATAAAAAGATGCTACTGATAAATAAAAACTTACTGCCTTTGGTAGGTTTTGAAGGGCCTGTTTTACCTGTGGCTCCATTTGCTTCAAAGCTTTTACTGCATAGCGACCTTCAAGAGACCAGCGTTGACTGAGGTTAAATACAGTTCCATGAATATTTAGCAATCCAGTGCAACTAGTAACTTGTGGATTAGAGTGTGGAATAAACCTTTTTGGGGCATAGAATAGTAAGAACTTGGATCTTTTGTTTAATTACACCCATTAATATAGGCTCTCCCAAAAGAGTGTCCTGTATCAGCTACCTTGAGATCAGCCCTGAAGCACGGGTAAGTACAACGGGGTGTGCAGGTACAGCTGCTGTTCAGTGTCCGCCCGACCCCACACACCTGCGAATCCGGCTGCCGCTATGGCCAGGCCCACCGCCACCATCGTGCTGGCCTGCATGGGAACGAACAGACAGGGCTGGGTTACCCAAGGAGAAGGGCACAAGCGGCCGCGGGCAGCGCGCACGGCGGGCCGGACACGCCGCCACCAGCCCGGCATGGCACAGCGGGAGTGACACGCT
>WEIU01014239.1:1529702-1534702 GCA_013389925.1 Aegithalos caudatus
GCCCAGTTCTGGGCTCCTCGGTACAAGAAAGACAACGAAGTACGGGACAGGCTCCAGGCTCCCAACGTGGTTTGGGGTCTGGAGCATCTCTTGTGAAGTGAGACTGCGGGCTCTGGGCCTGTTCGGTCTGGAGAAGAGAAGAGTGACAGGGGATCTCATTAATTCATATAAAAAGACAACGAAGTACGGGACAGGCTCCAGGCTCCCAACGTGGTTTGGGGTCTGGAGCATCTCTTGTGAAGTGAGACTGCGGGCTCTGGGCCTGTTCGGTCTGGTGAAGAGAAGAGTGACAGGGGATCTCATTAATTCATATAAATATCTCCAAGGTGGTGGCCAAGAGGATGGTGCCAGACTCTCTTCGGTGCTGCCCAGCAACAGGATGAGGAGCAATGGCCATAAACTAAAACAGGGAGTTTCACTTCAACATGAAGAAAAGCTCATACCCAGTCAGGGTGGCAGAGCACTGGATCAGCTGTCCTGGGAGGTCATGGATCTCCCTCTCACCTCGACACGTTCCTGTATCACCTGCTCCGGGTGACCCTGCCTTGCCAGGGGGGTTGGACTGGATCATCTCCAGAGGTCCCTTCCAACCTTGACAATTCAGTGACTCTCCCATTTCCCCCGTGTTTTACCCCGGCGATGTTCTCCCCGTGTCTGTCGGCCCCATTCCCGTGCTCTGAGCTCTCTCCGCCTCCCCGGTGCTGACGGAGCCTCCTGGCTGCGCTGCCCCTGGCACGGGCGGGCTCCGGGCTTTAACTTTTGGAGATTGCTCCGGAACGAGCAGTTACAGGCGTGGCACTCGTGCTTGAATATTATTAATAACATAGTATCATCTGTTAATAGCATGTGTGGCACACAGCACAGCAGTGTGTCCGTCTGTCTGTCCTTGGCTCTGGTTTGAAGGTGCAGTTTTGGGAACTGAGTAACTCAGCAGGGAGACCACGCCAGCTTTTAGCCCTGAGGTCCTCTCCAAATGCCGGAGCTCAAGGCTCATAGTCCTGCTGTCCGACTTAGTGAAAGCTTTTCTGCCGTCCCCTGTGCTTGTAGAACTCGTCACTGACCTCGGGGACTCCCAGTGCCCAAAGCCAGCTGGCTTTTGGCTGCTTAAGGTCTGGGATTTACAAGCCCTCAAACAAGCAGTTTGGTGTCAGAGCTGACCATTGGCTAAGAAACTTGGAATTTTTCTGGCTCTTGCACTGGAAGACAGAATTTTTCTTCCTTGGTGTATATTTTTCTATGAGTAATGAGTTCACTTTGAATGTGTGCTAATTTCACTTTGTGCTTGAATTGTTTTTCTCACTAAAACTTCAAGTGCCTGATTTTATATCTCCTAAGGTAATGTTTGCAGGTGTCTCCTTCCTCTTCCCTGTCATTCTAGTGCCACTACAAGGAAATAATGTGCTTTAAAAGGGATGGAAGAAAAGTTTTTATTAAGATACTTGTGCTGTTGTACAAGTGTTTCCTGAGGTGGAAGTAAAAGGAAACTTTTATATTTGATAAATGAATTTAATCCATTTATGGCAGAGCACAAAGCCCCTGACAGCCTGTAAGACATTCAAATATGGAAAGAGGAGCCAGCAAGTAGAAAACTGCTAGATGATTTACTGGGGGGGAAAAAAGTCCCTTCAGTAAAAGTAAAGGTATATGAGTTTAGTATATAGAAGAAGATTTGGTTTTAAGATGGTTTCTTCTTTGTCCCTTTTCTATCAAAAAATGCTGTTCAGAAAACCCAAAATCACCAGAGTGAAAAAAGAGGGTAATGACTTCACTAGGATGTGACTAGGATTTAGTTCTTCATATCATCTGAACAAATAGGGTTTTTGCATGAGGTTTCATTTTTCCTTCTTGAAAGAATCTTTTGCTAGATACAGATCTTGGTGACCTTCAGGAGGAAACTATCTGAAAGGGAATTTTATTTTATTTCCTTCCTCTTTCTCCCCAGTCCCTGTTTAGAGGAACTGGTAGCTCTACTGACAAAGAGGCTTTTGCAAATTCATACTTAGATGTTCTTTCTGTAGTGAAATTTCCCATTTTTGGAGGCAAAGGACAAACATAATGAAATGTGCAAACTGAACTGGGAATGGGTTGAAAATGTACCTAATTCTTTTCCTATGAAAGCCCTTTAAAGGAAATCCAGAAAGGGAGATATCAGAATCTTAAGCAAGCCTGTGCTTGCTTAAGAGATTTCATCTTTATTAAGGAGAAAGGAAAATTAGTGGGAACAGCTGGCAAGAGTGGAAGTGGGATGGAGGAATTTGCATTATTGGTGCATGTAATATACCAGCAACTGGACAAGACTGAGCCTAGGGGTGGAATAATTTGATTTTTATTATTAGGTGAAACAATACAGCATATCAAGATGAAATGTCATAATTCCTTTAAAGCATGCTGTGTTTATTTTTAGACTGAAACAACTCAAACTTTGTTTCTTCCCACAGTTTTGCCTCCCTCTCAGAGCTAGAGGAGAACTAGATGTGTCCCAGCTTGGACATCATGGAGAGTGAAATCAAAGTTCTGTTTGATTTGCCTGGTGAGTTCATTTTACAGCACCTTATTCCTCTGCATCTTCTATTGCTCAGCTTTGTGGTGGAGGGGGGTATGGAATGTCATTCCCAGGGAAAATTTATAAGTTCCAATGGGCACAAGTGAAACAGGTGCACTACAGTTTTTATCCCTTCTGCTGAATGTCTGTATTTGAAATCAGGAGGGTGGCAGAATTATTCAGTGTTTGAGAAATACACTCTCGCTTGGAGTATGCAACTTTTTATTTTGCTTGTGTTCCTAAACTGTTCCCTTTCTATAAGCCAGAGAAATCCTGAAGTTGTTGTGGTTTCTTCTGTCAAGTGTTTTACCATACTGCTTTCTTCAGGTTTCCACTCTGGGGTTAAAATGCTCCATGAGAGAAGATTTTGTTGGAAGCTTTATCTTATAGGATGATCTAAAGCAGCTGGATAAAGAAACTTTGCTGTTTAACAGACTCTTTCTGCAGAAATCTGGCCGTACTTTCTCTTAACTGTGTCTTCCACAAACTGAACAGAAGGTGAAATAGATAGCTGTGCTCTCAGAAGGTTTGTGGTATAGCTGTCAAATGCCTTTAAGGCTGTTAAACTTTTGTTTCAGTCCAAATCCCAGTTCTGTGTTGTCACATGCACAGCTGGCCAAAGCTTGCACTGCTTGTTCCTGTATGTGCAGTGACTGGACTACCAAGTTGTTAAAGGCTTGCTGAACTTCTGCTTGGGGCACCAAGACACAGAATTTCTAAGGCATTTTTCACACATTGTTTTTTAATATTTTAAGATACATATAATAAAATTTAAATTTAGATAGAATATCTTTGGGATTTTTTTCCCTGTGAACTTTATTCCTGTTTTTCCCCCCTACTACACCTTGTTTGGCTATGCCAGTCTGTCATTTATAATTTTCATATCTCTTTTTATTTTCATTTGTCCCTTTTCAAATTCTACTCTCTTTTGTGTGCCCAACATCTGTACTAGAGTACAATGCCACACTCCCTTACCTGTGGCTAAATGACCTCGGTATAAGTAGCATCACTCTGTCATTAAACTGGTAATCATAATTATTAGAGCATAGTGTGGATGACACTAATTATAAAGTGAGATTCTCTCACTTGGTAAGAATGCTTGTGGATTTTCTAATCAAACAAAGCAAGCTTTCAGTGTACTTTGACAGCAGGTGTGAAGTATGTGTGACTGGCAGGTAGCATATCCCTGTTCATGGTACTCACAAGAGAATTGACTGATACATGAATCTGACTTACAGGGGGCATTATTTGACTCCCTGGCTGAGTTATAGAACAGGTAAGATTGCTGGAAAGTGATGGGGGGGCAGGTTTGTCATTGTGAGTAAATGAGTCACAAAACTCCCTGAAGCTGAGCTAAGGAATACAGAATCTAGATGTGTATATGTTGTCTTGCAAGAACTTTTAAAGTCAAGTTTGATACTTACCATTTTTCACTTGTATTGTTCTGTGTTATGCTTCTTACTAAGGCCCCAGTGAGAGAGTTGGAGATTAACAGGGAGTCTTTCTAATGACTACAACACTGAAATTGTGCATAACAAGTGGTCTGGAAAATTGCAATTCCTGCAGGAGTGATACTGAGCTGGCACAGGGCATTGACATGCAGCCCCACTAGTTTCAGTGTCTTTTACTAGGGACCTGTTTGTGAAACAAAAAAGCCACACAAATTTTGGTATCTACCTAGACTTGGCTTCTAATGCACCCTGAAGTGTTCCTTCAGGAGGTGACCATGACATCCCTTCTGGGAATCCCCCAGTTTCCATCTGAGGCAGGTACCTGCATTTTAAATACCTGCAGCTACAGCAGGGCACAGGGCATTTCTGGGCACCTCTAAATCAGTGTTTGCTTGCCTCACACTATGAAAGGCAAGGACACTGAAAGGCCAAGATATGGTATTGGCATAAACTATAGGAATATTATAGAGTGAGTTTGCAAGTTCTGGTTTTCCTTCTCTTTAGGGCTGGAGGAAGGGGGTACAGGTACCACTGATGGTAATGCACGTCCTACAGTTTGGGTCCTCCAGCTTTCTAAACGTGTCCACTCTGCACACACCTTTGATTTGTATACAACTCCTAGTTTGCTGTTAATGCATCTCTTTTGATACTAAATACAAACTGTGAAATGCACAGAATGTGCACTGTTGTTGCCCCCACAGAAAAAAAAGAAACCTCAAAAAACTTCCATGACTTGTTCATTTGAATTCACAGAGCAAATTGATGGATTTTCCTGCCAATTATGCAATTAACCTGCTAAAAGATGTGTTCTTGTTCAGTCTGTATTGTTAAATTCATGCAACACATGCCTTAAATCTCCATATGCATCAATGTACTTGTATGGAAAGTGCATTGACAAGTGTCAACAAGTTAAACACATGAATTAAATTTGCAGTGTCATTTGCTTTAAGTCTAGGCTTAAATTTACAATACTAATTTTTCTGTCAGTCCTCATTCTGCTTCTTAAC
>WEIU01014239.1:1539702-1544238 GCA_013389925.1 Aegithalos caudatus
TTCACTCCTTTTGCTTGAAGAAGATTGCAGTCTGTCCTGTCTGTTCTCACTTTCCAACTCTGAACCTGAGATGGGAGAGGAGAAGGAGCAGCACACTATTAATATAATATTTGTTGCTGCGCTGCTTTTGCATTACCTCCCACTGAGCAAAGTGTGAGTAGCAGCATCAGTGGTGCCTTGTCTGCTCATCACTTTGGCAAGAGGAAAATTCCTCAACAGCAGACTGTGCTGTGTATGTCAGGAAGTTAAAAATACGCCATGGTTCTAAGCCTCTATTTCAGATTATGTTTTACAGTAACCAACCAGGATCAGGCTGTCCATCAAATGGCAGCTAGAAATACCTCACACTGCAACTCTACTGAAAGCCTTATCAAACATGCAAAAATGCACACTGGTGTGCAGCATGGAGAGGTGCTTGCTTTTGCTTCTGCAGTTCATGAAGAGACCTGCTGGATTCTCTGCATTATGGCAATAGAGACACTGCAGATAATTTTTACAGATGTCTCACAACAATCTGACTGAATATCAGAGTACAAAATGGGGGATGGGAAAATGAACAAAAGGTGCTTTGCAGAATTTTGTTCAGGACTAGCAGGTGTTGAAATTTCTAGATTAGATTACCAAAGCAATTATATTTGTTGCCAAAATCTTGTTATTTTTTGGATGCAATTGATTTGGGAAATATAAATGCATTTTTATCTTCAGTGTGTTTACTAATATTGTAATGACTTAAAATGCAACTCCCCAGTATATTTGGAGCTCAGAGAAGAGGCAGCATCATTAGCTGCCATAGACTAATAAACCTTGTAGAGACATAACTGGATGCAGTACAAAATGAGTGACTGTGCTTGGAATAAACTCATAAGAACATGACAAATTTAAGCATAAATCTGCAAAATTAGTATGTGGCAATAGTGTGTGGCATTGACAAATTGAAAAAAAATACTTTAAAAAAGATCTTGAACTAAAAGAAGCAAGTCTGCAGCAGCTCCAGTCTGCTTTGGAACATGACATGGAACTGGGAAAAATAGTGGAATTTGTCAGTCTCCAGTTTGGTGTCTCATTTTGTTGCTGGCTGCATTTGTTACTAGGTGAAGTTGCAACTTGCATTATTATTTGCATGGTTCTCGCTGTTGCGGAAATGCAAACCAATTTTGATGGAATAAATCCTTGTCATTCTGAGAAAGAGAATGAAAGAGACTATCAAAAAACCTCAGTCATTAATCAAGCAATTTTTGGCAAGTGGAATCAAAAACCCGAGCAGTGAAAATAGAACATCTCCAAAACTTGTGAAATGTTGTGTCTTTTCCTCCTTAGATATTCATCTGTAAACAGGAACTGTGATGATGATGATGATTTTTCTTTAAAATAGTGCCAGTTAGCCCCTTCTCTTGAAAAGGGTTTCCCCATAATATGGTTCATGGTATGAGGTGTTGGTGCTTATTCACTTTATTAATGAGTTTGAACACCAGATAGCCTCACTATCAGCCTTCTCAGAGTGGGAAAACCTCAGAAACTGCAGAGGTTATAAGCATTTGTACTACTTTATTTCAGAGATGAAATTTTGAGTATTTTGAGTGGTGCATGTTGATGCAATATTTAGTACTGTGCAAAATAGAAACAAGCAGCTGATTTTTCTTCAGCATCTCTTCAACCACTGGTCTGAGTCTCTACTACCATTACAGGGAGTCAGCAGAAAAGAGAATTTCCTTCCTTTCTTTCCTTCCCTTCTTTCCTTCCTTCCTTTTCTTCCTCCATCTTATGGAATCACCGTCTTCATTAAAGGAAAGAAGCAGATGATAAAATGTGTATCCAAAATGCATTTATGCTTTCATGCACATAAAATTACAGAGCTAATAAACTCTTGTGTATGCAAGTCTGCCAAATCCCTGGAACTTGGCACGCTCCAGATGGAAACATAGGTGCAGTCGGGGTTAAGGTTTCCCATAGAGGCTTTGAAAAGAAAAAATTTGTGTTATGTGAAAGCATTGCACTGGAGTCTAAGCTGAAAATGAATAGAAGTTACTGAAACTTTTTAGGGTAACATGAACAGGACTAAAGAAAAATACAGTAAAATATACCTAAATTCTTTACTAGGAAACTTCTGCAGATTTCTTGATGATCTTGTATATTTAGAAGAGAGATTATTATTGAATATATTACTGTATATATCCTTGTAGTTAGTATCTAAGTGTTCACTGTGTTTAAAGGAAGTTATGAAATTCTGCTTTATGTTTTTTTTTTTAATTTCAAATGCCACTCATGGTTAGTTCATGTCTTCAAACTGCTTAGAGCAATTTTAAAAACAAAACAAAGCTACAAACCAAAATTATCTTTATGTAAAAGCAGCACCACAACTATGTTATGAAAGGAAAATAAAAGGGAAAATAGGAAAACAGTGTTATTATATGGTCAGGGAGAATCTTTGGTTTTGTCTTTAATTAATTATGAACATAAGTTTATTTAGAAGTTTCAGTTCCTTCTGTTTATTTTTAGTGTAAATTACCCACATTTCTGTTGTGATTATTTTCTTGTAACCGTATTTTACTTCAAGTTATTGAACATTAACAATGAATCTTGAGTAAGGCTACAATATAATGAAGTGCTGCTTGTTTATTATTAGCTGTAGTATTTAAAACAAACAAAATCCCACCAAATAATTTTAAGAATACAAACCCTGTTGAGGTCTAGTGGAGACTTGTGGTTTGAGTACCTTAATGCTTCCCTATAACTCCCAGTGATTCCCCTGTAATCTTGCTCCTTTGTTAGCATCCCCATAATTTACACATCCCATTTGTGCATACACAGCATACACTGCTCTTCATAGCTTTTTTTAATCTACTGGATTTTCAAACATAGTAGGTTTAAATACAGCAGGAAAGAGAGTTGTGTGTAATGGTCAGCAAAATAATTTTCTCACTAAAAAAGCTTAGGAAGGAGAAGACATATTTTCAGATCAGATTTGTAATTATGGAGCCAGTGAAGCAGAGGTACAAGCAAATAACTTGAAAAGGAAGAAGGTGCAAAGAAGGCATCTGATCAACTAATTATGTGAGTGGAAAAAAGTAAATGAAGAGCTTTGAAAATCAGAAAGAACTTTTAAGAGATGTTCAAAATAACCAGAAAAGCTCACGTTTTTGTCAGGAAACTGAGTCTTTTATCTGTATTGAAAATAAGTGTTTAACCAAGACTTTATAATGGATTTATTTTCCCCTCCTACCCTGAAACAGGAATAGTCCCCTGCAGTGAGAGTGCAGCAGATTAGAACATCCAAAACCCCTACTCACTTTCTGTGGTATATTTTGACTGCTGAACCTTTGCAATAATGTAGATGTCAGGATTTTAGCTGTGGTGGGGATGGATCATTGATCTTCCTTGGACACATTTAAACACTTCTGCTCTGAAGCTTCAATACCTTCACAGCCAGGGAACATATTGCCTATGCTATTTATAGTATGGCCTGAGAAAATAAAAAGCAAATGCAGCCTACACGGATCTGCAGCTGAAGTGCTGATCTTCCTCTCTCCCATCCCTGGAAAAGTAGAAATGCTGCTGCAGTGGGTCTGGATGTGAGGTGAGCCTATGACTGCCACAGTGTCCATGCTCTGTGGGAACAGTTCTGCTGGTGCTCTGCTGGTGCAGCTGCTGAATTAGGAAACTGCATAGGGAAGCAGGAATGTGGCCCAGACGCCCTGCTGAGGTAACAAGCTGATGGTAACTGGTAGCCTTGACCTGAGATGAGTCTGGTTTATGCAAAGCAACTTTCTACATGATTTGCCTAGCCAGTTAAAGTTTTACGGGAGTTATGCAAGAAAAAATTCAAAACTAAATAAAACATGAAAAAAGTCCTAGGAGGATAGGAGGAAGCTGCCACTTCTTGTTTGTTTGTTTGTTTGTTTGTTTGTTTGTTTTCAAGGATTTTTTTCACTTTTAGTCATTTCTGGAGGCTTGAGAAGACAAAACTGGTTTTTGATGGTGGATGACAACTCACTTCTGATGAATGCAAAGCAATGATTTATGCAATAACTTGATTTAGCCAGGTAGAACCTTATTAATTTTTTTTAAGTATTCAGCAGCTCCTTTGGTTCCAGCTTATTGTGTTGCAGTAAATTGTCAGAGATGTTCTTCGGTTTGAACTGAACCTTAATAAAATTTTGCTTCTAATCAGAGAGACAAAGTGATCATTTAGTGAAACATTAATTTTGAGGCACAGATACATACAAGTGGCTGCCTGAAGTGAAGACTGAAAACTGCTGGGTTTGAAATAATGTAATTTTACCTTTTACAAGAGGTACTAGACAACAGTTCTGTAACTATCCCTAATATCTTTTTTTAAATTAAAGAATCATTTGGGTTGAAAAAGGCCTTTAACACAGAATACACTTTATCTTTAGGACTTGCGTCAGTACAAGCCCTACAAAAATTCTGAGATTCTGCAGTCACTATTGGTGTCTTTGCATTTGTTTTTTGTTTTTTTTTTTTAAAAAAAAAAAAAAAAAAAAAAAAAAAAAAAAAAAAAAAAAAAAAAGTTAATTT
>WEIU01014239.1:1544280-1556788 GCA_013389925.1 Aegithalos caudatus
AAAAAAAGACAGAGGCCAATCACTCTTCATGTTTAATTCTTGACAAAAGATCCCTCAAGTCTTTCATTTGGATTATTTACAATATCCTATTCAACAAAGTTATATAACAGTTCTATGAAATGATTTCTCATTTTTCCAGACTGCTTTCCAGCACTGCTCTTATATGAAGAGTTGGTAAATTACAAACTAAGAATGAATGCAGTAGCACTCTCAGTCCATGATTTATTTTTGCCCCATATTTGTGTATGAGCGCAAAGAAACAATTTAAATTAATACTAATGCTGATGTAATCTATCACTATACATCTCAATTTTGTCTCATTTCATGACTGGGCCCAGAAGCATCTCTATTTCAACTAGAAATGCTCTATTTTAACTAGAAATTCTGCCCACTTGCTGAAATTCTGCAGATTTTGTACTGCAAGAGGTCAGAAGATGATTGTACAGGTACCTGGAAACCTATTAGCGAAGTTGGAACCTCATGTGGGAAGAATCTATCCAAAAATGAATTATTCATGCATGTTTATAATTTCAGTAGTATTTGGTTGTGTTGCAAAGAGAAGGCTAAAGACACTGTTCATCCACAAAAGTATCACTTCTCCAGATCATCACTTTTCTACAGAATACCTTTCCAGCTGTTCTGGTTTTATCATTGCCTATGAGCACAGAGGTTCTAATGCAAACTTAGAGTAAGTCCAGGTTATCTAGTGTCAAAGGAATGTTTAGTCTTAGCACCACCAGGTTTCAGTTTTCTGGGAGTTAGTAATTTTTAGGAAGCTTTGCAGTTCAAACAAGAATAGAGATTCAAAGAGCCATTGCTCAGAATTCTGAACATACACCTATTACATATTTTTGTTACTTTATACAATTATTTCATACCATACTTTTAACTTATTTCTGTGAGATGGACTTGTATTAGGATTCTTGCTAACAGATCTTGATTTTATGAAACTCTAATACAAACCAGACAACAAAAAGCTACTTATTTTCTGCTTTGTCATTTAAAATTGGGAATTCTATTTATACACAATATAACTCACTCTAGTTTTTTTGAAAGTGTGATGCAATTCTAATTCATGTCTATTGATGCTGTCATTTTATAAATAATTCATTAACAGGAATATCAGCTTCATTTTGTGTTTCTGTTATCAGAACTGAAAATGGATACATTTGGGGTTGGGCTGTTAATGGTCACTTACAGAGTGACTGTCAGAAGGAAAGGTGTGGAAAATGCTGGTACCCTAATCTCTCACCTCACTCACTGCAAGAATCTCTGATATACAGGTATAGAGCATGGGTAAGATTGTACATTGTCAGATGTTTTCTGATGTAAGTGTTGATCTGGATGATTGCAGCATCTGAATTTACTGACTTCTGCTTTTCTATTCAGAAGTCATATGATAAGTCTTCAGCTGATGGAAATGACCAGTTAAGAGAGGATGGTTGTCTCTTTTCGCTTTGAAGTGATAGTTGAAATTCTTCTTTTNGTTGTGTCTTTGTTTAAAAAATATGTAAAAGTATTCCCCTCATATTTCTCAGCATCCACCCATATTTCTCTTACAGTGTGTACCTCCTGAAACTGCTGCTCTGATTGCTCTTTCCCAACTGCCATCCTTGGAATGTCAGCAAATACAATCAACTGCTTTCTTTTCTCTCTAGACTTTCAGATTTAGTGGGTATTTCCCCCCCTTTCCCCTCCTCTGCTTGGATTTCTTTCTGATGTTTCCCCTCCCCCTCTTCTTTAGTTTACAGACTTCTTCAATGCTTTTTTTCTGTGCTGATTGCAGGAACACCCACCTTTCTGTGGTTTTAGTAGAGCCTTTCATGCTCTTTTCTCTGTACCAGCCCTCTAACCAGATATTTAGGCCAATTATTCTGTTCAGTTTCATTATTCTGCTTCCACAACTACAGTAATAGCCCACTTGAAAGATCACTTGGCTTCTTTCACTCTTGAGACTGCTTGCTAGTTCCCAGAATGGCATCTTCACATCCTGTGATCTTCTGTTGGGTTTTTTTTCCCCCAGAGTTTTATTTAAATTTAAAAAGGAAGGGGGGGCGCGGTTTAAAAGGAAAAACCACACACATATAAATGAGCAGGGGGACAAAAAGAAGGCCACATATCAAATATGTGCTTTAAGGAAGGGAAATTCCAACACTCTCAGTTTGCAGGAGACACTGAATATCAAATACCATTATTCAGTACATTTTCCACAACAGGACTGACTAATATTCCCATTGAGATTTCCTAGAACAAGCTTTGCCTGCTGTTTGTGTTGCAGCCACAGAGTAGGAAGTTCACCTACAGTTAAGAAATGGCACCCAAAAAACCTACTTCTGTTTTGTCCATGCCCATCCATAAGAAAAAACGTCACTTCAAAAGTCTCTAAGTAAAGGTTTTTAAAGGGTGTGTAGACACTTTACATTATAAATTTAGAATCACAGTGTTCATGTCTTGCAGATTATAAATATAATTTAAATTTAACTAAAGGTTTTAAAAAATCTAACTTTTCTGCCTCCTTTTCTCTTGTTTCTTGTTTCCCTTTCATCTTCTAATTTCATCACTAATGTATGAAATTATTTGCCTTCTTCACTCTTATCTCTTCTGAATTAGAAGATTGAAGATATGCAGAAATATTTCATGCTTATTTCTTGTGTGACAGTTGCCATCAAATGAGAATTTTAAGACTGGATCCCAATTGTTTTATCTTGATAAACCTCCCTTTATGGAAAATATAGATTCTGTTGTCCTTAATACTGGAATTGTTTTTCTAAGGTAAGAACTGTGCATTGTTGTTGAACAATAATCTGTTCAATTAATTTACATGTAATTTGTTTGTATCCATTGCAGCCTTTTTTTCTCTTTCCATAATTAATACTTTTTTAATTGGGCAGCAAAACAGAGGTGACTTGGGGTAGAGATTCTTTTCCCCCAAATATTGTATCAAACACCAGAATGGCACCTTATATTTCTAAAAGGGAAAACAATACCCGTACCTTAAAAATAACAAAAAATATATGCATCTGTGAAGAACTTAACTCATTGCCTCTCATGCAGACTGTGTGAATGTGCAACATGCTTGAATGATCATGTATTTCTGTCCATAAGTTCTTTAATTACCTTAACTTTTAGAAGTTTTTAATTTCTGTCCTGCAATAAGAGAAAAGGAGAGCCTTCAAGAGTACCAAATACATTTCTGTCAGTGCTGGGGACAGGGGAGGATAAGCCCCAGACAGGAATTCCTGAATTCTTCCCAGGTGAGCTCTGAGGCTCTGCCTGGGCTCTGCCTGCTGCCCTGGCAGCAGTAGAGGCCCCGAGGAGGTGGGCACTGTGCAGGATCAGGGATAAATTACACACCCCTGAAGGTGCAAACGAAAATTCCATTGCTATTCTCTGTGCTCTATCATTGCAGAAGAGCTGTCACTCCAGCACCTTTCACAGCCCATCAGCTCATCTAAAGAAAACACTGAGAATTCAGAATTTATATAATTGTTCTTATACACACAATCACAGGGTGAAAAGGTTTTCTGTCATGAGGGGGTTGATGGAAATCACATAAAAGACACTGTTTCCAAATTCAGAAGGAAGAACTTTTGGCCATTTATTTTTAGTAACATGCTGAAAATAAGATGCAGGCCGTATTTATACTTCATAACAGTAACAAATACCTTTTTTTTAGAAATATATTTAGATAAAAGATTAATCCCTCTATTTCTCTATATTTCAGAAACTTGTGATCCACAATCTAATTTCAGATCTCACATACAATAACCAAGGGGTTATGTACCTAAAATAATTTTGTGGATCTATATTTTTCTCCTCTGAGGCAATAAGTGATTTATGGGGAGAAGTGAGGATAGTGCCCAGGCCAAGGAATTCTGTGTGTTCATTGGACCACGCTGATTAAGTTTACTGGCATCTTCTAAAACTTTATAATTAAAAGCAATTTATATGATTTATTGAACCTTCCCACATGCTCAACAAATACAACATTTGAATATTTTTCCTATTAAATCCAATTTGTTCCTATTATTTCTCCAAACTACTGTGCTCAAACTTCTAGCTAGATAATGAAGTGCATATTCTTGAGGTTCTTTTGCATAGATAAAAAAGGTATTTCCTGAGATCATTTACTATGCAAGGTGTGTAATCCCATTTATAACATATTTTGTTAATATACTGATTGCCCCAACTATGCCTACACGTTAAAGGGACCCATGCTAGACTGGGTACATACATTTTTCTGATTTCTTCCCATTTGTCAGAAATGGTCCTGTTGTTTTTCCTGACCTGTCCTCACTTGCTGTTCTGAACCATTCTGAGATCTGTTTTTTTTAAGGCAATCCTGCATACTGTGACTTTACCCAACAATTCCTGTACCTAGTGCACATGAGACTGCCAGGTTCTGTTGCAGTGCTCCTTTTTAAAGGATCTCAAGTGAATCCCAACACAGAGAGCAAAAAGCACTTTCCCTTCCCTCTGTGATTTCACAACAGGAGCACACTCTCTGTAGGCAGCATCTCAAGCCACTGGGATTGCCTATTACTATTTTCAGCCTTTTGGGAGGCTATATATATATATCTACACTTATTCTGTGTTTCTAGGCTTAAGTAGAAGAGATAAATGCCCTGGCAAACTGTCTTTGTACTCTTCCACACTGTTCTTTTCTGGGATTTACTTCAGACCATAATCTACTGGCTCTCTATGTTGTAAAATCTTGTCTCAGAGTAGTGGAGAAGGATGGCAGAAAATAAAGGACCTTGCTTTTCAGCAGCAGCTAAAGATACATTTTAAATTTTTCTGTTTAAGGCTTGTGAGGTGCATTCAGCAGTCTGGTGTGCTCTGAGTGTGCTGTGTGGCCCGTGGAGGGTGTGTTCTGGACCAAGTTTATCCTGGAGAACTGCAGCCCCCACCAAGAGCTGTCCTTGGAGGGCTGCAGTCTGGGGAAGGACCCAGGCTGTGTCCAGGGAAAACTGTGGGGAGGGAAGGAGCAGCAGATGGAGCTGTCAGGAAGGGAGCACAGCCCCCCTTCCCCACCACAAATCCAAGGGTGCCAAGTTTTCTTGGCAACGCTGAGTTAATACATTTGCCAAGTGCAATTTTACCTGAGCAGTTTCCCATCCAAGACACCTTTTTGACAGCACGGTAAAATTACCAGGGGTCTCTGACAAGCACATTATAATTCCCAGTGAATATAAACTTTTACAAATGATTGATTGGGAGTTGGCTAAATTATCTGTTATGACATCAAGCAATCTGGTGATTTTGTCACTGCATAGAAAATGGCAAAAACCTTTGAATTCATTATCCCATTAAAATTGTCCAAAGGTACAGCCCAGCCCTGCCTGGGAATACTGTTTTAGGTACCAACTCAGCATATTCTATGATATATGAGTCTATTTTCTCTGTCTCTATGTTTGAGAGAGAGAGACACCATGTCTTTAATCATAAATAGGCATGCTACTTCCAAACACATTAAAAGTTTTAAGTACTTGAAAAAATTGAATACAAAATTGTGCGTAAGATCTTCAAACATTTCTTTGCTTATTCTTGACCCTTGAATACTTCATGCAAGGAAAATAGGCCTCTTATGATGTAGAAATCTACTGGAGATCAAGACCTTTCTCATAAAAAATAATAACAGAAATATCTGAAGCCTTATAGATTATGGGATAAGAACAAACATCACCTCAGGTGCCCAGGGGATGTAAAATTTGGCACAGTAATCAGAATGATGGTCAAATTCATTATTCTGATGTGAAACTGCTGTTCCAGTCACAACTTATAAAAGAGCAAAATCTTTTGAATTCATTAGTGTGATGAAATTGTTCAAAGAAACATTAACACAGTCTTTGTGGAGGAATTAGAGCTGAATGATAATGACTGAAACTGATGTAAATACAACCATCCCAATATGTGTTATTTCTTTAATATCTGCTGTGAAAATGTTTGGAAGATGCTCAAGATCCAGAGGAACACTAAGGATAGAAACTCTGTTCTAATTTTTTTTTTAAATATTAATAATAAAAAATACTATGAGAAAAAAAGGAAAGCAGACCTTGCAATTTCTTTAGCAAGCCCTATTGCCTTTCTTTGGCTGGGATTTCCATATAGAGGACATGGGAAAAGACCAGTGACAGTAGGAAGGAAAAAAGCACTTTAATGTGTGATGTATTTCAAGACTGTAAGGAGTCTGCAAGCTTAATGGAATTCTTTTGTGGGTTTTGTTTTGTTTATTTGTTTGTTCTGTTTTCTTTTTTCTTCATAAGGATTATGTTTCCTTTGGTAATCTAAGAACTTTCCAAAGGATCTGCAAACTGTTAAACCTATAGTTACAGAAAGCTTTTTAAGTGTTATTTCCATCATACTTCCCAAGAAATACACCCTTTAGCTAAATTAATTTGTTTTGGTTTTTTTTTTAAGTAAGAATTTCTGTTTACAATTACCCTTGTTAGCCATTATATACAGGTGAAAGAAAACTACCCTTGTAAGTACATCATATGAGAAATGCATTGTAATTATCTCAGCCTTACCCCTAGCAGAAACAAGTAAGACTGAGACCTTGTTGTCTATTATTTCACATCTACTTACCTTTATCAGAAGATTTGAACAATATTACAGCTTTTGGGATGCTCATTTGTTTATTTTGTTTAAAATATTTGATAATTATCTTAGTTCTTTGCTTGTTAAGCTACTGGTTCTGTTCCAGCATTTGCAAACTTTTAAAAATCCTCTCTTTTTCTTAGGCATTTAACAACCTGATTTGTGATCTGAATATTTTGCCTGGTCAAATGGTCTTACCTAGCAAATTTGGTGAATATGGCATATTAATATCGAGTTGTTTGGGTTTATACAGCCAAATTAGAAGAGAAATACTTTTGTTCCTGGCTAACACGTGAAGGAAAAAATGCATATAGTTCCCAAATGTCTGCACATCTTTCTTGTGCTCCAAGGCTCCATGTTGAGAGACCCCCTGCCTTGGTGGTGAAGCTATTGATTTCAGTGTTTCTGAGGCTTGAAGTGGTCACCTTGAAGAACTTCCACAGAATCTCTTACTGGGTTGTTGGGAATTGTGTGGGCATAGAGTGGGTTAAACCCTCTGTGGTGATGTGCACTGTCACAGAAGTGCTCTCAGGGAATTCCCAGTCTCTCCTCTCTCTCTCCTATCATGAAAGACACTTGTTTAGTCACAGCAAGACTGTATAAAGCCTATTTTAAGTCATTACTCTCAGAAATAACTTCCCTCTTTCTTTGTCTCTTTGGTTCTTATCTCTGATAAAATCTTGCTCTCATTAAAGGCTCAGGAGAGTTTTGTCATTCATTTAAATGAACTCAGAATGTCCCGTCTTCTTTTCTTCCCCAGTGGAAGTGCTTGCTTAACGTTTTCATACCTGTGTGAGATTTTCTTTTCTGTATCATTTTCTGAAGGACATTCAAACACATTCATTCTATTCATCTGGACAAGTAAGGCATATGAATGCTCTTATACCCACTTAATAATGTAAGTACTGCTCTTTGAAATCAGCGAGGTGAGTGCTATTTCCTATTGCTGGTTCAGGTTTATTTCCTGCTCAAGCTTCTTTAGGACAACAGTTTGGGAAATTGGGAATATCAAAGCTGCTGCCATGTACTGGTGAGCTTTCAGTGTCACCAACAAGAAGCTTCTGATCTGATTTTCAGAGCAGTGGGCAGATTCCATGTGCTGACAAACCAGAGTTTGTAAAGGTGGAGGGCTCTGTGGAAGAGAAAAGGTGGGGGCTCTTTCTATAGAAAATAGTCAGTGCCCAGTCCTATACTTCTGAAGTCATAACTCCATTTCACTTCAACATTTTACAGCAAAAATATATTTTTTTTCCTGCATGACAAAACACCATGTCAGTGAGGGACACTGCACTGATATAACGTGATGAATTGGACAGATTTCTCCAAAGTGCAGTGATAAAATCTGCTCCCTGCTCAAGAGCTGAAACTAATGCCCAGCTTAGCTGCCTACTTCAGGGTCCTGTTTAATGAGTTTGGTGACTTTAGTCCTCTAAAGATATCTTTTATTACATCAGAAGCCACCACAGCTGATAATAGCTGATAACTGCAACATTTGTTGATAACACCAGAGGGATAAAAAGTTAGCACTAAATGTGCACACAGAATGAAATTAGAATTATTCACAACTGTTTTGAAATATGTTATGGGAACAGAGATGGATAAGATATGATATTGAAGAAAAAAAAAAAAGGGGATTTAAAAAAAAGTGTCCTAAAAATAAGTGTTTAACTAGAAGACACAATTATTTAAGCATATTAAGCCTATACAGAAAGCTATATTAAGAAGACTTTAAACTACTTGAAATTGTCATTGTGTAAGTATCTTAATCAACTTATTTATTTTGATATTAAAGTCCAGGATGAAACCACTTACACAAATAATTCTCTAACAACCTAGAAGTACTTATAATTATATGAAATGTCTATTCAAAATCTGAACTGCATAGGAAAGTTTTTTTGTTAACTTCTTGAGGTTTTTCTCATGAAATAGAATAAAATGAAGTGTGAGGTAACCTTGTTGTCTAATGTTTTGTTGAATTGAAATAAATTTAATTCACTATTTTGCTGACTGTTATGAACCCCTGTAAAAAGGCATTTAAAAGACCTGCACTCCAGCCAGGCTGTGTGTTTGTTTAGCATGCAGGTAACACACACAAAGTTCTCTGGATGCTTTCTGCTCCTCTACATTGGCTTTCAAGGCATGTGTATAATTATGTGTTCGTGTTGTCATGGTAATTGAGCCTGCAGTTGTCAGGATGTGGAAATCACTTGTGTTAGGCTGGAACAGAGAATTCCAATTAAAGATAACCATGAGACCATGCTGTTGGTTTAAGTTTGACATGGACAGACATAAATCTTTATTTCATTTGTTTAATTAGTGTCTAATACTTTGCAAGTATTAGAATTACTTTACATTGTATCTTCATGTCTTGGAATAACTCCTTCAGGCTATTGATACAGATTTTTATAATGTATGGGGATTTTTGACCTGATGCTGCAACCCTTTATGAGGACATTAATTCTCATTTCGTAAGTTTAAAGGCACATGCAATGAAGTTTCATATTTGGTTGATACAGCTGAAAGTTCAGAAGAGAAAGAAGGTTTATGAAGTGAGTTAAACAAGTGTTACTACCCCTGGAGAAAAAATGGGGCTCTGGACACTACCCTTCCACTACCTTACAGGTTGTTAATGATACTCCAAGTGGCATAAATGGTTGTGGTTTTTTTAATCCAAACAAGGGACTCATCTTTTTGTATTCTAAAATTTTTATTTCTTTCCTTTATTTTTCTTTTAATACAGTGTAATTTGTAATATCAAATACCCAGATTGAGTAGAGTTGTTTTTTAATCTTTCAGATAAGGAAATAAAACCTCTTTTTTAGAATGAAATATTTTTCAGCAAGTGTCTGCATCAGGTGTTCCATGTATTTCCTGAACTGTATATGCACTATTTACAATGGTTTCAAAAAATAAGTCAGGGAAGTTGGAACACTACAATGGAATGTAAGATGGAGAAGGGTTGGGTATGGAGGAAGGAACCTTTTCCTAAGTACAATTCCATGCCCAGAGTAAACCACACTTGCAGCCATTGGCTTGCTCTGCCTTCCATAGGTGCCCACTGATATTTTAAATTAACCATAAAATCCTGGGTGCCGTGCACCTGGCTTCCCAGTAAGTCATTTTATGTCATGGTGCAGAAACCAGAGTGAATCAAATCACTTCAATAGGACTTTCACTGTACAAAAGAGAGAAGGTTACTGGCAGAGCACTCTCTGGTTGTCTTATGCCATGAATTTACCTTCTCCACCTGAAATGATTTAGCAGACATTTACAGTTTTGTGGTTAGAAGCCACAAAACAAGGAAGCTTCTGTTTTCAGGCTCTCTGATCAATAGCATTATTCCTCAAATGCTGTTAATACTGCTTGAGTGCAGCAGCTTCAGTGACGTAAAATGTTGATGAGAGGTGACAGATTCTTTACATATATTCACCCTCCAGTACCATTAAAGCTGATAATGAACCTTCTACAGCCCCAAGCTGGGCTAAGAATTATCAGTGTTACTGTCTTCCTTCACTGGAAAAAGTGTCTTGTAAATCTGTGTTCCCCTATAGAGAGGTAAAAAAATGGTGGGTTTGGTTTTGTTTGGTTTTTTTTGTTCAAGAGTGCATGTTGAATTTTAATGGAAAACAATTTTCTAACTAGATATTATGATATGAAAATAGGCATTTCTGGATGTTACTGCTGAAGTTCAGAGAAACATGGAAGAATGTGTGCAGTCGAGTTTGTTCACCAGAAAATGAGATGTTTCACTTAGCAAAATGTCTTGTGATCAGCCAGTCTACCTCTGTCTGCAGTACTTCTTTGAAATGCACTGCAAGAATAATTATTTGCAAAGATGATTCAGAAAATGTCTTCAAGATGAATTTTGGGAAGAAAAAAAAATTGATATACACCTTCAAACCCCCAAATTATTTTTGAGTCCATTTTTTTCCCCAAGAACTAATGGGATAAGCAGTTATCTGTTGTGTTCACAGGGTCTGTCTGTGCTGGCTGGGAAAGCTGACAGACATTGAGGGTAACAGACCTTGTTTATTCTGCAGGTCTCTTGCACTGACATGATGAATGAGAGAAAATTGTGACAATGTGATGTGGAAGCTGAGAACAAACCAAACACAATTCAGACAAAAATCAGCAAAAGCCAGTGGAAACAGCTTTTGGGTATTTTTCTATGAGGGGAGTTATTCTCAAGGTTTTGCTTGTCTTGGCCCACTATGTGGACACATATTTTATAATTATATTACCTGGCTGGACAGTCTTAGTCACAGTGCTCTCTCCAAATTAATTTCAGTACCACTGACAATGATGCTGTTTCCCTGGAATCAGTATATCCAAACAGATTTAAGCCTTACAGGAGCACTGAATGCAACAGTTAAGCTTAGAAAGGGTCTTGTTCCTTTATCTGAGAAAATTAATTTTGATTAACAGAAGTTATCAGTCGAAAGTGAAATAGCTATTCACAAATTCTCAGGAAAGCTGCTTTAAGATATATCAATTCTGGTTGTTACAGGGGCTTGCTATTTGACAATCACCAAATATTAAGCCATCCTTTGTATCAACCATGTTTTGCAGTTTCAAAAAATAATCTCAAATATTACTGCTTCTGTCTCCTTATGCCAGTTACTGGATCTTCTACCCAGAAGCAGGTGTACAGCACTATCTAAACTTGTAATATAGAAATAGTCTTTTAACATAAAGAGTCAATAGTTGGGCAACAATACTTCATCAATATGGAAAAGTCCAGAGTGGGACATACAGCGTGTACTTATAAATAAAATCCCATGTGAATTGTGTCTGTGGCTCAATCCTGCCTGTGTCTTAGTGGCAGTCAGTGCCTGCCTAATGATCTCTTCTGAAAATGACACATATCTATGCGGGTTTTTTGATATGTTGCCTTGCTCCTGCCTTTTAATATGGGGTATTCAAATTATGTTGATGCTATCACAGAATGTGTTTCCTGTCTGGTCTGTATTTGTTTTCAAGTAGCTTTTAATATTCAGTTTGTCTTTCTAGGTGACACTAAGCACAGAGGCAATATTCAGAGTTTTATCTACAGTGATTACAAGAGCTCTTTCCTCTGTAGCTACTCAGTAGAGCCCCTTACAGAGGATATAAAGTTGGGATTAATTGCTAATAATGTGTAATCATTGGTAGATCTCTGTAATAATGGAAAGATATCATTACCACTAGGGCTTCATCAATGATCTCATGTATCTGAGCTGCTTGGGGGTGTGTGTGCTCTGTCACTGATTCTGGTTTTTTGTGCTGGCAGCCAAAACTTAACACACACTGCTGCTGTTTTGTTTGTCTGCATCTTGTCTCTGCTTCCAGAAAATGTTTACAATGAATTATTTAATATTTCTCTGTGCTAATGAATGTATGTTTGTTTTCAGTAGGACTCTGTAATTCAACAATCCATTGGCTTCTGCAGCAAAGTTGTGGCTCAGAATTTCCTCCCCTGCACCCAGTTTGTAGCCTTCCATGTGTTCTGTCTGGCTGTTTCTAAATCTTAGCTCACTAAAATGTGCTCCTTTTTAGCCTGAAGTATTTGAGTGTCTTNCTGAATTATTTGAGTGTCTTTACATAAACACTGCTGTGCTGATGGGTGGATCTGTGATCTGTGGCAAAGGGCCATGAGTCAGTGACTAGCTTCATTTCTGAAACTGCAGTATCACTGCAGTGGTAGAGCTAAAAGGAGAAATTCCTAAATATCTCTGAAAACTGGCACACACCAGCTTCTTGGTGGTTGTGTAGCTGGAGTTTGAAACCCAATTCTAGATCACTGTCCTCTTCCCTTGTGTGCTGCAGGTAGAGTGTGGGTGCCATTTACACCTGAGCTGCTGAAAGGGGAGTTCTCAGCTGCTTTAGCTCGTGCTTTGGCTTTCAAATACAAGTATTTGCATGCTTCTGC
>WEIU01014240.1:0-15552 GCA_013389925.1 Aegithalos caudatus
GATAGACAAATTAATTTAAACATTTTAAAATGCATTTCAGAACTTTTCAGTGGAGCATCTTGCCATCTTCCAGTCCATTATGGAGAAAAGTGGCTCCAGTCTAGGTCAAGATATCCTTAAATTTTGTCCTGACTCATTAAAACACTTGAAGAACAAATTTAGTTTCTGTTACTGTTCATAATGTAATACCAACCTAGCAAAACAACATCTATGTTTATGTGATTTTTAAATTTTTAAATTTTTAAGTTAGCAAGAGGAAAATCTTCAAGGTATTCCTGGTTATGGGCCCCATTATTATTTCTGCTGCAATGAAACAAATTGTTCAATATATTAATTATTCAAATATCATGGGATATTACTGCAGCTCAATATGTACAAAACATCTGTCACTACAGAAGGTAGATGCAGTTTTAACCTCTTAAATGGTGATAGAAACTGTGCCAGTTTTCCTGGACACATTGTTTTTAATTCCAAATAGGGAATTTTTGTACTAACTAGACTGGGTGTTGTTTTCATCATGGGAAGGTGAAATATACACTTTGCAGCAAACATCACAAACAGACAGGCACATTCATTTATTTGACAATAATTCACAGTCTAGAGTCTAAAATGGTTGGTTTTGATGGTGGTCTCCAGACCAAAATACTGAGAAAACACTTTCACAAAAATAACTCCATGTTCTATTCTTGACACAAGAAATATTGAAGAATCACATGGAAGCTGGACAGTCTCATAAAAATATATATCCATATATAAAGTTCCAGTATTTTCTCTGAAAGTTCATTTTGGTGAACCACAACTGATACTGATATATTCATTTTTCATATCCAATTTAGTAAGATTTAATAAGGGTCCAAATAGTTATAAAATTGGATCATATTTTGTCACAAAATCTGTGATATTAATAATTGCTTTTGTCACTATTGCTCATTGTGAGCTTAGTTTGTGATGAGTCTTGCAAAAGTCAGCAGCAGACAGAAACTGAGAACATGTTTTTCAAATTAGAATACATACTAGATAAAGCTAGTGCTCCTTCATAATGAAACATTATCTGGCAGTGAGGCTTCTATGACAGATGGTTATGACTCTGCTTAGAATTGTACTGAGGGTATTGGTGTTTTTATGGATTTCTCTTCCCCTGCTAGCATTTTGGAAAGGCAGCCTTGAAAAAAATCTGCACATTAGCCTCACTTTCTTGAGGACATTTGTGAAGCTGTATAAACCCTTTCCTGTCAATCAGACACTCATTTCATCTTCTCATAAGATCAATTTTCTGGTTGGACATAGTGACTCTGCTAGTCTGCTTGGGGATTTGAGAAGATTGATTCACTTCTCAAAGTGCTTTAGGCATAGTGATTTCTTTCACCTTCCCTATCTGTGCTGACTAGGTCAGGAGTTTCTAAGTTCACACAACTTAATTCATTGCATGGATTAATCTACTGTTGACTCTAATGTATAAACACACATCTACAAATGAAAAAAAATTTAGAAATTACTTAAAAATTAAAAAAGAAAAAGAAAACCCAACCCAAACCATTAATTGAATGCCTGCTATATATTTATGTTAAAAAAAATCAAAATATTTGGATTGAAATCTGAATTTTTGAAGGCTGAATTTCTGTGTAATTAAGTATAAACAAATTATGTAACAAAATTTTCAGAACATGTTACTTAATTTGACATCAATATTAACATTCATGTTATTTTTAATACCATACAGTTTCTCACTTCATCCAGAAAATATATTCCTTTTTTGTTTTTAAAAAATAGTAACATTAACCAAAAAACAGACAAAAACCATTGGTGTAACATACTATTCCGATTTCCCACTGAGTCATTCAAGAGCAATAAACAGAAGTCACCAGTCTTGTACAAAGAATGGAAAACCTTATAGGGTGACCAGACAAGGAAAATGTGAACAAATTGCAATCAGTTGGAATTAAACGACCTGCATCCTCAGATTTGCAATATATGAGCTTCACCCTCCTGATATTTCATGGATATCTAGTCAATAGAATGATAGTACTTCTCGGTGACTACATGTCTGCTTAATTTTCTGTTGTTCTGTGGATTTTAAAATATTTCTGCATGTCAGTTTATGTACAAAAAAATATTTATAATAGAGAATAAAATTTGTCGATCAATGTATTTAGATGCTTAGACTGATCATTATCACCAAATGATATTAGACAAAATCATTACCTGTATTATACAAAATAATTTCACATCTTTCCCAAATTAGTTAAATTAACAAACCTGATACTGATAGCTCAATAACTAAGTTGTGTATATCTGATGTTATAACTCCTTGGTCAGGATTCAAGTACTCAGAAATTTTCATTGTCCGAAGATCCCTCTTTTTTCCTTTAAGATGTTCTCATTTAGTTCTGCCAAAAGAGCTAGAAGGTAACAAAAGGAAGAAAAAAAAAAAAAAAAAAAAAAAAATTCTTAGCTCTGTGCGTCCCTGAGTCAGATTCTTCTACTTTGACATTGACTTAAAAGACCAGTTGAAGGAAATGTTACATGTGCCTTTAGGTAGAATAGTTCATGTACAGACTCTTCAGATATGAATACACTGGGGAGATGAGGAAATATATAGCTCCAAACATATATCATGCAATCCAATAATGTAGAGGTCCCAAAGCAAACAATAACACTCAAGAAGATGAATTGAATTTTGAAGAGGACATTCTCTGGTGGATTTTAAATACTCATTCATTTGCCTCCAGAGCAATTTAAATTATCTTCTATCTAGCGCACACAAAAAATATAAGCTCAACCTTCTTTTTCTTTTTTTTTATATTTCAGTTTCTAAAAGATTTGAAATGTCTTTTCTTTCAAAAGTTTTTTTGCATGTGTTTGGTCTACTCGTGGCTCAGTAGTTTGTGCCTTCAAATCACAGAATGACAAATATTTTCATTTAGCCAGTTTTGTCAGAACAGATGTTTATGTGAAATTAAATGAGTTCCTCCCATGTGTATTAGCTGCATGAATAGAAGATGGAAAATTATTTTCCAAATTCTAAACCACTGAATAAGAAGAAACAAAAATAACGAAGCATACACTGTGCTTCTACTCTTAGATCCAGAAAGAATTTCTAAGTACTAACAATCGATGAGGAAAACACTATAAAAACTTGAGGTTTATGAACATGAGGTTTTCTCATAAAATGTAGATGGTTGATGGAGCTTGCAGCACTGTAATCTAGAAGGGTATAATAAATAAACACATAAATAAATGTGATTCTGCTCATTAATGAATTAATTCATGGGAGTTTGTTTTACTGTAAGCCTTTTTTTCTGAATGATTATTCAGATAAATTGCATTGCTTCAAACCAGAAAAAAAAAAAATCTATGTTTTCCTGCTGTTTTACCATGATTTGAAAAAAAAAAGAAAAAGCTCAATTAATTGTTGAAAAAAATGTTTCAATTGACAGCAATATTTTAGCTCTACTACACAATATAGCACAGAATATTTTGTAAGATATGTTACCACAAACTTTTTTTTTCAGTATGCAACTTTTTTTTTAATCTAGCTCTTGGTCTTCTTAGATAACAGGCCTCAGTCAGGACAGCATAAATGAAAATATCATGCAGACCACTTGCAATAAGCTCCTCAAAAATAAATAATAGATTGGATGGGAAAAACTTTGATATTAGGCTTCACATGGCTACTGAAAATGTTGACAAATTTAAGACTCTATTTTAAAGAAATGAATTAAAAAACAGTTAAAGAAAAGTGTCTTGCCCAGGTAGCTAATTTTCTGACAAAATATAACCTACTAATATCTAATATTAAAGGCATAGAAATGCTTCAAATTAAATTTATTTCCCAGATAAATGTTTTGTTTCTTAAAATGTGGCAAAAAGTTGTTTATGTGCTTACAAGCAAAATTGATTATAATTTATTACTGGCTTGAATTTATATTTTAGTTAATTATATAAGCTATGTAAAATGCAAATTCTTTATAATTTCTGTTACTAGGTAAGCATGTATATGCAGTTTCCAGAACAATTCAATTCATTATCTAAAGTAAGCAACTATTGCACTTGTTGTCTATTGAGTTTGTTCCACTAGTTTTCTTCAGTGTTATGGTGTACAATAAGATGGATTTCTTGGAATTAATTTGAGAGGATTCAGTTTAGATCTTCATTTTCAATCCTAGATGACAATTACTTTTTCTGTATGATTTTTTTTTTCTTTAACATCTACCTGCAGTTCTTTAAATATTTCAACTCTTAATGCATATGTTTTATTTTGTCCTTAGGGTACAAATTGAAAATTCTTTATTTTTTAATTCATTGTGATATAAAGATAATCTTATTATTTTGTTTTTTATAAAATAAAGTCTTGTTTATGTTGAAAAGCCTATAAGAAAAGCCTTTAAGAATGCTTATAGTATCCACAAATCTTTTAAAGACTCTGGGGTTGCATGAAGAAATGTTTGGTTAGTACTGCTCACTACAGAATCCCATTTTCCGTACCTTGAAACTATTTTTGGACTATAGTAATTACAACTCTAACTTTTCATTCCAAAGACGTATCTTAAGTTGTTTTGGAAAAAAGTAATTGTTCAGAGATTTCAGAAGATACAATTGTTCAAGATTAACTTCCTTTCAAATAACTAAAAATATGTAGCATTTCCAGATAGGTTAAGATATGTGACTGAACCTAAAAATAATTTCAGTCAGCCCTCAGTTAGAGATTTTCATTACATGGTTTTCTAATATTTTGTCTCCAACAACCAGCCTCCAGTATAAGCAGGACAGGACAGATGTGAAATATAAATTTGGGATTTCATCTTTGAAAAAAGTCAAAACAATTTACCAGAGATTCAATAAGTTTTATAAGATTTAAGGGAAAAGAACTCTAAGAAGAACCTGTCCATCATACTCGTTTATTATATGATTAGTAAAGTAGGAGTTTAAGTTTGTTGCATAAGGATATTTTAATATTTCAGTTTTACACTTTTAGAAGGCTGTCGTGGTTTAACACTGGCCAAACACAAGGCATCCACCAAAGCCACTTACTCCACCTCTCCTGCCACAGCTGGGCAGAGACAAAAAAATTAACACAGGGGTCAGGACTTGAGATAAGGACAAGGGGAAAACACTCCAAGGGCAAAATGGGCTCAACTTAGAGGTACAAAGTGAATATATCACTAACAAAATCAGAGGAGCATAATGAGAAATAAAATAAGCCCTATAAACACCTTCTTCCCTCCAACAGCACAGGGACACAGGACATGGGGATTTTGGTCAGTTCATCACTGAGATTTTCTTCCGCTGCACTGGGAGAAGAGCCCTTCCCCCATGAGGCCGTGGGGTCCCTCCCATGGGAGACAGTTCTCTCTGAACTTCTCCAGTATGGGTCCAATCTCTGAACAACAACCCTCTCAAAATTGCTGCAAACTCGGCCCTTCCCAAAACTGCTCTGGTGTGGGTCACTCTTCCATGGTGTACAGTCCTCCATGGACAAGCTGCTCCAGCCTGGAAGAAAAAGCCCCTCTCTCCACTGGGTCTCCCATTGGATCACAGCCATCTCCAGGCATCCAGCAGCTGCAGCGTGAACACCTCCCCATGGACTGCGGGCAGTTCTCTGTGGATCTCTGCATCTCCTGTGGATCTCCATTCTCTGGATAGTCTTGTGTTGAAATGACTCCCAAGATGTTAGAAAATGTCTTTTTCCCAAGCCCCACAGCCAAAGAAGTAGTCGAAGAATCCTTGGCTCTGTTTTTCAAGGTTGTTTATTCTTTGTTATCTGATACATTCTTTCTTTGCCCTGCTGAGGTTTTTGCAGCAGCTCAGATCATCACTGACTCCCAACCAACTGATGACTGACTGGCCTTGGGAGGCATTAATACTTTTCATACTATGTACTATGTGTACTATATTTACAAAAGATTACCAATACTTATTACTTATGTTAGATAGTCTATCTCTACTTTAAATCAATCCAAAAGCACCATCACAGCAGAAGATGGAGGGGAAGAAGAAGAAGAACTCAGGGCACTGCCCGAAATCCTCTGTCTTGTCCCATTCTAAAAACCCAAATCTACAGAAATTTTACCCGGTGATCCCTACTGTTTTTCCCACCTTGGTGGCTTGTAATTCCTCTCTCAATGTTGGAAGCCTTTCCCATGGACTGAAGTCAGAGCCCAGTCTCTTCCTGGACTCAGTGCCAGGGCTCCAACCCCCCTGTACAGATCCCAGACGCCCTTGTACAGATATTAAACCCCCTGTACAGGTATCAAACCTTCTTGCTCAGGTCCCAGACATCTCTGCCAAGGTCCCTGACCTTGGACTCTGACATCCATGGGTTATGCATGGACCATGGCATCCCCCATGGATCCCCAAGGGCTGCAGGGGAATAACTGCTTCACCACAGTCTTCCCCATGGCCTGCAGAGNGATCATGGCATCCCCCATGTATCCCCAAGGGCTGCAGGGGAATAACTGCTTCACCACAGTCTTCCCCATGGCCTGCAGAGGAATCTCAGCTCCAGAACCTGGAGCTTCTCCTCCCCCTTCTTTTCCCCTGACCTTGGTGTCTCCATGTTGTTTCCCTCACATGTTCTCACCTCCTCCTCTTCTCTGGCTAGGAAAAACTGTGTGCACTTTGTTTTGATTTTCTTCTTAAATATGTTATCATGGAGGCATTACCAGCCTCTCTCATTGGCCCAGCCTTGGCCAGCAGCATGTCCCTTTTCAGAACCATCAGGGATTGGCTCCAGCAGCTTCTCACAGGAGCCATCATTGTGGCTCCCCTGATGACAAAAAACAGGCCATGTAAAACCAACATGATGACTAATGTATATATCATGAGTAATGTTTCAAATTGCATTCTGACAGATAGTTGAGATTTAAAGAAAAAAAATTTGAGGCAGTAAAACTTTTTCAGTGGCAAATACTATTTAATTTCAAACACTGTTGTCATATACAAGGCCCTATAAAATAAATAATTGATGGAAAGGAAAGCAATACCAGAGAGATTCAGTTTTTGGTTTTTTTTGGTTTTTTTTTGTTTTTTTTGTTTTTTTTTTTNTCCATGGCTGTGAGTTCAACTTGTTTTTGTTTTTTTTTTTTTTTTTTTTTTTTTTTTTTTTTTTTTTTGTCTTGGGTGGGAGTTATCCCAGGTAGGTCCCTAGAAAATATTGTTAAATATGCTTCCTTCTGCGAAGAAATATCTCCCTTTTCTGAGTATTCAATAGTTTTATTAGTAATGCATTGAACATTCTGAATAAGAATAATCAGCCACTGATTCATATCCTCCCTTAGGGAAATTCATGGAAATAAGTGGATTTGATTGAAAATATTATTAGCTGTAGAGGATTGAGAAGAATGGATAGAGAATAGGGGGAAAGGAGATGAAGAAACAGTGGCATGAGAAAGTGACAAAAGTTGACTGGAGAAGAGGAGAAAAGAGTGCAGTGTGAGCAAATGGCAAGGAGAAAATATTGCTCACATTTAATTTTAAACTAGAAGTGTTGATCAGAAAGAATGATTTCTTTTACTTTACTTTATAAAAATTGCATACACTTGTATGTACATAAGAAACTGTAATTCCATTTGGGACTACTTGTGACATTAACAAATCATTTGAGCAGAGTTCTTGAGGTTTATCATTATGTCACCAGTATCCTCAGGGAAATTACTTATACTGTGTGTGCAGTTTCATGTACATAATTCTTTATATTTATCAAATTACATGGCACTCTATAGTACACTTCATAACTTAAAGTCATATATTAAGTCTAGCAGGCACATATACTCTTTTAAGAAAACATGTATATTGCTTTAGCGGAGTGTTTCATTTAACCATTCCCTTAAAGGCTCTTAAGATGTTTGTAAGTCATTTTGTGAAATGAAAATTTAATAATACTATTGCATCTAGCAATTATTTTATCTAATAAGAATTTATGATCAAACTGTAAATGAACTGTCGTTTAAATTTTCCTAATGACTTTTAAGAAAATAAGTTGATATTTTTGAGAAAGAGATGATATCTTACGTGGGACCATGAAAGTCTTTATATTTTGTGTGACATTTTAAAACTTTAAGAGAGCCATAAGACAGCACTTTGCAATTTCCTCTTTCTTTCTTTCTTTCTTTCTTTCTTTCTTTCTTTCTTTCTTTCTTTCTTTCTTTCTTTCTTTCTTTCTCTTCCCATTTTATTTCCTTTTTCCTTTTTCTTTCTTTCTTTTTTCTCCCTTTCCCTATAAACTGGAGAGTTTCTTGTCTCAGTCCTGTCCACAACAATAAACTCCTAATTGGAAGTAGAATGCTGACTATCTAAGACATACTCTTTTAGATGGTTCAGACTTTCCAGGTAAGATTCTTTAACCTTAAATTAAGTATATTTATTGATGAACACATAACTCTGTATTGTATTAAAACAGATTATTGCTAGGTCCAATTCATTTTTTTGGTAGAAAAAATGTCTAAACTAAACACTGTGTCCTCAACTATAGGTATAGCTTATGATGAAAGTTACATAATATAAAGACCTCTCATTTTATGTCCAATAGAATTTAAAGGACATGAATACCAAATCTATCTTATATAATAATAGATTATGTTTTAATAATAAGTTTAAAACTAAGTAAAATGGGATCATTCGTGGTAATGAGTTGGCAGTTTCTCTCTACTCCTGTTTAAACATGTTGCTACTTGTCAGTTAACATCATAATAACTGACGTCTCACATCTCAGAGAAGTTACTTCTTTTTCCTGAAATATTTCTTACCTTTCAAAAACACCTTTTGATATTTAAAAAAAAAAAAAAAAAAAAAAAAAAAAAAAAAAAAAAAAGTTTGAGAAATCAAGTGCAAGTTTTCAGATTTAAAAAGTATGAGAATTTGCACTGTCATTTGTGTTAATTTCACTGAATTATTTTTTCTGTGTGAAGGACTGTAACAACTGATCCCGACTAAAAATATTTCAGATGATAGGACCTGAAAACAGAACAAACTAGTTTATTATAAATAGAAGCATTTCTGTTTAGTTCAGATGTCCTCTTGATGGATGGCTAGGTGTTATTCTTTCACAGTGATAAAGCTGTGTCATTCCCAATCCTTTTCCAGGGGTGTATCTATCATCACTATAAATTGTAGCTCCTCTACCTCATTTCTAAGAGAGTTTCCACCAGTTTTATTTAGTTTGTACTGAAAAATGCAGTCAGGCATAGATCAGAGAACACAGAACTTCTGTGAGTCTGTGGAGAAGTCAAACCAAGAGTCAGATATGGAGCTGTCTTGACTCATAGTATACCATTTAATTATTTTTAAACTTCATAGTTACTAAAAATGAGAGAACTCTCAGAGACATATTTTGGAGCAGATATTAAGAATATGTGTTTTTTGGCATATGTTTGTGTGCTGGATTTTCGTGGAAGTGATTTTTCTGAGAAAGTTGTGACTACAACAATCAGTGACAAGGTTTGAATATTGACATCTGGTGAAGGCACTAGAAACATGACACAAGTTAAAATCAGAGAAATCCTGGGAAAAAGCTCTCTTTTTCCTTCTGGCCTGAGAAGAGGTAACAAGCAGGCCCGGCTCCCTCCTTGCAGCGGGGAGTGAGGGAGGGAGGCGGGCTGACAGGCCCCTTCCCAGGAAGCCCACCAGGCCCCATCCCAGCTGGAGCCAGGCCCAGCAGATACCGGCCAGGGGGAGGGGAGGAGAGAATGCCCTGTCCCGGCCGGATCAGGCCCGAGCAGCTGCTAGTGTTCTGCCACTAAAGCCCCCCTCCATTGCAACTCCCGGAGGTCCAGCCAGGCCAGGCAGCCCCTGCCAAGGTGCCCCTTCCCCACCCAGGGTGGGTTTCTGAAGGATCCTCACCACAGACACCTCTCTCCACCCCTACCAATGATCCAGCTGAGGTGGGGCCCGGCCATGCACAGTGGCCATGCAGCAGCCAGAAGCCTGAGATCCTGGCCTTGGCACAACCTGTATTTACCACCTTCGGCCATTGCCCAGGAAGGACTATCACGACCTTCTGCAGACACAGGAGAGATATTAAGTCTTTCCTTGACAGATAAAACTTGCAAAGCACTAATCCTCTCTGATCTGGGAGAGAAAAGGGACAGAGTGAAGACATGTAGAGAGACAATAGGAAGACATCAAAGTCAGCTAAGGAGAAGTTGAGTCTTAGATAGAAAAGAGAACAAGAAGATGCCTTGGTTTAAGGCTGAAATTATTTTGTAAGCCATGGTAATGGACTGTGATATACTAGAATATCCCTCTTAAGTCTTGAAAAGCATGGATGGGGAGATGAGAGTATTCAAATTGTAGATCTGGGCAAAGGAACTTGTGGTGGACTAAGTGAATACTGAAATAGCTGTGATCTTGTAAGAAGCTTGAACAGTGGGGGGGAGAGATGACATGAAAATCTGCCTCCAGAAAAAGACCTCTGTTCCTAGAGATGAAGAGAATCTTTGTTTTTGAACTGTTCATCTTTAAAATGGTACCCTATGAGTTTACATGACTCATGATGCAGCTGTGGGAAGGCTGTGTGATATGGGAGGGACGTCACAAATGCAGATTCCAAGGCAGCTGCTTTTATGAGAATTAAAACTCACAAGTGAATGTCTGTCTTGTGGGAAGTTTCCATGGCAGACCAAAGGAGACTTCTCTCTCTAAAAGAATTGAGGAAAGACTATTTTAGAGGAAGTAACTGACCTAAAGTCTAGGATTTGTCAGAGAGAGAGAAAGGAGTTTGTGGGGAAGAGGGGAGGGGTTTTGAAGGTTTTATTCTGATTCTTGTTAATTATTTTCTCTCTTGTAGCTTTGTTAATAAACCTGTCTTTATATCCTTTTAAGGCTTTGTTTTTCTTAATCCTATCTCACAGCAGAAAAAGAGTAAATATTCTAGTGAGTACTCAAACCACTACAGTATGACAGCACACACTCAACACAGAGAGATTTGAGATACAGTTCTTGCTGAAATTTTGTAGAGAACCATGTAGGTTCATCACAAAGAGAAAAAAACTGATATAGACTCCTCCTTATTGATGAAAAGGAGAAGTATTTGGGGTAAATAATATTTAGGACTTAACTTGAATTTTGTTTCAAAGGAAACTGGAAGGTTTATTTCAGAATACTTGGAAATACGTTAAACATGAAAGTTAAGCAGCAAAATTTGTGAACTGACAGGGAACAAACTTATTTGAATATGTAGAACCCTACTGGGTTGCTTTTAAAAGCTTTTTTCTCTCTGCCACCTTTCCAATACTTTTAATCTCTCCTAGATGTCATGGAGTATTTTTTCATCGCTACCTTATCGATCCAACAAGCATAGTTTTTCAGGATCAAAGAAAAGCTGAACAAAATTGAAAACTATTTGAATGACGTTTATTTTGGAAGATATGGGGGTTTTAGCAATTTGCTGACAGTGTATCCATACATAATCCATTGCTTCTATATGTAGACAATCTCTTTACTAGTTAATTAATACAGTGAAGTGAATGGTTCTGGTCCCTGGAAATGTGTAAGAGAGGATAGTGGTTTGGGAGTAGAAGATGCTCATAAGAAGTCAGATTCCTCTTATTGAAAGACTGGAGAGACTGATGAGCCAAAACCAGAGAATGGTTGGTATGTGGTTTGTAAAAAGTGGCTGATGCCTGTTTTATTTGTTTATTTATTTATTTATTTATTTCTGTCTTTATAATTAGGCTTTAATACTGTTTTTGCTTATTATTTGCACTGGTGAAACTGCATCTCGAGTCCTGTATCCAGTTCTGGGCCCCTTACTTAAAAAAAATAAATCTTGCAACAATGAAGAGTTTGCAGAGAAGGTCAAGGGTCGTGAAGGGTCTAGAAAGTAAAGCCTATGCAGAGTGGCTGAAGAAATTGGAGTTGTTCAGCCTGGAACAGAGGATGCTGAGGGGAGACCTAAAAGGAGGCTGTTACCAGGTGGTGGTGGCCTTTTGTCCCAGGCTACCAGTCATGGGGACATAGACTGAAGCTGTACCAGGAAAGGTTCAGGTTTGGATATCAAGAAGAATTTTTACACTGAAAAGGTGGTCAGGCATTGGAACAAGCTCCTCAGAGAGGTGGTGGAGTCACCAGTCCTGGAAGCATTGAAGAAACAACCAGACACGGTACTATAGTTTAGCTGACAAGATGGTATTCAGTCAGAGTTTGGACTTGATCTTAGAAGTCTTTTCCAACCTAAATCATTCTGTGTTTCTCCTATCTGAGTTTGTATGACATAATGAAGCTACTCTTTTGTAACAATTATCCTTTGATATAAAATTTAAGTAATCTAAAACTTTGCCCCATGCATGTACTAATTACATTTCAGTGATTCATTTAAACAGTAGTGATTCAAAGATTTCTTTGTTTTTGTTTGCACTACTACTAATTTATTTCAAAACTACAGCCAGTTTAGATGTCATTGTATAAATTCTAAACATACTTTCACAGTTTCATCACTCAAATGTAATAAAAATCCCAGAGTCAGAATGTCTTCACTTCATTGTTAAGAATGAAATTACAAAAGCCGGCATTCACCAAACACAAGCTTTTTGCGGATGCTTGAGTTAAAACAGTTTATATCTTGAAAATAGCAACATTAGTATTATGCTACACTGCCAGCTTCTGGAATGGTATTTGCATCTAGTATTTTCTAGACAATTTATCAAACAGTCGCTGAACAATACAGGGTCTGAAATTCTTTCACATTATCCTGATTTTTCCCCTTTCTTCTCCTGCTTTACAGCACTGTTTAATTTGTTTGGTATTTGCATGATATTACTGAGATAATGCCACTTCTCTAAGATAAAATGTGGTAGTGTATACTGTCAGAATGCAGCAAGACTTTTATAATCTAATTTAGGATGTAAAAACCTTTTTCTGTGAATAAATATATAGCCCCATCTGTGCTAAGGAACAAGGTCACATCTACCAATGGAATAATTAGCTTTCAAAGAAAAATCCAACCAAAAAAGCTAAATGTAAATTTTACCAGAAAATAACTGGAAAGATAATTAACTTAATAAATTTCATCTACAACTCTATGCATACATTAACATTTTGAAAATTACAGAGGTAATAAAAATACAGCAAATATTCCCAAATGTAACAACAATCTAAGCTTTACTTGATAATTATATTTTAACTCCTGGGAATAAAATTATATTCATTGAGGAAAGAAGATTTTCTGAGGTATTTTCATTTTTTAGATTTTTTTTTTCATTTCAAATGTGGGTAGTGATAATGCTGCTACCTTCACTAAAATAGAATAAAGCTATGAAACTCAGACTTTGGGTAGATCAGCATTTATGCCTTTTCTAAGGTTGCAAAAGAAGAATTAAATTATATTCTCTACATTAAATTCCACTGAAAGTAGGAGAACCTTTTATAGATTGTGATATATGGAAAACTCCAGTAGCTGTGCCAAACCTGAGGATCTGTCCAAACCAAATTCCAGAGAAAGAAAAACACAACCATTTTCTCTTATAAGCAGGTTGTTCAGGGACAGTTTTATGGAAATTAAATAGACTGTATTCAGAATAGTCTATGTCTGTCCAAGTAATTCATTACTGTTCTCAAATCATCACAGACAAAGCTGGTTGAGATTTTAGACTGAAAGACGTGGATCTCAAAAGAAGACTCAGAAAATTATGATAAATCTAACAGATCAGTCATTTGCATAACATGGCATATACATGATTTTCAAAATAGTATTTTAAAACCACTTTCTGTTTTGAAGTTTCTACTGACACAAAAATGTATGACTCAAAGAAAATGTTAATTTGCTGAAAATTGTAATTGAATTCAAATGGTCTTCTATGGTCTTTCCTTTAATTTCATAGGAATGCTGAACTTTTCATGCAGATGTCAGAATGGGTTACATATATGCAATTGAATTAAACAAGAAACTTCTTCTATTTTTCAGTATGATTGCTTATAGGAAAATATACTAAAGAAAACATCTTTCCTAAGATTCTTCATAGGTTTAATAGTGAAGGAAATACCTATGAGATTAATTATCCTTCATCCTGACCATTAAGTATTTTTCATTCTTCAAGTTCACACCTAGTCTGGGTCACATTACACTTATTCCTTATTTAAAAGACAATATTGTCTATTCTTATGACCAACATTTTTTTACAATAAGCTTTTGTTGTTTTTTGACTCAGTTGTCATGATTATCTGAAATGAGAATCATTGCAAAAAATACAGATTAATTATATATAAATATAAGTATTTTGTCAATTGTACTAACTGACAGCTGACTCTTGCCATGTCATGTAACAGGTCCATGACCTTGGAGAGTATCCACTGAAAGTTTGGAAGTGAAAGAAATAGTACTTCAGCTGATGGTCTCTCAGTCTTGACATACAAGAGATGGAGATTTGTTCTTCAGTGATTAGTTCTGTATGTAGATGCATGTGAAGATATCTGGTTTAATAGCTTTAATGTGATACATATGATTCTATTTAACCTACTTATACTTTGGTTCCAAGTGAAAATATGCTGAAAACAGTATAGAAGGATCACTTAATAGAAAATGTAGTAATTTTACTCTATTTGCTACAGGATTAACATAGTCCAACTTAGTTTTCCTTTTTCCTGAGAAAAATCATTATTAAAGGTAACTATTTTTGAATCTGGTACATATGAGCTGCTAAGAGGAACAGTTGCATGCAAATAAGCTCATCTATCATATTTTTTCACCTCTATTTCATGGGCTTTTGGAGTAGAAAAGTTTAGGTTACAGAATTCCTAAGAAATACTGGTATTATGGAACACAATGCCAAAATATATGCCAATAATGAAAATCTACCTTCAGCCGACTTTCAGAGGCAAAGACAGTACTCTCAGAGGACATAGGGTATTTCAGTGGTGTCAGAGCACAAATGAAGAATTTGTGGATAAGAGCCTGAAAAGGCAGAAGTGTTTTGAAGAGATAAATGCTGGGTGGGAGAAGCTAAAAATCCAAAAACATTGACCACAAAGCCAGGGCAATCAGTCACTGGTCCAAAATTGTTGCATCCTACAGAAAGGAATTTCTGCACCCCTCTTGCAGTAGCAAAGAATTTGGAAAGGCAACAAATCATGATTTTTAAATGCGGTGTTCAAGATAATTTTCCTTCATCTTAACAAAAGTAGAGTTTCTTTTAATATCTGGGACTTTTCCATGTTATTAACAAGTTTAGACACGTTTGAGATGAATTCCCACAGTGCTATGGTTCCTGGAGTGCCAAATCACATACTGACACTGACCCCACTGTTTGGAGGGATTTACAGATATTGGAGGATAGACATTAAGCTATGAATATCAAAAAAAAAGACACTGTGGATGATAATTTTTCCTTGTTCCTTAAAAAAAACTTTTGTCTTTTACTAAAAGCCTGGCATGTTTGAATCAGTCTTACTTGTAACAAAAGCTATCTGAATTGGGATATTGGCTAGGAACACTAATAAAGGCATATTGTTCTTTGCCTTACTCTGCTAAACAAGTTTTCATAGTCAGAAATACTGTTTGAAAGAGCTGAATGGGCATATTAACTAGACATGAGAGACAGGTCAAGTCTAAGTTTCACAGCT
>WEIU01014244.1:4112-33654 GCA_013389925.1 Aegithalos caudatus
ACCAAAGGAGAAAAATAATGAAAGAAATAACTCACCATTGGTGAAAGCTAGCAAATAACCAGGAATAATTGCACAGATTTTGATTATTCCAAAAGAGAAAGCTGATAAGATAAAGCAAACGCACTCAGATACCTTGACAGATGACACAGATATTAGTTACTCCATTGATGAAAAACTAATTTCAATGTCTGAGGTATTTCTTCTGAGGCATGATACACCTTAATTTCTGTAAGGTTTTAAAAAATGGTAAGAGATTTCTGATTTTTATTTTTCATCATGGCTTTAACATCTCCAAAGACTATATGTCCAGGTAGATAATGGGCAGTTTGCTAGCCTGTTAGATACATTTAATACAAAGAAGGTCATTCATTACTAATTTGCTAAATTTTCACAGGGAAATGACAGTGGGACTTGAAAATAACAGAGCTGTACATATAATTGACTTGGACATCTGTACATCCCACGACACACAGCAGCACACAAAATATTTGAGAAAAAAAGATTAGGATATATTTTGGATTGAGTTCCTAACTGAGTAACTGTATTCATATCAGTGTAATAGAAATTGTATACAGATAGAGCAGGGATAAAAGCATAAGCTCCATGCAGCTGTGATTGATGGGAGAATTCAGTAATACTGCACAGTACAGAGGATGAAAAAAACAAGATAATTATCACACATACATTTAATAGAAAAGATGAAAGAAGATAGAAAATAAAATGTCTGAGTAAAAAATTGATACAGGTGAAAAACAGTAAATATAGAGTGAGTTTTTACTAACCAAGGTTGTGCCCGAAAATTATAAAATGTGCACCATTTAGCCATAATCTGCTGATGGAATAGGGACTTTTTTCCACTGAATTTAGTGAAAGGTTGCACTGATGTGCAGGTAAAAATAACTGAGACTGTCCTTGATATTTCCTTATTTATAATTTTTCTTTGTGTGTAAATTCTCTACTAGTGATACTAGTGATGAAGCAACTCTTCTAAAGGCAGCATGCTTATCTAATGTATCATACAAATTTTCTGAATACCAGACAAATATTTATGAATTTTTACCTATTAAAAGGTCAGCTGACCTTTTCCCCTGATAGGAATAAGCTCAAAAAGCACCCCATTATTAGCACTATTTTTATATATTTTAATTAATTCTGAAGCATCTTGTAGAACTGAAGCACAAATACTGTACTTTTATACCTTAGCATTTGGATAGTAAAAGTACTTCCTTGTAATTGGGAAGTCTTGTGATGTTAAATTCTTTGAACATTAAACCTCTTGGATCATCCAACACAGGCCCTTAGAATCACAGACAAGCACAGTTTATCCATACATTTCTCAAGTATTTCAATATTAGCTATGCTTCTTAATCCATTTCAACATCCATAATATTCTTTTAATTTCCATCCTAAATATATGGTCACAGGCATGGTAGCTTTTTCCTACATCAAATTTGTTTGCATGTAGCTCTTCACTCATTGTGAAAAGGAATATTAAAAAAAACCTAAAATTAATTGAATAATCAAATTACATAAATACCAAAATGCAACTCAACTCCATAGTCATTATTTTTATTTTTCTCTCTATGTCTCTTTGTTTTTTAATCTCTGCTTCATTTTGGCAGACAATTAGTTTATTATTAACTAACACATATTAATTAACTCAATAAAGGTTAGGTTATTTGTAAGCATTTCAGAGTTTTGGAAGAGTTGGCTTTCTGTTGTGTCTTTACTATGAATTTTCTTACATTTGTGCTATTTCTTATATTTTATGATATCTGATATTTAGGGTATTATTCTTACACTTTCCATATGTAAAAGCCAAGTTTTAAATGGTACTGAGTGTTTACATTTAGCAGGAAGGGTAAGAATATCTGAGGACCAAATAGACTAATATTTTATGACTCAACTAATCACAATCATAAATTATTATCTCTAATAATTATAAAATTATTCATTGCTACCACATCATGTAGATGACAGAATTATGTTTATAGTATGGAATGCAAATCAGCATTTTATTTGACAGAAGATATATACTGAATTTTATTTTTGGTCTTTTTTTTGTTTCATTTTGGTTTTGGGGTTTGGTTGGCTGGTTGGTTTTGATGGGGGATTTTGTTTGCTTATGATTTTTTCTACTGAAACAAGAAAAAAGAAGAAAGGGGAAATGCACATGAATTTTGAATGTTGTTAAAGGCCTGTTCTTATCAGCACTATTATAGTTTGTCCATAGACATTGAGAAAGTTTAGACCTGTATGACCATTTATCAGTATTAGAGTTTTTATGATTTTTCAGGTATTTTATTTTCAGCTCAATGGTGATGTAAAAATGAAATAAATTCCAGGAAATAATAGCTATATTAAACTTGGATTTTATGAAGTATTTACTAGACTGTTGGGCTGTATATGAAACTATTTCATTTTAATATCTTCTTTCAGAAAAAAAAATCCTTTCATAGTTAAAGGCTTTTTGTTGAAGTAAATCAATGGACTATGCTTTTATTTTTTCACCAATTAACTGGATTCTGTCAAATAAAATCTCTTAAACAATTATTTGTTTTCTTCATTTTCAATTCCTGCAAGAAATAAATAGGTTATTTGGAATAAAGATGAGGTCAGTATTTGGTTAGCCCAAAGATAAATGCTTGCTCTTGCTTCAGTTAAAATAGATGAGGATATTCAATTATTGTTGCTACTTTGGTTCTTTTTTAAAGAGGTCTAGCAAATAAAATATATTCTACTTTTACTCTCCCAGGTACTAGACTGAAGAAGTCCTTAAACATCTTTTATAATGCTAACTCTCACCAAGGTTTATAAAGTTGGTGGTTTTTCATTGGTTTTGCTATAGGTTTATATTAATTTTGGGGTTTGTTTCCTCATTTGTCTGTTTTTGGTGTCTCTTATCAAGTAAGGAGAAGACAAAGGTTATAAAACCTTGATAATAATCTTCCAAAAACCATTTGATAATTCATAAACACTATAAAAGAACAGCACACAGTTATTTGTGAGTAATGTGAGAAAAGCTGTTATTCATAACTTCAAATTTCAAGCAAATGAGGGAACCAAGTGCAGAAGTACTTCAGTTAAATCTGGATTGCTTTTTGGGAATTGGTTAATATGCAACTAAGGTGATGTATGCAACCAAAACCAAGCTATATCCCTGGGCATTTTCTTTCAAAGAATTAACAAAAGTATCATGACATGGACAGTAATATTTATGACAACAAAGATTTTTATATAGTGAACTTTTTTAAAATAGAACATTTCACAGAAAGGAAACAGGAAAGGAATATGCACCTATGTAAAGATTCTTTAGGTCCTGAAAATGATTCTGCTACCTAGAAAGCTGGTACTTTTCAGCTGTGTTTTAAAATACAGAGCAAATATTATTAGAAATATAAATGAAAAATTTCCTTTGTTAAGAACATTGTTACAATACTTAATTACATTACACCTTACAAAATCCTGTTTAGAACATCCAAGCTTTGATGAACTTCTCCCAAAACGATCTCTGTAGCGTTTACTCAGCTTAATTATTAATCTCCCATCATTTTAGATTTCTCTAGTTTTTGTGCAGGAGTTTTCACTAATAACCTTCTGTTTTTAATTGTCCTTCTATATGATGGAGTATTATAAATCCCTCTGATGTCAATATCTTTATAACAATGTAAGTTTTTACTATAGTTGCCACCATTTGAAGCAATACATGATCTCTATGTAGTATGCTGTGTATCCAGTGTGTAGGGATTAAAAAAAAAAATTATAGTTCTACAGTATGGCACAAATTACATTGAAATTCTCTGCAATAAGTTTATGCATATATATTAATATGTCTATACGTACATAAAGCACACAAGGAAAGAGCTCTAAGGTAAATTTATACTTCTGCTACCATTAATCAGACTTTTCAGAAGGAAACATCCAATTACTGTTCAGCCAGTCCTCTTTGGGACCTACTTCTTTTGATCTTTTATAGCAGCTTCTTTCCATTCCAGTGCCCATTTCCACATCCTCCCTGGATTATTTTCCACATCAAAGGATGTCTTTCTTGCCCCTGTAGATTTCTCAATTTTGATCTCTCCACAGTCATCATGAGAGGGACAAAGAAGAAAAACTAATACTAATAATAAACGATGTCAGCCTCTATTGTATGCAGTATGCTGGAAGCTGTACCAACAAAAATCCTAAAATTTTGGTTTGCCAAAAATTTTGATCCCAAGAAAATTGTTCTGAGAAGAAATAAGAGTACTCATTATGAACCTATCACTTCCCCTCCCTATTTAACCGAACAGTGGTAATTGTTCCAATTGAGAAGCCACTGCCATGAGGAGGAAAACAGATATTTTCACCTCTAACGAATTAATAAATAAAACCAGTTCCTCCTTATTACCTGACAAGTATGGAGTTGTTGTATTTTGTTCAGCTGATTTATCATGATAGACTGTAATTTAGGGAATTGGAAAGATATAAAATGTCCTATATTTTTAGGGGAAAATGTGCAAAGGAGTAAAAATAGCTACTGTACTCTCATTGCATTATGTTGTGCTTTCACCCCAGTCAGCAGCCAAGCCTCACACAGATGTTTGCTCACTCCCCTACCACCAGGATCGGAGGGAGAATTGGAAGAATAAGAGCTAGAAAAGCTGTGGGTTGAATTCACATGTGAGATTCCTAGGAAGCATGGAGAATAACCTCTTCAGCCAGGTAACATCCCTACTAGAAGGAAAAGGATACTGACCCTGAGGGTCACAGTGTAAGTGACCTACCTGTGGGTTCAAGACTGAAAGAAGCCTGGACTGCAGTGATCACACACTGGTGGAGTTCACAGTCCTGAGGGACGTGGGTCAGGCAAAGAGAAAAGTCAGGACCCCTTCCAGCTCTTCAAGGATAGATAGACTCAGCAGGACTGCCTGGGAAAGTGCCCTCAGGTACAAGCAGGCTGGAAAGTGCCCTCAAAACAGAGCTGAAAGGTTTTTAAGGTTTTTGTTTTTTGTTTTTTTTTTCCAGCTTCTTCCAGCAGCTTCTCAGAGCAGCCTCCTCTGTGGGGCCCCCACGACCAAAAACCGGGCCCTGCAAAACCCAAACAGTCCCTGAGGCCAGGCCTGCTCTCGGACCATTTGTGGCTCTTCCCGCTGTTCTTGGGGTGCCGGTGTTATAAATAAAGTTGTTTTTTGTGGTTATTGTTGTAAATGGGGTTGGCTTTCATGGGTGACTTTGGGAATTGTTGATTTGTTGTAATGAATTGTGATGCATTGCTGATTAAGGTGACATGGTTAATGTGATGAGTTGTGAAACAATGTGTTGCTGGGTTGAGTGTGCTGCTGCACGAGTGTGAATGACCACTGGAGGAGGATAGTGAGGACTTGGGGAGCTGGCAGAGAGAACCTTCTGGAAGGGATGCCCCCAGAAGTGATGACAGCTACTCAAACTGAGACTAGGGAATGAGCCAGGCCATGGAATCAAAGCATTCTGGAGTGATTGATCAGGACTGCACAGTGATATGGACCAACCAGCACCCAGAAAAAGGACCAGTCAGAGAGGGGATCCGGCAGCCTCTGAGGCTTTGAAACCCCCGGGTGCCCAGCACCTGAGTCCTTCTGCAGAACTCCCATCCAAAGAATCACCCTGTGCAGCTCACAGCTCAGTACAGTAACTCTGACTTGTAAGTAACTCCTCCCTTGCTGTTCCAAGTGTTTAATAAACAGGCTCTTCATTCTTTTTAATGTTAGAAGCCTTCTTGTTTCTTTTTCTCTTTTTTTTGCATGTTTGTAACACCGGGGTGGCCCTTGGTGACACGGGTGCTCCATGTCGAGGCCCTTTATGACACGGGATATGGTGGTGGCCAGAGACCCTCGTGACTGATATCAGAGACCCCCCGCCTGGCTCTGAGGGTTTCCAGGGGGACCGCAGGGCCCGGGGTGCCCAATCCCAGGAGAGCCACTCCACAAGGAGGAAGCAACTCCCGGGTTCTGTCTGCGCCACAGAGGATCCGAGCGACAGACGAGTTTAAAGGCACCAAAGCCGCCCCCGAGTCCCGGTGTCCCGGCCCCATGCCCAGCTGGCCGCATGCCCAGGCCTTCAGCGGGCAGTGGGAGGGAACAGGGGCAGGTCAGGCCTGCCACTGTCACGCACCGAGCAGGACGAGGGCGCCTTTGCTGCAACGGCCCGCGAGCTTTCCCAGCTGAGATGGAGCAGGAGATGACACCAGAGGCAGCTCCCGCCCTGCCTAGAGCTTCTCCTGCCCCCGGCAGTCCTCCGGAGGCCGAGCCGGCAGCTGCTGGGCAGGAGCCCCCCGAGCCTCTGGCAGCCTGGCAGGAGGAAAAGGCAGCCGAGTCTTCTGTGCCCAGCGAGGAGCTGCCATCCCTCGGGACGCAGAGACCGGTCCCTGTCCCACAGAGCTCCCCAGGCTGCAGCCCGGCTCTGTGCCTCTTGTCCCTACGCTTCAGCTCTGATATCGTGTGCCGGGCCCTGCTGGAGATCCAGGGATCCGGGCGGCAGCTGCAGGGACAGCGGCACCTGGAGCAATGCATGGATGTGAAAACGGAAGAAGCAGCAGCCACGTATGAGTGGGAGCAGAGCCCGGCGCCGGCCCCGCAGAGACCCCCCAGCCCCTGGCCTCCCCAGCTGGGAGCCCTCATTGAGCTGCCAAAGGGTCAGCGGCGTGGTCAATGCGGGCTGAGCGAAGCAGCGACGCGGTGGCCTGGGACTGGGACAGTCCCTGGGACTCCTCCAGTGACCCAGACACGTCCCAGGGGGAATATGACTCGGACTCGGACACGGAGCTACCCCTTGGGGCAGAGTACATAGTCCCGGAACCGTCCCAGTGGGATGCGGACATCACCTTCAGCACGGCGAACAAACGCTTGAGCCCCGTGATGGAGGATGAGGAGCCCCAGCGCCTGTTCCCTGGCGGGGCCCGGCTCCCCCAGACCCATGGACACAAAGGTGGCAGCAGAGGCAGCTCCCGCCCTGCTTAGAGCTTCTCCTTCCCCCGGCAGTGCCCCGGAGGCCGAGCCCGCAGCTGCTGGGCAGGAGGAGCCCCCCGAGCCTCTGGCGGCCCGGCCCGGCAGGAGGAAAAGGCAGCCGAGTCTTCTGTGCCCAGCGAGGAGCTGCCATCCCTGGGGACACAGACCCGACCCAGTGTCCACCACAGCACCCGGGACAGCAGCTCTGCGTCCCTCTACAGGGATCAGAGCAGCTCTGGGCAGCTCCTGAGCCAGGCCCTGCTGAAGGCACAGGCCAGGCTGCAGCAGCTGGAGGAACAGGACTCCCTGGAGGAGGCAGCAGGAGCAGCTCCAGCCCAAAGGGAGCAGAGCCCTGTGCCTGGGAGATGGAGGCAAGAGGAAGAGCTTTCCCAGCAGAAAGGTGATCACGAGGCAGAGCTGTCCCAGGGACAAGGGAACAGCTCCCAAGGAGGGTGCCAGGGGGAAGAGTGTGCGGAGCAGGATCAGTCCCAGAAGGTTTCCTGCGCACACTCCAGCTGGGAAGACGACAGCGACCCAGAGCTTGCGCAGGACCCTTCGGAAGTCAGGTCGGACTCCGGCACGTGGATGAATCCCTTGGCCCCGGAGCCTACTCTGGGATGAGTGGGATGAGCTGAGCATGCTGGAGCTGCTCCCAGAAGAAGACAGGGAGCAGGAATGGAGAGCTTTTGTGGCAGAGGGGCTCCCAGTGCCTGTCCCTCGTGAGGCCTGGGTAGAGGAGCGGGCACCGGAGCCGTGCAGCCCGGGGCCGCTCTGTGCCTGGCCTGACTCCCTGCAAGGCCAAGCCTCCATGGAAAATGCGGCTTCTCCCGCCCAGGCCCTCCTTGAGCAGCCGTGTTCCCCCAGGAAACGTCCCTCCCGCTTCAGGCGGGCGCTGCGGGCGCTGTTCCGCTGTCCCTGCCTGGAGGCACCGCCTGAGGAGTAGCACGGACACGGCACAGACAGCACCCATTGCTTTAGAGCCGCCTTCCCTGCGGGGCTGCCACGCCCACGGGACCCTGAACGACAGCATCAGGGAACCAGCAGGAATGGGAACAGGAGCACAGAGAGCATGGAGATGGCAAAGAGGTGGCGAAGGCAATGACAAAGATGAAAATGGAGAGGATGAAGGCAGTGACAGAGATGAAGACAATGAAGGCAAAGAAGACGACCAAGACAATGAAGAAGACAGAGATGAAGAAGGTGAAGACAATGACAAAGACAACGAAGACAAGAGGATGAAGAATAATTTAAAGATACCTAGAAGAATTAGAGTAGTAATAGGAATAAGAATTTAACACTCTATAGAAGAATAGCAATAAGAATATGAATTCAAAAACCTGTAGAAGAAGATGAATAAGAATTTAAATAGCTATAGAAGAAGAATAGTAATAGGAATAATAATTTTAGAATCCATAGGAGAAGAAGACTAAAAATAAGTAGAGTGTGAAAATATGTAGAAGAGGAAGAAGAGTGAGAATAAGGAAAATAAGAATAATTTAGAATTCCGTAATTGCTGATAAAATCTAGTAAATAAGTAAAATTAGCAAATAGTTTCTTTTTTCCAATAAAATCTATGATGCACAAGAACAGAGACTCCAGATTTCCTTTCTCCGCTCCAAACCATTGGTGGATTTTCCTCTTCAGTCTCAGGGAGTGGCCTGGAAGCAGCGACTGCTCAGCCCCAGCGCCCATGGAATCCCCACGGGCTGTGGGTGGATCTCTGCATCCCCCGTGGATCCCCACAGGCTGCAGGGACACAGCTGCTTCACCATGGTGATCACCACAGCCTATAGAGGAAGCCCAGCTCCAGCGCCCGGAGCCCCTCCTGCCTCTCCTTTTCCCCTGACCTGCTGTCTCCAACTTGTTTCCCTCACATGTTCAGACCTCCTCCTCTTCTCTGGCAAGGAAAAAAAAAAAAAACTGTGCATGCTCCAATTTATTTTTATTTTCTTGTTAAATATGTTGTAACAGAAGAGTTACCCAGCACTGTCATAGGCCCAGCCTTGGGCCAGCTATGTCCACCTTCAGAGCCAGAGCAAGTGGAACAAGACAGAATCTCTGTCCTACCCAGCACGTCCACCTTCAGAGCCAGCAGGGATTGGCTCTGCTGGACATGGCAGAACCTTCCAGTAGCTTCTCACAGCAGCCTCCTCTGTGGGACCTCCACAACCAATACCAGGCCCTGCCAAACCAACACAATTATTTAGAAGCAGGAGCATTAATTTCCTTTTTTTTTTTTTTTTTTTTTAATAAATGGATAAATTAAAAAGTTTTGTGTCTACATTTGTGTGGAGGCCAGACACAAAGCCTGCCCAAGAATATACTCAGGCCTGACTCATTAATAGTGAAAAGACAATTTTGGAGGTGTTTATCCCAAAATTTAGGAGGATTTGGTAAAACCAGGACACACATCAGAGATCAGTCTGATTCTCTGTGGCAAAAAGAGCCAGAAAAATTCCTTGTTCTAGCAAACCCATTCCCTCTCCTTCCCTGAGCCTCTGAAAGTCCCTGCAGCCAGCTTTGAGCTGCCCGGTGAGAAGGAGGATGGGCAGCACACGTGTGCTGGCACTATCCAGAGCAGGAATGCTCTCCCTGGGGAAGCAGAGCCAGCTGAACTCAGGTTAAAGCTATCCCCAGGCTGCTGCAACTAGACAAAAATCCTTCAGGGGATTGACCTAAGTTGTTTTGATGCTCAGGTCCATTATAGGATTGAAAGGCATAATGCCGTCTACAAAGAAAACAAGAAAAAAGTTAGAAATAAGCAAGAATTAGAACAAATGTCAGCCCATAATGCACATTAAGATGCTGCTGTGACATGTGGTGTATGGTGACATTGTCACTTCTCTGAGGCCAAGGCCTGAGGTCCTTGTCTCTCCAATGGGCAAGGAATAAAAATGGGACCTTGGTTGAAGTATAGGGCATCAGGCATTACCCCTAAAGACTGTAAAGAGTGGCTGGAAAAAGTTAAGGGTAAAAGGAACTCTTCTGGCTAAATGAAAAAAAAAAATGCGTTTTTTTCCTTGGAAAAACAAAGTAGTTTTACTACAGAAGTTTTGACAGTGGTGCAGCTCATGTGTGATAAAAAGAAAAGCTTGAGAAGTGGGAACTTTTCACACCATGGCTTCCATACTCCTTGTATGTGTGAAATTCCTTCCCTGGAAATGGAAATGTTAGTGAGGAAGACTAGTTCACATCTTTATGATATCTTGATGAAGGATCTGGACAGGAACAGTATATCTATTGACACTGATTATAAATAAATCCAAAACTTCTGTTCCAAAATGTACAATTCAAAGCAAAATACTGTGTGAATACTGACTGTGTAGGCTTTCTTCTAGTAGCCCCACAACACCTGAGAATCTGGCAATAGGCTGGAGCTTCATTTTTCTCTTAATCACTTCTGATTCTTTTCAGCTTGTACTACATTTCCATAAAGAGTGGTTTCCGGTGAAACTGTGTAGGTCAAAAAGTATTAAAATACATTTCTGTGGAACATTTCTGTCTGTCATGGCCCTAGATAACAGAGTTTTGAAAAGATAGAAGAGTTTTTAAGCATTCACAGAATAAAAGAATCACAGAATCATAGAATAAACTAGTCTGGAAAAGACCTCTGGGATCATTGAGTCCAATCTGTGATCCAACACCACTCTGTGTCAACTCCACCATGACCTAAATGCCTCATCCCATCTTTCCATAAACATTCTCAGGGATTGTGACTCCACCATCTCCCTGGGGAGTCTATTCCAAAGTTTAATCTCTCTTTCCATGAAGAAATTCCTCCCAATGTCCAACCTAGACCTCCCATGGTGCAGCTTGAGGCTCTGTCCTCTCATCCTGTCAGCCGTTGCCTGAGAAGACCCCTGCTGGTTGCAGCCTCCTTTCAGGTGGTTGTAGAGTAAGGTCATCCATAAGCATCCTTTTTTTCAGGCTAAAATACCATAGCTCCATCAGCTGCTCCTCAGAGGATTTACTCTCTAGACCCTTCACCAGCTTTGTCATCCTTTTCTGGACTTGCTCCAGCACAAAAATGTCCTTCTTGAATAGATGGTCCCACAACTGGACACAGAAATTGAGATAATACAGCACATTATGTTTATTATTATGTAAATATAGCAGCATGTTTTTACTTAGTATATAGTTTTTTCCATAATTTCATCAAAATTTGTAGGCTTCCCACTTTTAACTGTTTATAAACTACGACCACATTTCTTTAGAACTAAAATTACTGAATTGAATAATGAATTCATTGCTTGAATTCATTCTTCCGTCCTGTAGTAATATGCTTCTAGCCATGGTCTGTCTCCATAAACTTGTGCACTTTCTGAACTGCACATTCATGTTGTCAGAAAATTAAAAGCCTAGTGAAAATATTTTTTATCACCAAGACCCCCTTTTTGTTTTGAGAACCCTTGCTTTAGGCAGATTCTGATAGGGTTTATTAAATGTCATTAGGTGCTGTGCAAACACACTTCCATATGTACAAAGAATTTCTGAAAGCTTGGTCAGAGCTTTATTACCTTCATGCAACATTTCATAAAATCTGAACATCCCCTGAATTATCTTTTATAAATTACTCTTCAGGAACGTGCTAGGGAATCCCAAATCTGGTAGTCAGTGGAGGCAAGGATACCACAGATGGGTATCCTGGGGTCCAGCATGTGCAATCCTACCTAGGCACCACAAACACACACAATAAATATCTAAGGATATACACATACCTAGCCACACAGAACAACACAAACAGGAACAGTAACCATTCAAATGAAGACAGCACCCATGGATTCATCTTGTTCCCCTCTCTGTCAATCAGAATAAAGGTCTGTTAATGGGAATACACACACATGTACACATAGGTGCAGTGTAGATCCTCTAGCAACAGAGCTCAAACACTCACTAGGTGCCCCTGGAACCCAGTCTTCTCTCCACGTTAGGGCCCCCAGAGCTATAATATTTTAAGATTCTTTTATTTGTTGTTATTTTTGGAAAAATCTATTACTCATTTTAATGCAGTCTTTCACAATCAATAGGTGCACTTTGACCTTCATATATTGAATATATGGTGTTCCTCATAAGGGGAGAAAGAGCACAAGAGAGAATAAGAGAGAGAGAGAATTAAAGGTAGAATATAGAATATTCTATATAGAAGTCCTTCAGAGGTTGAAAATTTTTTCTATGTATTATTTTTTGGGAGAAAAGAAACAGAGCACAGGTGACAGATAAATGTTATCCAAAGGAAGTCCAGTTTGATTAGCCTAACACCAGGGTAACAACAGTTATTTAGGAATGTTTATTAAAACAAATAAAAATGAAAAATTACTGTTAATGCTTTCAGAAATATCTAGTGAAAACTAGTGAAAAAAAGTACATTTTTTAATATTTGTTTCTGGACATGTTCTAAAGGTATATAATAAAATTGTGACTACAAACTAATTAGAAATACATTGTAATTTTTAATATTCAATCTGTTCAATTGAGTTAATCAGTACTTTTAGATTAAAAATAGACTTGCTGATAGATCTCCAAATGCAGTTGTTGGGAGTAACACTGCTCCTTTATCTTTCCCAAAGCCTTCACTGCTACCCAGTTTATAAAATGCCTCTGCAATAAAATTCTCATGTGACACACATTTATAGGCCAGTAAATAAAAACAGTTATAAATGTTATGGAGTGATCCAAACTATTCCAATAAATGAGCACGGTTGAGCCAAACATATTTTAGTAGAAGAATCTGAATATAATAACATTTTTGGTGGAAAGAACATAAACAATGTTTTTAGGACAGGGACCTTCAGGTGAGGTTAACAACAATTCAGAGAAGAATTTGAGGGTGTTCATAAATGACCATTTTCCAATTAATTCTATGTTCAGTCTTGTAGCTGGTATAAAGGTTACTATAGTCTTTCAGAGAATATTTTTTAAATAAAAATCGAGAGGAAGAAATTGGAAAGCTTGTTTCTACAATGTTATGTCTGATTCAGATGACAAAACTTTAAGAAATATAGAAGACAGTCAACAGAAAAAAATGTAAGAAGTATTTAAATATCAGGAGAAAGCCTTAGCTGTGAGACTTGAAGGCTTCAGACTGGTCATTTTGTGAAAAAAGTATGGGAAACGTTTCTTGGTCACTATGCACAATGTATAAGCAATTATAATCCTTTTTTTAAGTTTTGCTTATAAAAGGATGACATGATCCAGTGTTTTGAATTACAGGTTAGATAAAATTAAGCTTTAAATAAGATATGATTTCCTAGCAGTGAAGATAATTAAACATTGAAACCCTCACCACAGGTGGTGGTGGATAAGCCATGAACTGGAATTTAAAATGAGATTAGATAGCTTTCAAGACACATAATTTTGACATTTGGAATAATTCTGCAGTATGCATACACAGAATGTAACATTTGATGATCATAGATTTACTTTTGACACATGTTTGAACATAGGTTTGCATATGAAATGAATAGAATATTATAATTAAATATATTGAAAAAGCATTAGGAAACCAATATTTAACTACATGCAGTGCTCTGTTCTAATCTGATCCAAGAAGAGAGTGTCTACTGCTGTTGCATCTAAAATCTATTTAGTAAGCTTAGTATTGTATCCTTACTTGAAAAACCATGATTTTATTTTCTATGAGAGCTTGTTTATAAGCTGAGCAGGTTAATAAAATTCCTCAATGAATGGAAGTTCTATACAGCTAAAGTACATGTTCTCTAAAAGTAAAAAAATACAGGTCAGTGACTAAATATGCAACTTTTCCAATTTAGCCAGTAACAATTATTATTTGATGAAGTTTAGCTCATTAGAGGAAGCATGCTTCCTTTGACCTTCCTTTTCTGGCTTACATACCTGTAGAAACCCTCCTTATTATTCTTTACATTCCATGCCAAATTCAGCTCCAGATGAACCTTTGCCTGAAAGACCCAAACCAGGCAGCATCTCTATAGTCTTCCAAGGACACCTGCCTCTCTTTCATTGCCTGTGCAGTTTCCTCTGCCCCATAGTTTAGTCAGCAGGTCTTAATTCAACCATGCTGGTCTTTGCCTTCCTCCCCTGATTCCTTATTTCTGAGGACCTAGAGCTCATATGCTGTATGGAAAATTCAGCCAATACGAGCTGTCTGTATTCAGGAAAATAAGGTGTTCGATTTTTCTTTATTAGTCTAGAAAATTGAATCTTTCTTCAGCCATGGACTTTGATCTGAGGACTTGTATTGTGTATTCTGTTGCATTTTTTATCCCCTACATTTTTTTTCTAAACAAGGAGTCATGCAGAAAAGTTCCCTCCAGAGGCTATGACAAAAATCTAGAAATTTTTAAATATAAATTTTTGTTATGTTCAGCTTGAATTATGCATATATATTTGGTCCTTATTTGTATTAGATTGTCTTTTCAGTGTAAATCTGAGCTGGTTTTTCTTTTGCTTTTGATAGGGTTGATCACCACGAAGAATATTCATTCTTCTTGATTTGTAATTTTGGCAAGAAAATGAATTGTTTGTAATGACCCACAGTAAATGTGGGTACAGTTTTACTCCAGTATACATTTCTAAAAGTTAAGATGTTCAGGGCATGATAAGGACCTGAATTCCATGTGAGTGGTGGAGAGACCCAGGTGATGCTCTAGTTCATTCAAATCAAGGTGTCTGTTTTATTCTTTTAGTCATATTTTCAAAGCTGAAATGTCCTGAAGATGGCTATACATTCTCTCAAGCTTAAACTACATCCAAAAAGACACAGAGTTCATTGTCTTTTATGGAGATAAGAACTTTTGACAAACTCTGACATTTGCTGAATAGCACATTTTAATTTTAAGTCACACAATGTTATTCTCTAACTGAATTAAATCTGAAGTAATATATCTGACAGGCTGCCCAGGATTTCTGAATATTGATAAACACTAGACTTTATCTAGATTAGTTTTCCTTTCCATAGGCTGGTAGCTTTTTTACTGAAATCCTAATTCAGAGAAACAGACAGGTTACAAAAAAATCATATAAACAACTTGGCATTGACTGAGAACAGTAGGATGAACAAAATGGATACAAAGAAAAGAAATAAATAAGGTCAGATTTATCTAATCCTTTGCAGCAAAATGTAATCATATGAATATGACTTTCTGAGCTAATTGCTGCTCAGAAATGAATCATGTTTTCCCTTAAGAGTNAATCCTTTGCAGCAAAATGATGTAATCATATGAATATGACTTTCTGAGCTAATTGCTCAGAAATGAATCATGTTTTCCCTTAAGAGTTCATAAAAAGCATAAAGACAAAATGTGAGGCCATTTTTCATATAGTGAGTCTTTTGGCCAGCTCAATCAAGATGTTGAGCACTTCTGGAAACTATGTGTGAGTCATAAGGTTTTAATCATTGTTATCCAAGTTTTGATACATATTTGGCTTCCTGAGATTTGAATGTATTTTGTAATGGCATATACTGTGTGTACTTCACATATATAAACCAATATAATGACTGGGTAAGGGGAACCTAGAAGGAAATTTACATTTTTGTAGTTAGAAATCCGTATACTTTAGTTTGACAAGTTACTGCAGGACACTATGGGACTGGCTTTAACAAATTATCCTCATCACAATCAAGCCCTAGTTCCCAATTTTTCCAACTGAGGGTGTGTTTGAAATCTAAACTCCATGTTTTGTAGCTAGCTTTCCAAAGGAATCCAAATTGAATTAAGTTTCTCCTGCATAGATGTTGGTATCTCATTTCCCTTTAATGGAACACTTTCTTTTGCTGGATTAGGAAGCCTCTTCTAAACTTATATCAGCTTTCTAAAAGATAAGGAAATTTGCTAAAAGGAAAATATAAGGTAGAGTGTTTTTTCCCAAATTTTTTTTTTTTGCATATTGTATATCTGGTCTGAAACATTACACCAGCATGTGTGATCTTTAATTATTCAATAATGTTAAAAATGTATCTCAGAAACTATAGGACATAGAAATATTTTGATTTAGATAAAAACCCAAAAATAATTTACAGATCTACATCCTCACATTTTGTCTAGAAATTTTGGTTAGCAAATCTGTTGTGGTCACGGTCTTGTTGAATGAAGAATATGTGTTCACTATCTAGTGAAATGAAGTTTTTGTGTAGGTGTTAGTGAAATAATAATCAAAAATGTTTGGGTTACAGAGAAGGGAGTGAAGTTTAATGTTATGTGGTTTTGTCCCTCTTTTACTGGAAGGTGAGGGGGAAGGGCAGTGGCTTATTTGGAGTTAAATTTCCTTCTGCTGTTAAAACCAGCACATCTAATTGGAGCCTAATGTGGGTCTCGAGAGAGAGGTTGATAATTTTGATCAAAGCATTTTTGCATCAGGTACAGGACATTTGCTTCACATCATTGGACTGATCTAATTATCTTGTGGCAGAAGGGTAAGTTCTGAAAAGTCATAATATTCACAAATAAATTGAAGCCATCTCATGACTGAACTTAGTAAAGACTCTCATTTCTTTAAACATAATGTCCTATGCATTAATGTGATTTGTGCATTCTATGACTTGTAAATCTTAATAAATTATGAAACTAACTCACTTCTGTAAGACACAGTTGCACATATGTACTGCAAATTATACATGAGTGCCACATAAAACAATATTGTCAAAGTTTCATGAAAATGGTGGTAAAGCACTGGGAGCAAAATACATATAAACTGAGACAGGATGGGACAGATCTAGAGGTGCAGATAACAAGGGCTCCAGCTTTCGTTCTTGTAGTAAAAATTCATTCATTTTAATAAACCATTATTTTAAAAGAAACATTGTCTTGTATGATGGATTTGCAAACTCGGTGTCATTTAGCAGGGATGGAGAAAGGTTTTGCTCCCAGGTCATAACACTTCACCACTGCCACATCTGCTTCACACTGATCTCTGCTCCACAGGACACAGTACTTCATGGAGTTCTCTGACATAGATCATGGGATATAGCTCTGCAGGAATTCCTCCAGAAAGGGTTCTTTCCAAAGTGTACAGTCCTTCAGGAACAGGTTTATCCACTGTGGGTACCCCATGGCCTAAGTTCCTGACAAAAAACATGCCCTTGCAATAGTCTTTCCATGAGCTGCCTTATGGATGTCTGTTCTGGTGTGATCCTTCATGGACTACAGGAAAACAACCTGCTTCACCATGGTCTTCTTCTTGGGAGTGAGGGGAATGTTTGCTGTCATGCCTAGGGCACCTCCTTGCCTCCTTCACTGATCTGAGTTTCTGCTGAGCTGTTTCTTGCATATTCCTTCATTTTCTTGCACAGCTACCACACAGGGGGTTTTACCCCTTCTTAAATATATTATCAGAAATGTGCCATCAGTATTGTTAGAGGGATCAACTTTGGCCAGCGGTGGCTCGGTTTTGGAGGCAGCTGGAGTGGTCTGTGCCCCACACAGGGATAGCTCATAGTTTCTTCTCACACAGGACACACCTGCAGCCTCCTACTACCAAAACTTAGCTATGCAACCCCAGTACAGGACTGAAATAAATGTTTTGTAATGATGAATATTAGTGATCTATCCTGGATAAGATGAAGATGTGAAGAGTAAGAGAGTACTAAAAACCGAAATTATTTAGAAATTCCTCCACCCCACTGCATTCTCCACAGTCCAGTTCCTCATTAAAGATAAATAAATTTGTAAAGACTTGCATAGTCTGTCTTAGTTCTGTCACTGAGGTAATTTCTACAATTTGCTCAGGCTTGTGCATGTTGTGTTGAAGAAATACAAGATAGCAGATAATTTTTTACTTTGCTTCCTGTACTTAAAGCTCCCAATACTCTGTTGTTGTTCAGATGAAGCCTAAGGAGTGAAAAGCTTTTATAAATTCCCATAGGTCAGGTTTTGGTATGAATTTACTAGAGAAATACATGATATCAGAAATTATCTTCAGGGCAAAATTGTAGTTTTAAAACATATATTAAAGAAAAAATGTTGTTAATAATTAGTAGAGCCCAGCTATGCCACAGTGTTATGGCATATTAATTTATCAAATAATTACTAAAATAAAATGTGATACTGTAGCCTGTTGTCACCCTGCGACAGATACATTGTATAGGTAAGTATCGAAACTGTAGTAGAGAAGCTGGACAAAAAAGTAGTTTTGGAAAATGTGGTTAGACCTTGGTCAAGAGCAAGTGATAATTTGCAAAAGATTTCAGATTAACTGGGGTGAAAACGAAGGAAAAAAAATTAAGAAGATAGCTATTAATGAAATACCAGGCTAAAAGAGTGGAGGATATAATTAATAGACAATATGATTCAGTCAGTGATTCAGTAATGACTTACAGCTAACATTCCAAGAAAGGGAAAAATTTGCAAGGTCACCTGCATCCAGGGAGTTACATTTTGACTGGAATCAGTACACAGGTGGTTTACAAAATAATAAAGTATAGGGAAGCTTATCTTGATGGAAGAAATAAAAGCTTTGGCTCATTAAACCTGGAAAATTAAAGTCCAATTCAATTCTTACATGACTGTTCAATTTGAATATATGGGGGTTGGGGGGTGGGCCTGTAAAAGCAGAAAAGATAAACACTAGGAAATTATGTGAGATAAATATGTGACCTACAAGTAAGAAGAATAAGTATGTGAGCTTCAAGTAAAAAGAATAAATATGTGAGCTACAAGTAAAAAGAATAAATGGGTATCAATTGGCCATGAATAAACAGAATAGAAATTAAATGCCTTATTTTCTATCAGCATAGTTGTGGTTGTGTGGGAACCTCATGGCACCTGAAGGGGACCTGCAGGGAAGCCAGGGAGGGACTCTTCACCGGTAACTGTAGTGACAGGAAAAGGAGTTAGGTGTACAATCTGAAAGAGGAAAATTTAGGCTATATATTAGGAAGAAATTTTTTATTGTGAGGTTGATGAGACCCTGGAACAGGTTGCTCAGGGAGGTTGTGAGTTCCCCTGGCAGTATTCAAGGCCAGGTTGGATAAGGCCTTGACCAACCATGTCTAGTGGGAAGTGTCCCTGCTCATGGTAGAGGGCTTGGGATTAGATGATCTTTAAGATCCATTCTAACCCCTTAACCTTCTATGAGTCACTCTATATACATTTGCAAATTTTTTTTGAAAGTGAATATACTCTTAGGTTTCATGAGCTATTTTAGATACATCAGACAACACTTCTAATGTTTTTTGGGTTGGGTTGTTTTTTTGTTTGTTTTTTTTTTTTTTTTTAATATTCAAGTGATATTTTCTGCTAGTCTAGAAGTTGCAGAATTTCAGAAGCCTTTCTTATGGAGTTAATACTAATACAAAAAGAGAGAAACTAAATACTACAAATCCTTTTGCTTTTCAGTATGAAACCCCAAAGTCTATCTTTTGGGAAGAGGAGACTTGACAAACAGTATTTCTTCTAGTTCTCACCAGAAGCAATTGTGACCTTGGGGTAGACATTTATTTTCCCTACCTGAGCATTCCTAGCCATTGAATAAGAGATTCTGTTTATCCCCTTGTCTGCAGTCATGAAGACTAAATTCCAAATAAAGCATCACATGAGGGTACACAGTACGACAAATCATGCATGAATTTTGTTGCTTGGGGACTTGATTATTTAGATATTTGCACATTCTTTTTTTCTTGGTCTTTGTTAAAGTAATCTAAATGTTTACATTTTCTTTCTCATTTTAAGGAATTTGCAGCAGAACTGAAAAACAGCAGAAGAGCCATTATAGAAGCCCATAAAAGACATTTCATTGTAGGTAAATAGAAATGTTATCACCACACTAATGAAATAAAGAAAATAATCCCTTTCTAGCCCTAAAATCAACTTTTAATACAACCAAACACTTGATAATACATTCACTCAGATTTTCCTGTTTGTTCAACAACTAACTTGTAATTGCATGTAGATTACAATTAAAACTGGCAAGCTGTCCACAGTGCAAATAATGAAAGTAGTTGCCAAAGGAAGCTTTGGAAATGTGTCATGAAGAACATATCATAAAAAATAGGCATTATGATGACTATACTGCTCTGTCATGTTTTGAGCCATCAGTCTTTGATTCAGACATGTTTTGTTATGTAGGTAAAATTTTAAACCTCAACAATCAAAATGAAGAAATTTTCTTCTCATAAAGTTTTCAAGAGCAATTTAGTAAAATGATATTTTTATTTTCTAAACTTTGATTATATAATTTTTTCAATTTTTATTATAGCTCACTTTTAATCAAGCTCACAAACTTCTGAATAGTGCTACAGACATTAAAAGTTCAAATACTGCAAAAGTAATAAATTTCTGGCTTTACAAGTGGAGCACTAAAGAATTACATATATTTATATATATATAAAAATATATTTTCATATATATAGATCTGTTATTTTTTTTCCCTTTGGTGTCAGAATTGTACTTTCAAAGAAAATCCCTCAACTGCCTCGACTCGTCATGGCTGAAATCAAATTAAAAGATGCACCAAAAAGTACCATTTAGTGCTCCAATTGTTAAAGGACATTCAGCCCATGGGATCAGACCAGAGCTACCAGAAAATTATTGCTATGGAATGTCTGTGTCAGTCTGCAGCACCACCAAAATTGCCTCAAAACACAAATTATCTGCAGACAGCAAGACTTTGTCACTGGTTAGTAATTTTCAGAATATCTCACTCTGAACAGGGGTGTAATGCTCTGATAGAATTTTTCCCTTTTCCTGCTTGCAGAAGAGCAGAATAGCTATTTGTTTCTTTGTAAGGATTAATACAGTAATTTCAGATTCTTGTATGAAATAATTTCACAAAATCACAGAATCACTAGGTTGGAAGACACCTTCAAGATCATCAAGTCCAATTCATGCCCTAACACCTCAACTAAATCATGGCCCCAAGTGCCACATTCCATCTTTATTTAAACACATCCAGGGATGGTGACCCCACCTCCTCCCCAGGTAGACAATTCCAGTGCTTTATCACCCTTTCTTTAAAACCTTTTTCCTAATATCTAACCTATATTTCCCTTGGTGCAGCTTGAGACTGTGTCCTCTTGTTCTGTCAGTTGCTGTCTGGAGAAGGAGACCAACCCCCACCTGGCTACAGACACCTTTCAGGAGATTGCAGAGAGTGATAAGGTCACCTCTGAGTCTCCTTTTCTCCAGGATAAACACCCCCAGCTCCCTCAGTCGTTCCTCACAGGGTTTGTGTTCCAAGCCCGTCCCCAGCCTCGTTGCCTCCTCTGGACGCACTCCAGCGTCTCCACGTCCTTCCTAAACTGAGGGCCCAGAACTGGACACAGCACTCGAGGTGTGGCCTCAGCAGTGCCCAGTACAGGGGAAGAATGACCTCCCTGCTCCTGCTGGCCACACCATTCCTGATCCAGGCCAGGATCCATTGACCTTCTTGGCCAGCAGGGCCCACTGCTGGCTCATGTTCAGCTGCTGTCACCAGTACCCCCAGGTCCCTTTCTGCCTGGGCACTGTCCAGCCACACCATCCCCAGCCTATCACATTGCAGGGGGGTATTGTGGCCAAAATGCAGGACTCAGCCCTTGGACTTATCAAATTTCATCCTATTGGACTCTGCCCATCCAGCCAGCCATTCCAGGTCTCTCTGCAGAGCCCTCCTACCTTCCAACAGATCGACACACGCTCTCAGCTTAGTGTTGTCTGCAAGCAACAGAAGCAGTACAGGAAACAATTTTTCTGCTTTATATTAAAAAATTGAATTATTTTAGATTTTTTTTTAAAGATTTAATAACATTGCTAAAAAATGAATGGTTTTGTTACATATCAATTAATAGGGCCTTAGCATACTGATCCGTATATTGGGTTTTCAATTTATTTCTGTTCAGTTTCAGAATTTTTTGGCATTTCTAAGACACAGTTAGAGGCAATTGTGATCTCCCCTTCAAACCTTAGAGTGTTGGAGCCAGAACTTCCTTTACTCTGCAATACTCCTCTTAGAGTTGGTGCATATGACTCGCCAAAACAAAAGCAAAACACTTTTTCTTTTGAAGTGCTGCCACTTAGCACATTTTACTCTTGTTGGCCAATAGGTAACTGACTGTAGTTTATTCCAGTAACAGAAATCATCTCTCTAAGAGGACTCATATTCATGTTCTCCACTTCCCATGAACATATCCAAATTATCTATATGTCACAGTCAGGAAATAATTATTAGGGGATACTGGACGACTTCTCTCTGTCAACCTTTTGTGTCCAATGTTGTGGGTGGGGTTTTTTTGTTTTTGGTTTATTTTGTTTTGTTTCAATTTTTAAATTTTCTAATTCTATGAATGGGTAAGTTTCAGATGTCAGTATTCAACTTAGTTACTTAATATTGTTTGGGCCTGTTTGAAAAATGTTAATGATACCCTCAGTTATATTTAAGAAGCCAATATTTGTTCTTAGGTTTACTGTTTTTGGCTGGGATAGAAGAGTAACTTTTCTTCATTTAGCTTGTATGGTGTAATGTTTTGGATTTGTCAAGAGAACGGTGTTGACAGCACAGGAATGTCTTCATTATTTAATTATTTACTACTTATAAAGCATCAAGGCCTTTCCTGCTTCTCATGCTGCCCTACCACTGCCCATGCTGGGGGTGTGCAAGGATTTCAGAAGGATCACAGCTATGACAGGTGACACAAACTGAAGCTGGGGGAGGAAGGAGGAAGGGAGGATGTTTGGAGTGATGGCATTTTCTTTCCAAGTAATGGTTACACGTGATGGAGCCTGGTTTTCCTGCTTGCCCACAAGAGGAGGTGAATAAATTCCTTGGTTTGTTTTGGTTGCATGCACAGCTTTTGGCAATTTGTAAACTGGCTTCACTTCTGCCCTTGAGTTTTTCCAATTTTACCCTTTGGATTTTCTTCCCTATCCCACTTGACAAGTGAGCAAGTGGCTGTGTGGTGGTGAGCTGCGCATCAGGACTAAATCAGGCTAGGCAATTGTGTTACTTAGTGTTCAGTAAACAGGTTTAGTGTAGAATAGCCAGAATGACTTTCAGTTGGTTTGGGTTTGATTTTTTTGGTTTTTTTGAGGACAGCTATCAAGGGAAGCACCAAATTGCAACTGCAGAAACAGATGGTCACATGATGAAAAGTACTTACTGGAACATAATATAATACCGATTACATTTTAAATGTAAATCCTGATTGTGTTAAATAGTGGTGCCAGCTGTTTCAGCCTGCAGACTGCACTTACTGGTCTACCCTGGGAATCAGCAGGTGCTGCTTGCTCTGGTAGTATCAAATTATAAACAGAAAGTTTTAAATGGACATTTCAGCTCTGGGACTAGCAATATGTGAGAAAATGAAATATGAAAATCTGAAGAAGGAGATATGTTAATGGAAAGTTTTAGTTTTACTAAATTAAAATAAGAAACTGGAGTTCCATTTTTTTTCCCCATTGATCTTTTCCAAACTTTTTCCACTGCACATTTATCTGTGCATATTTTAATATGTAAATACAAACACTTCCTGCAATAATCAAATGTAAATTGCTACATGTAGGTTGGTATGTTTTCTATAAAATCAACAATCACAGCTGCCACTGTCCTACAAATGTTACGGTGGGCTGACCCTGTCTGGATGTCAGGTAACCACCAAGCTGCTTTATCACTCCCCTCCACAACTGGATAAGGGAAAGAAAACGCAATGAAAGGTTCATGAGTTGAGATAAGGACAGGGAGAAATCACAAACTGATTACTATCAAGTGCAAAGCAGACTTTAATTGAATTTATTACCAATTGGAATCAGAGCAACTTTAAAATAACGTTACCCCACCTCTCCCTCCTTGGGCTCTACCTCCTCTCTTCCAGCAGGGCAGGGAGACAGGGAATGGGGGTTATGGTCAGTTCATCACAGGTTGTTTCTGCCACTCCCCAGGGAGCAGAGTATTTCCTCTGCTCAAATGGGGAGTCCCTTCCATGGGAAACAGTTCTCCATGAACTTCCGCAATGTCAGTTCTTTCCACAGGCCACAGTTCCCAAACTGTTGCAATGTGGGTCACACTTTCACAGGGCACAGTCCTTGTGTGCTTTTTCATTAGCATTGTTGCTGGTACTGTTCATTGTCTTATTTCATTGCTGTTTTAGTCAAGTGTTTTTATCTCAGTCAGTGATTTTATCTTTTGTGCCTCCAATCCTTGTCTTCAGCCAGCTGCAGCAGGAGGGTGAGCAGGCAGAATGATCGAGTCACACATGGTTTGGAGTGTTTCAGTGGGAACAAAAAACTCAGAAATATGTTTCTTAAACCATGACAATATGTTATTGCAGTGATACCTCTGCCATCTCTGATTGGCTTGGCCTTGGACAGTGAAGGATTCATCATGGAACCAGCTGGCATTTTCTCTGTCAGACTAGGGAAAAGCTTCTGGCAACTTCTCACAGAAACCACTCCTGTAGAACCACTCCCGCTACCAAAACCTGGCCGCACAAGCCAAATATCTTCTACTTCTCATCCATACAAAAAAACCCAGTCCTTGACTTAGGATAAACATGACTCAACAAAAATCAAAACATCAGTGTGTTACCATTTTTCTCATTCTGAACCCAAAACACACCACTGTATCAGATACTGAGAAGAAATTAACTATCCCAGCTGAAACCAGGTCAATGGTAAAAATAAAAGCTGTATTATCTTAGTCTGATCTCATTTTTACACATTTGTAATACATCAAGGTGTAGTAAAAAACACACAGGAGCTACTCAAGAGCATAACAGAATATAAATAACTCTATTAGGCCAAACAAACAACAACAACAAAAAAAAATTAGAAAAAAAATCCCAACACATTTCAAAACCCACCAAATTTTCTCCATGAGGAAAGCACTTGTCATGGAAATTATAAATTCAAGTTGATTCTAAACAACTCAACAAAGTTTCAAGACCTTATTTTGTCCTTTTTAACCCTATCGTGTATAGCTCACTCCTTTTCTTAGGAACTATAAATAATTCACTATAATACAAGGAGAGGAATTTAAAACTCTCAATGTTTCTGGATTTGAAACTTCTGTCTTAATGAATGTTACAGAATAGTAATGCACTTTTCAGTGAAAGATAAAATTACGTATAGGGCCTCTTTTTGAAGAAATATGGATTTCTTAAATGTCTAATGGGATGACTGCTTTTATCCAGGGAAACAAAAGAAAAGTTGTATCTATGAGCCTTACAATTTCACAGTGACCATTTTTGGGATGCATAGGGAAAAAAATGCCAGAATAAAAATGAAACTCTTTCTCAGTCATTGTTTAAGCAGCTTGCCTAGTGTCATAACAATTTAGTCTTATTCTTTATGACTTCACTGCTCTTGTCAATCACATTTAAGCACACTACAATAGTGTCAGCTTATATTTTTAGAACCTTCATGCCCTGAAGTAGTGTATGCTCCAAATATTGCATGCAATTCCCTGTTGACACTGTTCTGAGAATCTAAAAAAACAGATCAACCTTGGATTCATCTGGAAATGACAAGGAGGTTCTGGTAGTACTATGTGTTTCTACTCAGATCCAACTGTTTTCTTATTTGTGTAATTGTTCTTTCAGATACTTAAATAAGAAAACATGCATTTTTGGAGGGATGGATGATATTTTAAATATAGTCTGCATTTAACTTAAATAGGTGCAGTAAAAATAAAATTAATAAAAACCTCAATGCATTTGTGCTAAAGGAAACATTCCAGAAATATAGAAAGTGTGACACCCAAATGAAAGTTCTGAAGTTGAATTAGAATTTTTCTTGCTGTAGACATAATTAATTTAGCAATAGGAAAAATACAAAGCTGCAAAATAATTAATCTCTTCCATTATAAGGAAGAATCAGAAATGTCACATAATTCCACCAGTCATAAGTGGCATCAAGACAGTATGTGTAAATATATTTTGTAAAGATTTGTGTGTGTGCATGTTTTCATTTGTTCGAGTACATTTGGTTTGAACAGAACTATTTTCTGTGATTTGGCCTTTAACCTTAAAAAGATAATGTTTGCTCAACTCTATAATCAGTAAGTTTTCTGCACAATGAAAGAAAGCATTTTCTTACCAGATATCGAGTCCACATTTAGAAATATTTCATTTATCATCCCTTTGCTTAGAATTAGCAAATGGTTAATTCAAGTATAAAATAAATGATCACAGGAAAAGATATTGACTTATTTTTTTTTCAAACAAAAAAAACCTGTTATGCCATAAAGTTAACAGTAACACCACTTTTTCTTCTCCACACTGCAAACTACAGCTGTCATAGTCTCTGTTTTACAGGAATAAGACTGTCTTCCCTAAAGAAAACAACAGTCACAATCTATTTGTGGTTTGGATGGCAAGATTCTCTATTAAAGTTGAGCTAGGTCTGGCGTATCTACTCTTTAAGCAGGACCAAGTAGCTTATTATAGATGGCTCTTGAAACTCTTAGGTTTTACACAATCTGATCCCAGATTAGGTAAATTAAAGCTGTTTTACTGGTAAAGATAATTCAATTTTATTTCCACTACAAAAGTTTGTTTTTTTTTCCAAAAAAAACACAAAACAAAATAAAAGACAAAAACAAACCCTGGAATTTTTGACTCTGCATATTCTAGCTTGAAGATCTCTGAACCATTGTTCTTTTCATTATTTAATACTAGTTATCAAGTGAAATTTTAATTGAAACATATATTTAAAGCATATATTTGAGCTCAAACATTATTGTGAAGTATAGATTACATTAAATGCCTCTAAATCAATTGGAAAAGACCTATCAGTTACCATTTTCATTGACTGTTATGACTCTGTGACCTTATTTTGTCAGCATTTGTAACTAAAACAGTATAGTGTCTAGAAAATCAAAATACGATCTCTGAATAATTTTGCAACTTATTATTTTCAGTGGAACCTTTTAAATATGGTTATTTTGTTTATTTTCTTCTTATTTATTTTACGTTAACTAGTTTTATCTCTGATTCTTGTGTTTCATTTTGATGCCTGAAATTAAATTTGATCTGAATGAAATTTCTGTCTAGCGCGACCCTTTCCGTGTTAACTGTAAATATTGTCAAATAAAATATTAGTACTGAATGGTGAATTGAATGGTGTTTTTTTCTATACATATGGAATCCTATACAGTAATTTCTGCACTGTCAAATTTCTGCAATTGATAAAAATAGATTAAATCCAGTGATTGTGTGCAAAACTGACACTAATTAAAATATCACTTATATATGGGATTTCTTTGACCACTAAAGACATATTATGGTTTCACCATTACATGGTGTTCTTCCCCCCTTCTTCCTGGGTGAAAACTTAAAAGAACCCATTCTTAATTTTAAATATTTTGGTTGATCTTTTTTTAAATTATCCTCACTTTCTTGTTACCATATCAGGTTTTTTTTTTTCTTCTTCCTCCTACATTGTGAGAAAATTTAGTATAAAAGCTAAAATGGAATGCTATTATAAAATAATGTTACCATAGCAGCAAAAAGTAGTTTCAACTTCTCACCTACAGCAAAAATAAAAAGTAAGTTGTGCAGGATTCTTATCAACTACAGAGAAGGTAATCATAAAAAATCAATCTTTATCAATAACGAATGAGCTACTCATATAAAGACAAATCTGAGGTGATAAAGAAACCATCCGATTATTTCCTCGAAAACTGAAAGTTATTTGAAATAGTAAAAAATAGCTACTGCAGGAGTTGGAGATAAGCCAGTCTTATTTGTAATCTCTGATATTAGCAAAAATATTATTAATGGTTTCTGAGTTCATCATTTCTATAACAAAATTGCTGCAGCACCTCGGAGGGCTGTCATTATTTATCATATGCTAATTTATTAATCAAGATATTGAAATGGGTTTTCTTCTGTCTGTTAGTGACGCTTTACATGTATAGCATCAGTGACTGGGGATATATTTGGAACAAAGCAACATAACAGGTTTTGGTTTTAATATACTCTAAGAAATCTTTATTCTGCTCACAGAGTTAATTTCTGAAATTTGGGTATTAAATTCCAGCCCAGAGCTATCAATCAGAGATAAATAATAAGATATTACTAGGTAAGTGTGGATACATTTTGAGTGCTAGGTGAATTAAAATCAGCTTATAGATAGGTGATGGACCAACTGTAAAAAATATCATATAAATATATATAAATGGATGAATAATTGTATTCTATATCCCTTCTGGAAGTGTCTGCTGTGATCATGACATGAAAACCATAATATGTCTTTAGTGGTCAAAGAAATCCCATATATAAGGGATACTTTTAATTAGTGTCAGTTTTGCAGACAATCACTGGATTTAATCTATTTTTATCAATTGCAGAAATTTGACAGTGCAGAAATTACTGTATAGGATTCCATATGTATAGAANTGTCATTATTTATCATATGCTAATTTATTAATCAAGATATTGAAATGGGTTTTCTTCTGTCTGTTAGTGACGCTTTACATGTATAGCATCAGTGACTGGGGATATATTTGGAACAAAGCAACATAACAGGTTTTGGTTTTAATATACTCTAAGAAATCTTTATTCTGCTCACAGAGTTAATTTCTGAAATTTGGGTATTAAATTCCAGCCCAGAGCTATCAATCAGAGATAAATAATAAGATATTACTAGGTAAGTGTGGATACATTTTGAGTGCTAGGTGAATTAAAATCAGCTTATAGATAGGTGATGGACCAACTGTAAAAAATATCATATAAATATATATAAATGGATGAATAATTGTATTCTATATCCCTTCTGGAAGTGTCTGCTGTGATCATGACATGAAAACCATAATATGTCTTTAGTGGTCAAAGAAATCCCATATATAAGGGATACTTTTAATTAGTGTCAGTTTTGCAGACAATCACTGGATTTAATCTATTTTTATCAATTGCAGAAATTTGACAGTGCAGAAATTACTGTATAGGATTCCATATGTATAGAATTTCATCTTTCATGATCTGTGTGGTGTGAATTGGGCCCAAGAATTTTCATTAAGAAGTTCTAAATGTGTGTGATAATTGAAGAAACATTACTTAGAGATGAAAACATGTCTGGTTTTTTGCTTTATAAAGCAAAAACGAAATCATACATTTTGATCATAGGCCAAAAAGATTCAAGGAAAGTAGATTTAATTATTCAACACCTTCATGCTGGAGTTCTCTGTAAAGGTGATGGGTCGGGTAATTACCCTCTTTGAGATTATTAACAGAAAAATAGTCGTTCAGCCCATCATGATTCTGCTTTCTAGATACCAGATATTTTCATTTGCAACTTTAACCTGTGCTGTGGTTTCACTCCAGCTGGTAAACATTAGAGCGCTGCTCGCTGACTCCCCTACCAGAAGGATTAGGCAGAGAACTAGAAGGGCAAAAGTTAGAAAAACCATGGGCTGAGATAAAGGCAGTTTAATAGGGAAAGAAAAATACATGAACACAAGCAACGAAAACCAAGAATTAATTCACTGGTCCTCATGCAGGTGTTCAGCCATTTCCAGGAGAGCAGGGACTCATCATATGTAACGGTTAGTTGAGAAGACAAATGCTATCACTCCAAAAGTCCTCCACTTCCTCATTCTTCTCCCCACTTTATACATTGAGCATGATGTCACATAGTCTGGAATATCCTTTTGGAAAGTTGGGGCTGTGGGCCTGATTTTCTGAGACTGTAAAG
>WEIU01014244.1:33664-44587 GCA_013389925.1 Aegithalos caudatus
CACAAAATGAAAAATAAAGCCTTCTGAAAGCCTTCTGATAGCCTTCTGATCTTTGTAACTACTGGAGTCAAAGCTCGTCATTTTCATGTCCCTCCGTGACAAATGGTGACATGGGGCCATCTATCCTGGCTGTGTCTCCTCCCAATTTCCTAAGCACCAACAATTTCCTCCCCACCATGGTTGTACAACAAGCAGAACAGGCCTTGGCTCCGTGTTAGCTCTGCTTAGGAATAACAAAAACATCTCTGTATTATCTGCACTATATTCAGCACAAATCCAAAATGTAGTCTCATACCAGTCACTCTGAAAAAATTAAATCTGCCACAGCTGAAACCAACACAACTGCAATTATATTTTTACTTATCCCTGTGACTGGGCACTGAGGAAGGATTGTTTCTAAATAAGGGTTGCCAGAATTTAAGGATAGCTTTTACAGGAATATGTAATGAAAATCTAATTTTCCATTCATTCCATTCTACTGAGTCAGGGAAGGGGTATTTTGGTATTTGTTTTGTTCTGTTTTATCCTTCAACTGCTACTTGATTGAAATAGACTATCTTAAATACGGGAACATAGGAAATGATGGTTACAAAACCTGTCTGGGATCAAATAAACTTACTCATATCAAATAACCTTATCATATAGTTACACACACATTTAAATCAATCTTCATTTTAGGACAAGAAGAGCTGTTAGCCCCTGATTCTTCTTCCATCTCTCCCTTTCACTTATTTTGGACTCTTGCTTTTTCCTGGAAAAAAGAGAATTCACAAAACTTGTTATTATCAACAATGTTAATCTTTCTTGGTAGGCAATGTTAGTATAGATACATAATTTTAACTACCTAAAAGTAAATTCATAACAGTTTTATTGCAGGACGGATAAACGAGATATCTTAGAGATTCTTTCTGCATGGAAGCATGTTTCTGTGATTTTCTAGAAAGGTGTAATAGAAAAAAAAAATTAAAATGCAAATACAGTAACATAATGTAAATTGCAAATTCCTTTTTCTTTCCAACTCCTAGGTCTCCTTTAGATGTGTTACTCCTGTTTCTTTTGAAGACTTCCCTCAATTTTCTTTTTTTCCTGTGGTAAACGTGATCTCCATTTCTAAATATGGGCTTTTAACAAAAACAAACCAAAAATAATGCACTGCCTGTCCATTCTCTTCTCTGCCATTTTAACATTCATTCCTCCTTTCATCTTCAGATCCACTGACTAAATCTTTTCCCTAACTTTCTCTCTATTGAAGATCTCTTTCATATCCTCTCTTACCTGACATCTTCTCTCTTGGGTTATCATCCATCTCAGCCTGTCTGACATTTCTTTCTGGATGATTCACTGTCAGCTCAGTGTGAGTACTAGAAACAGAAGTGCCCAATACTTTTTCCCTTTATTTGGATTTATCATATGCCTGGAAACCCTAGAGTCTCTGTCTATTTTAGGTTCTCTGCGTTACTTAAAACTAACAACTATTTCTTAATTTCATTTAAGTATTAAAAGAAGGCTGAATAAGAGAAAAATAAATTATAAATGTTTTCCTATATGTTGATATTTTCTAATACTCAGTTTACTGCTCTAAGACAGCCCATCAGGAATTCTAAAATTAAGATGATTAAATTTTTATTGGCAGTCCAGCCCCATTTTACAAAATTTCTGACTCATTTCTCATTTCTGTAAGTAGATTGTCATTATTACTTTCCAAGTCCTTCATAGTTTCATTTTGTTTTCATAATAGATTTGTCCTTCTTTGCTATTCTATGTTTTCTATCTAAACTATATATAGATATATACATATTGCCTATTTTCCGAAACTGTCAGTTTCTAGAATATTATCATAGACTTTCTCATTGTTATATAACAGACAAAAGGTGGATGATTGGTCTTTCAACATGCTTCCAAGAATTAGATTTCAAACTGGTTGATATTTATGGTTTCAAATTTATTCTGGTTATATGATATTAGTTTAATTCTTTTTCTTTCCCTACTTAAATATGTTGGAGTTGATATTTCAAAATGATGTCAAACTACATTTCAAAAAAGTGAGGGCTTTGTTTATATTAATATTTTCATATTTCATTATATTAACTAATTTATAAATACCTGCTAGTGCAATGCAGTAATACATGGAAAGACTTTTAACAAATTTCTGTTTCAGAAAAGTCCTTTACTTCAAAGAAAAATCTAAATAGTATATTTCCAAATCATAAATATTTTTAAACTAGATAGAAAAATGCTGTAACAGATATACTCCTTTAATTTAAAACGTTAAGTGTTATAGAGGAGACTTTTGTCATTCACCAGCTATATTGAAAAACACTATATTTCTTCTGTCTGATCAGCACCTTCCATACTGGACTGATATCACAATAATATGATTCAACAATATTAAGGTCCAACATACATATCATTTTAACTTTTTATATCACCACTCAGATGTTCAAACTTCATTTTTTTCTTCTACATCAAGTAAGTTAACCATCCATCTTTTAACAAAACCTGATGATTTTTGAATGCTGCCATTATTAAATAGTATAAACACAAATTTATGACAAGAAACTTTTCATATATTGGATGAGAATACACTTTTTAGAGTCACTGGTTTAGTCATGCTTCTTACTTCACATTTGAATTCCCAGCAATGTTTTTGCTAGTGTTTTTTACTTAAAGTAGTAGCATGATAAATAAGTAATGTTGAATAATAAGTTACCAGATCCTTCCCATTTCAGTCACTGATAATTCCATTTTCCCTTATGTTCTCCAATTCCTCACATTTCCTTGGAAGAGAAAGGCAAGAGATCCTTTATAAAATCTGATTCATCTGACATACTGCTGTGCTTTAACTGTGCTGACAACTAAGCCCCAACAGAGCCATTTGCTCACTGCCTGCCATTGGGATGGGAGAGACAATCAGAAGGTAAAAGTGAGAAAACTCATGGCTTGAGTTAAAGACAAATTAAGAAGTGAAAGCTGCAAAAACACACACTAGAAAGCAAAACAGAAAATTCTTTCACAGCTTCCCATGAGCAGGCAGGTGTTCAGCCATCTCCAAGAAAGCTGGGCTCCACCACATACAGTGGTCACTTGGGAAGACAAATGCCACCCCTCAAAAGGCCCCCCTTCCCCTTTCCCCCTTCATCCCACAGCTCTATTTGTTGAGCAAGATGCCATATTGTGTGGGAAATCCCTCTGGTCAGTTGGGGTCATCTGTCCTGGCTGAATCACTTCTCATCTCCTTTTGCACTTATGCTTTATTTTCCAACAGTATTTAGACTTGAACAGCACTGCTCTCTTTGTAATGTAAAAATACCTCATGCACATTATTGCAATATACATTCAAACTAGTACTGAGTATAAATATTAGTAATAGATAAAATAATCACTGCAGAGATGCAGAGATGTTATATTTTAAAACCCTTTAGAAAAGCATGTAAAACAGCACTAAAAATGAATTAATTTCTAGCTCAACACTCTAGGTAATCTCTCCATACAACTAGCTTCATAACCAGAAACCAGCAGGGATATAGTTATATGGGGAATTGTAGTTACCATTCTTTTATTTTTTTTTTTTTTTAATTTTTCTGCTTTCTATTTTTTTTTCCAATTACTACTACTGCTAACATTATAATTTTTGTTTCTTGATACTCAGGTATGGATAATCAGAATGTTACAAAGCAGTGTAACTTTTACTTTAATGCGTACAAAGAGAATGCTATACCTATAAATGGTTTCAACTTAAATACTTGGAAATTTTACCATTGACAATAATGACCATGAAATTCAGAAGGAATTTAGGTCCTAAGATGAGCTCTTCTGATTACAAATCTTATTATCAAAAAGGAAAGATAGAGAATCTCAGAATCAATCACAGAATGGTTTGGATTGGACCTCATACAGAGTTGTTCCTGTCCATATGCCAGATACCTACTAAAGCCTCTCCTCACACCCCTTTGTAGCTGGACAGGTGAGAGAAAATGTAACAGAGTTCCTGAGTTAAGACAAGGACAGGGAGACATCACTCACCAAATACTGTCACAGGCAAAACAGACTCAAATTAGAGATAATAATTGAATTTATTACTAAAAATATCAGAGCAGGATAATAGGAAGTAAAAACAGACCTTAAAAACACCTTCCGCCTCCCCCTCCCTCCTTCTCATCCCTACATCCTCCTTCTCAAGCCGTGCAGGGAGATAGGGGAGTTATGGTCAGTTTATCATGGGTTGTATCTCCTGCTCAGTGAGAAGAGTTCTCTCCTCCTCCAATGTGGTGTCCCTCATATGAGAGACAGTTCTCCATGAATTTATGCAATATGAGCCAATCTCATGGGCAATGGGTCTCCATCAACTGCTTCAGCATGGGTGACTCTACCATGGGGTGCAGTCCTCCAAGAAAAGCTTTCTCCAAAGCTGGTCCCCGACAGGGTCGCAAATCCTGCAAGGAAACAATGCTCCTCTCTCCATTGGTGTAGTCTCTGCTGGGACCCTGCTCCAGCACAGAGCTCACTTGGGGTCACAGCCAGCTCTCAGGTATCCACCTGCTCCTACATTGCTCTCCTCCATGGGCTGCAGGTGGATCTCTGCATCCTTATGGACCTCCATGGGCTGCAGGGGCTCAGCTGCCTCACCATGGGCTGCACCACAGGCTGCAGAAGAATCTCAGCTCTGGCATCTAAACCATGTTCTGCCCCACCTTCTCTACTGACCATGGTGACTGTAGCTATTACTCTCACATGTCCTCACTCCCTTCTTCTCTGGCTGCAATTGCATCTACACAATAACTTCTTTTTTTCTCTTCTGAATTAAACATGTTTTCACAGAAGTGTTATCACTATTTCTGATTGACCCTGTCTTGGCCAGCAGAGCATTTGTCTTTGAGCTGGCAGGAATTGTCTGTCCTGGACATGGAAGAAGCTTCTGTCAGCTTCTGACAGAATCCACCCCATATAGCCCTGCCAATACCAAAACCTGGTGTAATCCCTTGCTGTGGGATTCAATAGTGCATCACTGTCCAATCTGATTTTGAACACTTCAAGGAGTAGGGAATTTTCTTCCTTATATCCAGTATAAATCTACTCTCATTTCAAAATCCTTTCCCCTGCTCCTGTCTCTACAGATTTTGGTAAACAGAAGTATTACTCCATCTTTTTAATAAGCTTTAAGTACTGAGAGTTTGCAGAAAAGGATCTGGGGGTGTTGGTTGACAGCAGGCTCAGCAGAAGCCAGCAGGGAGCCTGGGCAGCCAAGAGAGCAAACCCCATCCTGGGGTGCACCAAACACAGCTGATCAAAAATTATTATTATTATCCCACTGTATTCATCATTGCTGTGTCCTGATTGCATGCCTTTCTGGGCTCCACAGTGTCGAGAAGGATGTGAAGGTGCATCCAGAAAAGGGCAAACAGCTAGGTGAAGGTCGGGTAGGAATGTCCCATGAGGAACAACTAACTTTGGGCTAATTAGTTCAGAGAAAATGAAGTTGGGGTGACTTCATTGCACTCTACAACTTCCTGGGGATTTAGAGAGAAAGGTATTGAGATGAAATGACAAGACACATGAGAATAGACCAAAGATTCATCAGAGGAGTTTTGAACTGGATATCAGGAACCATTTATTTACTGCAAGCGTGGTCAATGCTGGAACTGTCTTCCTGGAAAGGAGGTTGATGGCCCAAGTTAATCAATGTTTAAGAGACATTTAGACAATTCCTTTAATAATATGCTTTAACTTTTAGTCACCCTAAGTTGGTCAGCCATTTGGACAGGGTGATCTCTGTAGGTCCCTGCCCAGTGAGCTCTTCTGTTCACCTCTCTCAAAAGTTCTTCAGAGCACAATGTTTTGGTCGTCTGAAAATTCGCATTACTTCCTCTAACAAGTTCATGCCTTTCATGTACTGGAAATTGCAAAACTGGACACAGCACGTCAGGTGGGGGTCTCACTAGACTAAAGCAGAGGGACAGGATCAGCCCCCTTGACCTGCTAGTCAGGCTACTTTTGTCACAGCCCAGGACAGAATTGGCTTTTTGGGCTGCAAGTGCATATTGCCCATTCAATGTCCAGTTTTTCACTTACCAGTACCTCCAAATACTTGTCTGCAAGGCTGATTTATACAGGCTCTCACTTACAAAGACTGTGAAAACTTTTATGTTCTGTTATCCTAAGTCTCAAGAAGAAATGTTTGGAACATATTTTGAAAATGGATCTATATTTTTGTGTGTGTGTGTGTGTGTGTGTGTGTTTGGGTTTTTAAAATTTTCTTAAACAGAATAAGGCATGGTGGCTGTATAGTCAGGCTATGTCAACAGAATCTACTCAGTCTCTCACTTTCCTTATTAAAATGTGTATGCATACATGTGCATGTAAACATACTTAGGTGCATATATTTGAAATAGTCATCCACATTAAGCCAGAAACAAGAAGTCTGCCAGTTATATTAAAAAGAATTGTATTCATATTTTTATTCCCATATTTGTAGATATGATATTTTGATTTTTGGATAAGTGCTTTGACATTAGAAAAAGGTATTTCCTTTATCTAAATCCTAACTGAGAAACTCCTACCTTTTCCCCTGCTGCACAACTTTTATGGTCTCTCCTTCTTACTCATTTTATAAGGAAAGGACTTTTTCAGCATCAAAACCCCACAAATATAGTCCTTAAAAAGGTTAGGTTCTTGCCCAAATAAATTGTTTTTCATACATCACTAAGCATTTCATGTAGACTTTTTTGTGTATGTTCTTCAGAACAAGATATAATTTAAGTGCCTATATTAAGTGTTTGTTTAATGTGACCATTACATTTACAAGCTTATAGTAATTTAAGTTTATTAAAAATTTTGAAAGATATTCTAATGACACATTAATTTTTATTAAAATTTTCCTAGTTCTTGTGAGTAGCTTTGCACATAGTTGACTAATTTATCATGTTTGTATAATGTGTCATTATGACAAAAAATTGTTGATAACAATATGTAAATAATTTGCTCAAATTTATAACCTTGATTATTCATGAGGAAGTGTCATGCCAGAAATAACCTGAAATAATATCTTTATAGCAGTTTTTCTTGCTGTAAGCAGCTGCAATTGCATTCCTTACCTTTGCTACCTTTTAATGCACAGTGATTTTTAGGACATAGCAGATTCTCACTGCTGACCATTACTAAAAATAAATCAGTTACATTTAACACCAGAAATATAGGAATCTGATGTTCATTAGTGCTCACTATCCCTTTGTGAAACACAGTACTTTCAGTTCTCCTACACATTTACATGTTGACTACTTATTGACTTCAACTATGCAATGAGATTCCAGGAATTTGAAGATTGCAGCTGACCAAAAATACTGCAAATTTAGGAAATCAGTGAAATACACAGGTAGTTCTCTCTGATATTCAGATTTATTCCCTTGGAATTCATATTCTTGGTATTATTTTAATAAATATCTGGTCAGTCAAAAGCAAATACGTGTTTAAAATAAAAGTGTCTTCTTTAAATATAAGACATCATCCCCACTGGGATTATTCCATATATGTCTCCTTCTAAATAATGCTGAATAAGATTGGGTTTCGCTAACTTTATAAATATAAGAAAATTTAGTTTTAGATAGAGCAAATCGATGTCAGTCAAATTTTAAAAATAACCTTGTTCAAAACAGTGGAAAAGTTAAAATATCTTGAGGGGAAAAAAACCCAATAATTATACCTATACAAAATTGTATTTTCCAGGCAAGATTCACAGAAAACAGAAAGAAAAAGTAATAGGAAAAATAATTCCAACTTTCTTTGGAAAAATAAATTTTTCCTGATTTGTTGATGTAATTTCTGTTCAGCCCAAGTCTTCAGAAGATAATTAATCTCATGTCTTAAATTACTATCTCAATTTATAAGATCTAGATTATTCTTAACACAGTCTCCCACTCCTCATAGCCTTTGGTGGATTTATTCTTTCTAACATATTTTTTGAAAGACATTGAGGAAGGTGTGACCTTTCACAGGTACATCTCTGAAGGGATATAAAGTCACAAAATTGTAGATTTGGTTTCTGTTTGATTCACTGAATAGTATAAATGTGGGTAAAATACTTGTTCTGGTTTTGAACGGACAGGTATCTGCCAGCAAAAGCTGGAAGTTCCCTTTGAATAGAGAATGTAAACCCCTCTCTCAAGTTACTATAATTTTGCAATTAGGGGCATTCAGGAAAAGTTTTGGGAAGTGGAATAACAGTACTTTAATAGGAATATTAAAAATACAAATGTAATAGTACAGAAAATAAAATAAACATGCAAATAAAACAAACAACCCAGAAAACCCTGACAGAGTCAGGGATCCTGGAGTAACAGATGCAGTCCTGTGGAGTAGAGATGGTCCTGAAGAAAGTTCAGTGGTGACAAGATGGGTCCAACCTTTCCTCTGGGAATCCAGTGGAAAACAGGAAGGTCCTGCTGTTTTTATGTCTCCCATTTTTATCTAGGTAGGGATGCTTGGGTCCCTCCCAGCTGGACTGAGCATCTCCCAATGGGATGATGTAATGTCTCATGTCATTGGTGAGTGTTAATGGCCCATTATCAGAAAATATCAGCTCTGAAACTCGTGCTTGGCCACCCCTTTGTTTTGGTTAAGTATCCAGCAATTAATTTCCTAGCAACCTAATGGAAAAAATTCAACTAACACAAAGGAAACAATATCCAACTTCCAACAATATTATACATTCAAAAGGAAGACTCTGGCTTGTGTCAAGAAGAAAGTTTCATTTAAGTAATTTTTTTATTAAGACAAAACAGCAATTTGCAAACCTTTATATATGCTTTATTTTCCCCTATATCTCTTCACAGAAATATAGGAAAATAGTAGTCTTTAGTTATTAAACGTGCTATATGTATGAAGAGTCAGTGAAGGATTTATTTATGCAATATTTTGACACATATCACATCCTGTCAGTGACATACCTGGAGACATTAATGTATTTCTAGGAAAATCAAAACTAAATTGTCTCATTTATTTATTTATTTATTTATAATTCTTATTTTTAAACCTGCCCTCTAATTCAGTGAAACAAAGTTCATGCATGCCATTAATTGTGTGTAGGGTCTTAAAAAGCCAATGCTTCAAAAATTGATTTGAATGTGAAGGTAAGTGAAGGGACACGCAGAATCACTTTTAAGCAGCAGATCAATTTTATTAACAATTATCAAGAATTATGTGCTTTCATTCATCCTGACATCTTGGACATTTAATTAGTTCCAGTGTACAGGAACACACTTCCACCATATAATCAATAAAGTATGGCATATCATCTTTAGTTTCATTTCCTCAGGGGTCAATAATTCTTTCATATTATATTCTTCACTCTGGACAGTCTAAAATCTCAATTTTTCTCCTTCCTTCAGAATGAAAAGTCCTGTTTTCATCTGCTTTTGAAATGGACTATTAAATACTTTTCTACATCCATAATTGAGCAAAAAGAATTCATATTTTTTGTCCAATCACCATCCTTTTTTTGCCAAAAATATGATTCCGCATTGCTTCAGACAGTGATGGCCAGGTTAGAGTTGTGGTTGGTGTACCCAATTCCAACTTTTATATAAGTACTTGTTTGAAAAAATCTTTCATTTTATGACAGAATAAGAAATCGTGAATTTTGGAAAGTGAGGATATCCAGGCTGAAGTTTTTTACACTATGGCGATATGAAAATAGCCAAGTAGAATACAATCACTAGTCAAGGTAGAAGCTTTATGTCTTCCATGGCTAATTAAATATAAATGCAACACTATGCAATTGCTTTATGCTGTGCTTCCTAGGAATTAAGTGGTATCTCCAGTAATTACGGCTATTATTGGCAGTATAAAGTATCTGATCTCTTCTTAGTAAGGTAGAAAACTTTTTCAAACTAAGATACAAAGAAAATGAAGGTAATCCTATTACATGTATCAGAGATTTCATATATAGTAGAGCATTAGTATAATAAAATATTGGTATCATAGAACATCCTGCAGCAAGTCTAAACTAGTTAGCATTTTTTGGGGATTTGGTTTTTTGTTTGTATTGCCTCTTTTTTTCTTTAACATATACTTGCAGTTAAGTTGGTCCTAGTGAACAATAATATGGATATATGTATTTGTTTCTATAGGTAGGTGTTTTTGAGTAATTTGCAAGCAAATTGCCTCTTCAGAGATTTTCACTCATACCTTGAACAATAATATTGTAGAATAATATAACAAGGTGTTGGAAGTGGCCTTTGGAGGTCCTCCAGTCCAACCTCTTTGCCATGGGTAGGAACACCTTCTACTAGACCAGGTTTCCTAAAGATCCATCTGACCTTAAACATTTCTGGAGACAAAGCATCCACAACTTCTCTGGTCAAATAATTTCAGTACTTCACAACTCAGACAAGAATAGAATAGAACAGAATAGAATAGAATTAATATAATATATTTCTTCTTTATATCTAGTCTAAATTTACTCACTTTTAGTTAAAAAACATTATCCTTCACCTTATCATAACAGTCCATGCTAATATTCTTGTGCCCATTTTTCTTACAAGTTCCCTTTCAGTACTGAAAGGCTACAATCAGGGCTCCCCAGAGCTTCTTATCTCCAGGCTAAGTAATCTCTCAGACTTTGTTCACAGGAGAGGTGTTGCAGCTCTCTGACTACTTGTGCACCCAAGTACTGGAGACTTTTGCATTAGGTGAACATTTGAAAATCTACAAAACTAGAAGCACCTACAAAATAGTACTCTGGAAGAAAAAGAGCAAAACAAAATGAATAAACAAGGAAACCAAAACCCCTTACAATATATATTAGTTGCAGCATCTCTTACTACAACTGCCTCGTGTACAAAACTGAGGAACCTCTTCTATTACTCCTCAAACTGGCAAGCAACAGGTCTCAGAAAAATGTGCAAGTGAAAAATAAATTTTATATTAAAA
>WEIU01014245.1:6423-33771 GCA_013389925.1 Aegithalos caudatus
TTTTTTTTTTTTTTTTTCTTTTTAGGATGGACATAAGGACTGGATATTTTCAATTGCATGGATAAGTGATTCTATGGCTGTTTCTGGTAATGTTAATTTTTTTTTTTTTTTCCCCCAGAATTTTATACTGATGTACAGCACTTGATAGGTCTTAGGGAAGCACCTTTAGAAGGGATTTTAAATCATTTGGAACTACTTCTTTGCCTATTTAAACTATTCTTGGTCTTAGTACAGCGCTTTGCCTTTTTTTTTTTTCCTAGTATTAGAAGGAATACTGCTGTCTTTACAGTAGATGTTGCCATGAGAGGGTGTCTAAACACAGTAAGTTCAAGGGAAGGATTCTACACCAGGATAATTTCAAGAGGGGTGTTGGTTGTCAGTTAATAACTTTGAATACATCTGAACAGTACTGGTTTCCTGAAATCCTATGAAAGATTGATTAATGAAAACTCTGTTTTATCAAGCTATCAGTAAAGTTTTGTGTGTGTGTATGTATATATATAGGCACACATACTATGGAAACTAATACTGAAGGTTGTAATAGAAAAGGTCAATTACTGACATTTTAGTCAGTGTAGTTGGGTAATCAGTGTAACTTCATAAAGTATCACTTAACTTGGGTAAAGGCAGCAATATGCTGTTGAAATAATGTATTAGTTTACTGTCTTTCTGTGCTGTGAAGATTTAGTATTCCATACAAGGAGGTGCCAAGCTGCAGGTGACAGAAAATCTTGCGTCATATAAAAATCAAATGCTTCAATTGATAATTCGGTAATATTAAAAAAAGAAAGCTAGTCCTTGAGTTGATCCTTGCAATTCTCTAACCCATATATCTGCATTTAAAAAAACCCATTAAGTCATGTTGTGAAGAGAAGAAATGGATCTACATGTCCAATCTATCAGAGCTGACTTAAATGGAAGTGAGTTGCCTAAACACCAGAAGGGATGGGTATAGGACCTTGGATTAAGCCTGTATTGATCTTTGAACCAAAGACATTTAGCTTTCTTCATCCAGTATTGTTACTATTACTGATTCATATTTTGTCTAATTATCTTCAAATTCAGTAGAAAAATAAAATGAGTTATTGCTTGTTTGGCCTCAGTTCCTGTGTTACGTTCTTTAAACAAGAGGTTGAATGAGTTGAATTAACAATAGATTTGATTTAAATTGGTGCACCTTGTGGTTTTAAATATGTTTCTGTTCAGTTCACTAATGTGCGTGTACATATACATAAACATACTGTCAGACATCAAACTATCTAGAATTGGTATAAATCCAACTGAGTTTTCTTGTAGGTTTTTGCATTGGTTTAACAGACTGTCAATCTTGGCCTTAGTAAGCCAGGCTTGGGCTGAACAGATAGGCTATTCAATTGCCTCTGAGTTTATTCTACATGTGAATCTCTAATGGTGATTGTTGTACAGGATGGTGGGTTTTTGATGCATCCTAATCAGTTTGAAAACAGATGAGGTGATCTAGCTGCTTGGAAACCATGTAGACAAACCAGCTGACAATAAGTTCACAAAGTTATGAACTTAACAGCTCAGTAAAATCATTATTTTGTTAATAATAATTAATATATAGGCACCAACAGTGTGTTCAGTTAGATTAAATTAATCTAAAGTATCCTTTCTTTAAGACCTCATTGTTTATTGCAGTTCATTTTTTAAAAAGGGGAGTTATGTATATGTGAAATGCTGTTATGGACTACTTATTCAGGTTCCCGGGATGGTTCGATGGGTCTCTGGGAAGTCACAGAGGATGTGCTGTCCAAAAGTGATGCCAGGCATAATCTCTCTCAAGTTCCTGTCTATGCCCACATAACACACAGGACTCTGAAGGATATTCCTAAGGAGAGCACCAATCCTGACAACTGCAAAGTCCGAGCATTGGCTTTCAACAATAAGAACAAGGTCAGTAAGATAAGCAAGACAGTTGAGTAGTCCTAAAACTGTCCATATGTATTTNGTTGTCAGTTAATAACTTTGAATACATCTGAACAGTACTGGTTTCCTGAAATCCTATGAAAGATTGATTAATGAAAACTCTGTTTTATCAAGCTATCAGTAAAGTTTTGTGTGTGTGTATGTATATATATAGGCACACATACTATGGAAACTAATACTGAAGGTTGTAATAGAAAAGGTCAATTACTGACATTTTAGTCAGTGTAGTTGGGTAATCAGTGTAACTTCATAAAGTATCACTTAACTTGGGTAAAGGCAGCAATATGCTGTTGAAATAATGTATTAGTTTACTGTCTTTCTGTGCTGTGAAGATTTAGTATTCCATACAAGGAGGTGCCAAGCTGCAGGTGACAGAAAATCTTGCGTCATATAAAAATCAAATGCTTCAATTGATAATTCGGTAATATTAAAAAAAGAAAGCTAGTCCTTGAGTTGATCCTTGCAATTCTCTAACCCATATATCTGCATTTAAAAAAACCCATTAAGTCATGTTGTGAAGAGAAGAAATGGATCTACATGTCCAATCTATCAGAGCTGACTTAAATGGAAGTGAGTTGCCTAAACACCAGAAGGGATGGGTATAGGACCTTGGATTAAGCCTGTATTGATCTTTGAACCAAAGACATTTAGCTTTCTTCATCCAGTATTGTTACTATTACTGATTCATATTTTGTCTAATTATCTTCAAATTCAGTAGAAAAATAAAATGAGTTATTGCTTGTTTGGCCTCAGTTCCTGTGTTACGTTCTTTAAACAAGAGGTTGAATGAGTTGAATTAACAATAGATTTGATTTAAATTGGTGCACCTTGTGGTTTTAAATATGTTTCTGTTCAGTTCACTAATGTGCGTGTACATATACATAAACATACTGTCAGACATCAAACTATCTAGAATTGGTATAAATCCAACTGAGTTTTCTTGTAGGTTTTTGCATTGGTTTAACAGACTGTCAATCTTGGCCTTAGTAAGCCAGGCTTGGGCTGAACAGATAGGCTATTCAATTGCCTCTGAGTTTATTCTACATGTGAATCTCTAATGGTGATTGTTGTACAGGATGGTGGGTTTTTGATGCATCCTAATCAGTTTGACAACATACGAGCAGGTCTGGCTGCTTGGAAACCATGTAGACAAACCAGCTGACAATAAGTTCACAAAGTTATGAACTTAACAGCTCAGTAAAATCATTATTTTGTTAATAATAATTAATATATAGGCACCAACAGTGTGTTCAGTTAGATTAAATTAATCTAAAGTATCCTTTCTTTAAGACCTCATTGTTTATTGCAGTTCATTTTTTAAAAAGGGGAGTTATGTATATGTGAAATGCTGTTATGGACTACTTATTCAGGTTCCCGGGATGGTTCGATGGGTCTCTGGGAAGTCACAGAGGATGTGCTGTCCAAAAGTGATGCCAGGCATAATCTCTCTCAAGTTCCTGTCTATGCCCACATAACACACAGGACTCTGAAGGATATTCCTAAGGAGAGCACCAATCCTGACAACTGCAAAGTCCGAGCATTGGCTTTCAACAATAAGAACAAGGTCAGTAAGATAAGCAAGACAGTTGAGTAGTCCTAAAACTGTCCATATGTATTTGAAAAACAAAAGTCATCTAAATCAAATATACTGGAGAAGCAACATGGAGTGTGAGTTTGTAAGGATATTTATAATACAGAAACTAACTCTTACTTTTTTGTGTTTTTTTTGTTTTTTTTTTTGTTTGTTTGTTTATTTGTTTTGTTTGTTTTTTGTTTTGTTTTCTTTTCATAATAGGAGCTGGGAGCTGTGTCCTTGGATGGGTATTTTCATCTTTGGAAAGCAGAGCACACACTATCAAAGGTGCTTTTCTGTTGGTGTAAAACTTAAAATATTGTTTTGCATTGAAGGCTGTTCACTATTCTTTATTTCCTATAAATGTTTGAAGAAAGAGCAGCAGTGTTTGTAAAACACTGTCCTGGTTCTGGCCAAGACAGGGTTAATTTTTGCAGCAGCCAGGAGGGGCACAGCCTGGACCCTGGGACTATTAAATACCACCTTATGCCAAGTGAAGAGGGGATGGAGGGGGGTGGAATTTTCCCAGTATTGCTGGGGTGTATGGTTGGGTAGCACCAGGTTCTGCATAGTGAGCAATCACATGTGAATCATTCGCTTGTCTTGTACACACTGCTATCAGTATTGTTCATTTGTTTTTTTTTTTTTTATTTCATTTCTGTTTCTAGTATATTGTTCTTATCTACACCCGTGATCTGTACCTTTTTTTGCCTCCAATTCTCCTCCCCATCCCACTGAAGGGGGAAGTGAGTCAACAGTGTGTGTTCTGGGGTGATTCAATGGGAACACTAAATTGGGAAATACCATTCCTAAACCACAACAGTCAATTTGGCACCCAATGTGAAGCACGAAGCATTGAGATAACAACAGATCTGACCAGAGCGGGTTGGAAACAAATTTGATCTAAGCATTTGTGTTAGGTACAGAGCCACTGGTCACAGTGTTGCTTGGTCTGTTCACATGGTTATGGTACCTAACCCTGTATATGTTCCCCTATGTGCTCCTCATGGTGCTCTTTTTCAGAGCAGGGGGAGGGATCAGGATTGCTTTATTGCTGTACTGTGGGATATCAGTTTATGACATGATAACATCAAGGGCAATGAGGGTCATTTGGGATGTGTCTTGAGTGCTGCTTTCCTGTGTTTGCCTTGGGTTCTACCTCTGGGAATTCATTAGTAATTGTATCCAGTCTGTAGGGAGAACAGGGGAGGATGATTTCCCCCATCTTTTCACACCCTTTTCCTCCTTCAGGTTTTGTTACAACAGCTTGTGAGAATTTTGAATTTCCTTTGGAGGTTAAGGAAGGTGCATGTTCTTGTTGCTATGTCTGCTCAGTACCATCCACACCATGTTTAGAATTATGAGACTTCTAGGATGGTCATTCAGAGATCTGCCCCGAGGGTGGATAATCATGAGTGGCATGGAATGTGGGAGAAAATGGGACAGTTTCAGAGGACTTTTGTCCTCCAATGGTTTGGAAGTTCACCCCTGAACAGAACCCTGATAAAGTGGCAGAATATCTGAAAGGAAAATGCTGTGGCGATTCCAGAGAGTCAAAAAGTAATGCAGTGTGCGGGGCCCTGGCTACTCTTTACCAGATACTGCTCGTCACTAGACAGCACCCTCAGTGGGAAGAGAAGGAAAGTAGAGCAACTGCCACTGTGGCCACTCAAACTGCTGCTGAACCAGAGGAACAACACATGCCGGTAGCAGTCATACCTATACAGAAAAAGAAATGCAAGACCAAATCATTTTGCATAGGGAGGGATGAAGAGGAAGTAAGGCCCTCAGAACAGGAGGAAGAAGCAGACCCAGGAATAATTACCCAATCCCTATCCCCAGGTGAGCTGCAAGATATATGAAAAGATTTTAGCCACCAGTAGGGTGAGCCCTTGGTGACACAGCTGCTTCGATGCTGGGATAGCACAACGCACAGTTGGAAATTAGAGGGTAGTGAAGCCAAGCAACTGGGATCCCTGTCTAGGGATGCAAGCATTGACAACAGCATTGGGAAAAGGACAGAAATCCTCAACCTCTGGAGACGACTCCTGTCAAGTGTGAGGGAAAGGTATCTTTTCAAGGAGCATCTAACTGCACCAAGTGGAACACCATGGAGCAAGATATCCAGTACCTGAGAGAATTAGCTGTGCTGGAGGTACTCTATAGAGATTTAAATAACAAGCAGTAGATCCCCTGTAGATCCAGATGAAGTCTAGGGCACACAACCCCTGTGCCAGAAGTTCCTATGGAGCATGCCATTGTCATACGCCAACTCATTGGCAGTGATGTCATGGACAGAAGAAGAACAAACTGGATAATTTGGTTGCCCAACTCTGGCAATATGAGGAAAATCTCTCTTCTTCCCTGTGGGCCTGCATCTCAGCTGTCCAAGGACTTGCAACAATTTAAAGAGGAAATGTCATGTGCCCTGCCAGTACAGGCCAGAATCTCTGCTATTGAGAGCAAGCATGCCCCTGCTCAAGAGACAGAGGGAATACACCACAAGGTAGGTAACCTGTGGTTTTACCTGCATGGCCACAGAGAGGACGTGAGGAGGTGGGATGGAAAACCCACCTCTGTCCTAGGAGCCATGGGTATGTGAGTTGAGAGGAAGAACGACCACCACGGGAAATTCTTCAAGGAAAATTCTGCTCCAGTTTCCAGTGGCCAGGTCCTCAGACAGAATGGAAGGTGCTGATGTTACTTCCAAACCTCTTGAAGGAACCTGTGGTTGATCATATTTATAAGAAGTGAGCAGCAAGTACCATGACCAGAACTAGAGGGGCCCTGCCTCCAGCCTGGTGGAGGAAAGGGATAATCTGATCTACTGGACTATCTAGATCTAATGGCCTGGCACATCAGACACACAAGAGTACAAGGCTTTAATTTACACTGGTGCACAATATACCCTGATGCCATTAAGATATGTAGGGGCAGAATTCATCTCTGTTTCTGGGGTGACAGGGGGATCCTGACTGTACTGGAAGCTGAACTGAGCCTGGCTGGGAATGAATGGCAAAAACACCCCATTGTGACTGGCCCAGAGGCCCCGTGTATCCTTGGCATAGATTACCCCAGGAGAGGGTATTTCAAGGATCCAAAAGGACATTGCTGGGTTTTTGGGATAGCTGCTGTGAAGACAGAGGAAATTAGGCAGCTGAATACCTTGCCTGGTCTCAGAGGATCCTTCTGCTATGGGACTGCTGAGGGTCAAAGAACAGCAGGTACTGATTGCTATCACAACAGTGTGCTGTCAACAATACTGCACCAACCGGGATTCTGTGACCCCCATCCACAAGATGATTCATGAACTGGAAAGCCAGGGAGTGGTCAGCAAGACCCACTCACCCTTTAATAGCCCCATGTGTCCAGTGCATAAGTCCAAGGCAGAATGGAGACTGACAGTGGATAATCGTGGCCTGAATGATGTCACACCATCACTGAGTGCTGCTGTGCCAGGCATGCTGGAACTTCAGTACAAACTGGAATCCAAGGCAGCAAAGTAGTACCACCATTGGTATTGCCAATGTGTTTTTCTGCATTCCTTTAGCAGCAGAGTGCAGGCCCTAGTTTGATTTGACCCAGAGGGGCATCCAGTACACCTGGAACTTCCTGCCCCAGGGGTGGAAGCACAACCCCACAATTTGCCATGGACTGATCCAGACTGCATTGGAAAAGGGTGAGACTCCAGAACACTTGCAATACATTGATGACATCATCATATGGGGCAACACAGCAGAGGAAGTTTTTGAGAAAGGGGAGAAGATAATCTGGATCCTCCTGAAAGCACATTTTGCCATAAAGCAAAGTAAGGTTGAGGGACTTGCCCAGGAAATTTAGCTTTTAGGAGTAAAATGGCAAGATGGATATCAGATTCCAATAGATATCATAAGCAAAACAGCAGCTATGTCCCCACCAACCAGTAAAAAGGAAACACAGGCTTTCCTAGGCACTGTGGGTTTTTGGAGAATGCATATTCCAGATTACAGTCAGATTGATTGTAAACCCTCTGTATTACATGACCTGGAAGAATGATTTCAAGCGGGTTCCTGAACAAGAACAAGCTTTTGAACAAATTAAACCAGGAGAGTGTTCATGCAGTAGCCCTTGGGCCAGTCAGGACAGGGCAAGATGTGAAAAATATGCTCTACACCATGGCCAGGGAGAAACACCCTTCCTGGAACCTCTTACAAAAAGTACCCAGGGAGACATGAGGATGACCCCTGGGGTTCTGGAGTCAGGGATACAAAGGATCCAAGGCCTGTTGCACCCCAACTGAAAAAGAGATACTGGCAGCTTATGAAGGAGTTCAAACTGCTTCAGAAGTCATTGGCACTGAAGCACAGCTCCGCCTGACACCCCAGCTGCCAGTGCTGGGCTGGATGTTCAAAGGAAAAGTCCCTTCCACACATCATGCCACTGATGGCATGTGGAGCAAGTGGATTGCTCTGATCACACAATGAGCTTGAATAGGAAACTGTAATCACCCAGAGATATTGGAAGTCATCACAAACACCTGAAGGCAAAGATTTCAGATTAATTTCAGAGGAGGAGGTGACATGCTGAGGAGGCCCTACCATCAGATATGAGAAAATGAAAAGCAGTACACTCTCTTTACTGATGGTTTCTGCCATATCGTAGGGATACATCAAACATGGAAAGCAGCCATATGGAGTCCTACATGGCGAGTCACAGAAGCTACCTAGGGACAAATTGGATCAAGTCAGGTTGCAGAGCTGAAGGTTGTCCAGCTGGCTTTAGGTATCACTGAATGAGAGAAGTGGCCTGCACTTTGCCTCTACACTGACTCGTGGATAGTAGCAAATGCTCTGTGGGGGTGGCTGGACCAATGGAAAAAGACCGATTGGGAATGTAGAGGGAACCTCACCTGGTCTGCTGAATTGTAGCAAGACTGCTGCTCAGGTAGAAGTTGGCTTTTCAAACATTGGTATACACATTTAGTGAAGTCCACATGGTTAGTTAACTCTAGAGGTTCTACCAATCGAGCTGGCTCTGCCCTATCAAAACCTTCACATACCATAGAAGGGGATAAAGTCCCTGTGGTGCATATGAGAAATGTGTTCGGGAAGACAGTTTGGATCAGTCCTGCCTCAAGGAAAGGAAAATCCATCTGTGGGATTGTTTTTGCTCAAGGACCTGTGTGCATTTGGTGCGTAATGCAAAGGGATGGGGGAATGCAATGTGTACCTCAAGGGGATTTGATTTTTGGGTGAGAACAGTCTGTAATGTTGAATTGTTTAATATTGGTTGCTGAATGCCACTGCCACTATGTGCCATAACTACCATGGACAATGAGGAGCGATTGCTCCAGATATACCAGTCATGAGCTCCTGATGCAGCAACCAGCCAACAGCATGCCAGCTCTCCTATCTTGGAAGACATTTTGAATGGACAGCCATTGACTAAGGGAATGGTACCCATGCTTGTGTGTGTGTATTTTTTTTTTTTATTTTATTTTTTTGAAGGTGTAGGATCTGGGCGTGATTTAGATGGTATAGAATAAGGGTTGGATAATGTCCTGGTTCCGTCCAGGACAGGGTTAATTTTTTCAGCAACTGGGAGGGGCACAGCCCATACCCTGGGATTATTCAATACCACCTCATGCCATAGGCAGAGGGGACAGGGGGGTGGCATTTTTTTGGTTTTTCTGGGGTGTACGGTTGGGTGGTGCTGGATTCCGTGTAGTGAGCAATCACATGTGAATCATTCACCTGTCTTGTACACTCTGCTTTTAGTATTGTTCTTGTTACTGATAATTTTCTTATTTCATTGCTGTTTCTAGTAAATTGTTCTTATCACAACCTTTACCTTTTTTCCCTCCAATTCTCTCCAGCCCACTGTAGGGGGAGGTGGGGCGGAAGTGAGCAAGCGGTGCATGGTCTGGGGTAATTCAGTGGGAACACTTAATTGGGGAATACCTTTCCTAAACCATGACAAACACATAAATCTTTAAGTAAAATACAGTGTCCTAAAAATTACAGCTTGGGGAAAGAAACTTCCCACTCACCTTGTTTTTAAGTGTGAGAGGTGCTCTTAACTTTCTGCCAGTTCTGGGTGAGCTGAACTGTTCCGTAGAGAGTATAATTGATACTTAACTATTAGCCTTCATAAAGGAAGTTGCACTTAAATAAGTGTAATTGTAGATCAAACCCACAAACATCTATACTACTGTTTGAAGTAAGCTTTTTCAGCTGAGATGATGTCTGCGTACACCTGCTGAAGAAATAGCAGCTTAGAAAGATAAAACAATATATCAAAATGTCCATTGTTCTTTGCATAATACATGGTTCAGCCTTCATCATCTCCGTTTTGTTCAGATAAGGCATCTAATCTTCAGGGGCTGTTTTTTCTCTGGGTCAGGTTGCTTTTCTCTTAAACTTCTATTGTTGTGATGAACTTATTTTTTAGCTGCATTTTGGGTTTTTTCACTGCAACTTCCTCAAACATAGTTTACAGAATTGTTCTATTAGTGTTTTGCTCTCTTTTCATAATGTGTTGATTTGTCTTTCCTTTGTTTCTAGTTACTTTCTACAAAGTTGCCATACTGCAGGGAGAATGTGTGTTTGGCTTATGGTCAGGAGTGGTCAGTGTATGCAGTAGGATCACAGGCACATGTCTCCTTTCTGGATCCAAGGCAGCCTTCTCACAATGTTAAATCCGTCTGTTCCAAAGAACGAGGCAGTGGTAAGAAACTTGTCAAAGGGTGCTTTAAATGGTTTGCTTGCAGAAATAGCTCTTTAGACTCCAGTAAGATAAGTTTCCAATAAATACAAAGGTTTTTTCATGTGATATGCTAAATTATTAATAGCATATATAGGTTTTGCTTTTATGACATTCCTTGAGCAACCAACAAACGAAATGTAAAAGCAACTCTGAAATCTAATGAAGGACAACATCAGTGTTCTTATGATCAACTAAATTGCACACCATCCAAATATTACTGAACTTTTAAAAATATGCATTTTATTTATTACTGAATTTCACTGTGCATTTTACTTCTGCTTATTTTTTACTCTGTCTTATTCTGTTTTACTTAATTTCAAAGCAAATCCAGTCTTTTTACTGCTATCAATACTTACTATTCTCACATTTTTCTCTGGTGACAGAAAAAAAAGTCTGCTCTGTCCTATCATATTGGGAGTCAGTGCTGTGAGTGAATGCTTGCTTTGTAATTTTAAAGTCATGAGTGAAATGCTTGATTGTCAATGTGTATTTATTTGCTTTAAATATACAAAAGCTTCCTCTTAAAAAAAAAGTTTGCAGATTTTAGTGCTGTTTTCCTTTTCTGATGTGAATGTAATATGTCCAATTGAACACCTGGGTCAAGCCTGAGGGTTTGCAGGGTACATGGTCCCATAAGCTTCTTCCCATACCCTTTATTTTCAAGCATGAGAATGCACTGTCCTGTGATACCCATTTGAAACCATATTAATCCCAGAGTAATAAGTTGCAGTCCTTATTTAACTTGACTCTAGGCATTCATCTCTTCATTGGGCAAGTTTATTTAAAAAAAGCATGTAGGCAAAGATTAGGAAATTTTTATTTATTTGGTTACTGGAGTTTGAACAGTGCTGTCTAGATAAATGTCAGGGTCTGCTTCTTTCAGATACAGAAGTTTCTATAATATGAGAAAAGCTCACTTTCCAGCGCATGTTTGTCACTTGAACATATTGCCAGCAACACCCCTTGTCTTGACCCACTGTCAGTGAGAACTCTGTGAAGGTTCTGACACTGTCACCCTTAAGTGTCATAGGGAAGAAATACCAGGACACTGGAGTGTGGTACTCAGTGGTGACTGGTGGCTAAAAACTTCTATCTTGAATTATGCAATCATCCCTGCTGAGGGGATGACCTATGTGTAGAGAGTATCTCTGGGGTGCTAGTTCATGTCTAGAGAAAACCTTTGTTCAACACTTTTCTATTCTGCATAGTAGATTTTGTGGGTGGGTGGGTGGTGGTGGCAGCACTGAAGTAATATTAATTCCCAAGATATTGAGTGTTAAAACTTTCTGTTGATCTCACTGGGACTTGGAGTGGTGCAACACCTCTAGAAAGTAAGCTGTTTATTGATTTGCAGACTAAAATCTGGGTTGACTTTTAAGTGCTTTGAAGTATAACTTGAAATGTGCTTTCAGCTTCTAAATGCAACTGCTGGACATGGTAAGTCCATATTAACTTCAGTTCATTAGTGTTGTATACAAAAGCAGATCAGAGAAATGTCACTTAGTAAGACTGAAACTGGGGGTGTTTTTTACCTACTATAACCCTGTCTGCTCTATGTGAGAAGGTAGCTAATGCTTTTTAGTGCATCTTGTAAGAGTTGTTATTCTTAGCAGCTGTATAGGAAAGTGCAGGCCCTGGACTGCAGTTCTTGATCTGTGAAAGTGACTGCTTTCTGCTTGATTGGCCTGCAGAGCAATGTTGTGTGCCCTTGACTTTATAATCCTGAAGGCAGCAATGTTAATGCAGTGGACAGAGCTTGCACAGCACAGACTGTGTCTACTCTTTCTGTAGGACATGCTACTGCATCTTCATTTCCTTCTGGGATTTGTAGAGCTCCCTGCCTCTCAGGAGTAAGACTCAATTTGTTGACCCAAATAGTCCAGGCCTACAGGTGGTAGAGTGCTGGGAATGTAGAAGAGCTTACTGTGATCAGTTCTAGGCACAGGTGGTGCTTTTAGTTTGATGGGAATTATTAATCTGAGGTACTTCAGCCCCTTAGGAGCCAATTTGAAGCACCGTTCTTGAAAGCCGGTTCTAAACATCCACTTAGTAGTGGGTACATAATGTATTCCTTCAGTTTTCCTTTTTTTTTTTTTNCTGTATTTTATAGATTTTTATTAATTAATTGCATTGAAAAGTATATGCCATCTCTTTCATATTCCATCCAAAGCAGTTAAGCAATAGAAGCCATAACCATGGGAATATAGAAGACAGAAAGTTGATGGACTAAGTCCTTGAAGAGGAGGGAAAACAAAGAAGATAATACCTTTCTTATACAAGATGTTTAATGATGAGCCAACAAACCCCTGGTTTTGACTGGTTCTGTGATGACAACTTGCCCTAATGACAAACTTTGCTCATTATAATAATAAAAAACACACCCCTTGCTCAGGCACCCTCTACTCACAAAAAGACCACTATTCACTGAGCATGTGCCATGATTTCTTGGGACACTATACCTTTAAATCAAAGCAGAGAAAGGATAAGCCAATAGAAACTTAGGCAACTAGTGACTTAAGTAAGATGTGCTAATAGCCTAACATTGTAACCTTATAAGTAGGCCTTTGTGTGCCTCAGTGTGCTGGTTTTGTGGATCTACAACCCAGCACCCTTTTCTGCTCGGAGCTGTAAATAAATCAAATATCTTGACTCTGTGGGGATAGGCTTCTTGCACACCAGGTGAAAGATCCTGGTTTGGGAAAACAATGAAGGGGAAGATATGTCTCCCAGCTTGCTCAGATGCATTTGTAGTTCTCTGAATTAGAGATTCAGCAGATGTGAGACTTGCACAGTGGTTTCTCACCTATTAAGCCTGCATCCAAGACTTCGCCTCATCTCTAGAAATGTGACCTTGCCTGTTCTAAGTGTTTAACAGGTGCTGGTGGCTGTGGATGTAACATCAGGTTGTGGAGGTGCAAGAATGAGGATGTGTTTCTAGTTAGGTCTCTGTACAGAGGGGAAGGGTAAACTGCATCTACATCTCTTGGATATCTGCTGTCACATGTACTGCTGGGTGTATTACAGTATGTCACAAGTTTTGTGACGTTCATCCCCACTTGGTACAGTGACAGCAGTTCACACATGGATGTAGCTGGCATAACTCACTCTTTTCCATTCCTGTTTGAATGCTTGTTTGGGCTGTAATTCAGTGGTACTTTAAAGAGGGCTTAAAAAGCTGTAGGGTTTATAACCTCCCTTCATGTTGTACAGCAAAGAGAAGCATACATGTGGTGGAGTTTAATCTGCATAGAAGAGTTGTTTGTGTTAGAGTACTTATACAGAACAAACCTTTTGCACAATAAATAGAGATGACATGACATTTTGCAAACTGCAAATTCCTACATTCAGAATCTCCTCAAGACTATTTCCAAGGGAAACTTAATTTGAATCTTAATCTGAAGCTGAGGCTTCAGATTAAGATTTTGTGAAACCAAAATGTATTATGCTCAATTTAATGGCATAACTGAATTGTGTTAGAATGTTTTGTTTGGATTGGAAACTTGTAGCTTCCCATGTGCTGGTGTAACATGGTGGTGCTTTGCTTGTAGTATTCTTCGTCTGTTTTTATTACTGGGTGAAGTGCTAAAAGTACTAGCTATGAAGTATGGTGTGCTGGTATGAGAATATTTGAGCAGGGACAGCCTCAAATTATTTAAAATCCTGATCTGTTTTAGCAGCAAAGTGACTAGTGCTTATACTTGCTTACAGCTAGCCTCTTGAGCAGCAAAATGCACTTGATAGCAGCTGGGACAGTAATTTTTCTCACATAGTCACTTATCACATCTTGGCAGATAGCTACATAGGGTGTGAGCTTGTGGAGGGAACCAATGTGATGTTCCTTCCTCTGTCTGCTGCCCACATACTCATGGTGTGATCACTTAGAGGCTTGTGAACAAAACAAAACTACTCTTGATCCTAAATGGCTTGTGATCTTTGTTTATCTGTGAGAGCTGGGGCCTGTGGATAATTAAGCTTCTTATTACACATCATCCATGTATCTGATGGCATCAGAGGAGTGTCCTGGTATACGGCGAATTTTGGAGGAAACCTGAATGGAGTTCCTCTAGAAAAGCAAATATAAGTGTCCCCTCCCCCAACTGGTTCGGGAAAAGATTTCCTTGAAGAAAAGTGGAAAAAATATTTATTTAACAAGCAAAGTATTCACAAGAANAACTGTTTATTTAACAAGCAAAGTATTCACAAGCAAAAAAAGAGAATAATATTAAACAATAAAACCTCTGGCTGTTCTGAAGAGATGGCAAATTCAGAAAGTCCTTTTTGTGGGATGTAACTCAGCCCGCTCAGTCTCTTATCAGTTCCTCCTGTGCTGGAAAATGCCACGTTCCAGGCCCTGGTGGGCCACAGACATGAGCTCCTGGTGTTTTTCTGGGTTTTCAGTCCAGAGCAGGCCAATCAGTTCCAAGAAAAAGAAAAGCCACGGTCTGGGGAACTTCTCTGCCTCAGCTAGCTAAAAACTAACTAAAAGCAAAGGAGAGCTGTCTCTCACTCTCCATGCTTCAGACAACAGTCCAGGAGCAGGAATGCGGAGGGAGTGAGTGCGGTTTTTGAAATCAAACTGTGTGCTGCTTCTCTTCTCCCCTTCACTCTCAGAACCAGTCTTAAAGGTGCAGAGCTTAATATCCAGTATAAACAGAACAGACGAGCATCAGAAAGTCACCCTAGGACATTCCACCCCCTATCCCCATATTGTCATCTTACTACTAAAACTAATATGTATTCTAACTCTAGAAACACATACATTTATACATATATATATATGCATACATATATATACATACATATATACAGTATACAGCTATATACACATAATGGCAGTGACGTTCAGTAAATGGTGATATTTGCACATGGTTTTTACCCAACAATCAGATCTCCCTGAGGTACACATCGTGTTTCTTCTGCTGACAGTTGGTTGTACGGTAGAGCTTCTTTGGCATGTGTCACTTGCTCTTGTTCCTCTTCATCCGTGAGACCAAAGTTTTCACTTTGGGGCCAATTTGTAATTATCTCCAAAATCCCAGGGCGATTCTGTTTTCCAATATGGGCATGCTGTGTGATGAGAGCAATCCACTTGCTCCATGTGGCATTGGTGGCATGGTGGGTAGAGGGAACCTTTGCTTTAAACATCCACCCCAGCACCAATAGTTGAGGTGCCAAGAGGAGTTGTGTTTCAGTGTCTATTACCTGAGGCAGCTTGGACTCCTTCATAGGCTGATAAAATTGCCTTCTCTGTTGGAGTGTACTTGGCTTCTGACCCTCTGTAGCTTTGACTCCAGAATCCCAGTGGTCGGCCGCAAGTCTCACCAAGCATCTTCTGCCAAAGGCTCCAGGACAGACCATGGCTCCTTGGCTGCAGAGTAGAGCATGTTCTTTATGTCTGGTCCTGTCCTGACTGGGTCAAGGGCTACTGCATGAGTGATCTCCTGCTTGATCTGGGCAAAGGCTTGTTGCTGTTCAAGGCCCCACTGGAAAGTGTTCTTGTGGGTGACCACGTAGAGAGGGCTCACAATCTGGCTGTACTCAGAAATATGCATTCTCCAAAAGCCTATGGCACCTAGGAAAGCTTGTGTTTCCTTCTTGTTGGTTGGTGGAGACATTGCTGTGATCTTATTGATGACCTCAGTGGGAATCTGATGCCGTCTGTCTTGCCACTTTACTCCGAGGAACTGGATGTCTCGAGTAGGTCCCTTAACTTTGCTCTTCTTGGTGGCAAAACTGTCTTTCAGGAGAATCTGGATGACTTTCTCTCCTTTCTCAAACACTTCAGCTCCAGTGTTCCCCTATACAATGATGTCATTGGTGTACTGCAGATGTTCTGGAACCTCACCCTTTTCTAGTACAGTCTGAATCAGTCCATGGCAGATGGTAGGACTGTGCTTCCACCCCTGGGGAAGTTGGTTTCAGGTGTACTGCACACCCCTCCAGGGGAAGGCAAACTGAGGCCTGCATCCTGCTGCCAAAGGAATGGAGAAAAATGCATTGGCAATGTCAGTAGTGACGTACCACTTTGCTGCCTTAGACTCCAGCTCATACTGGAGCTCCAACACGTCTGACACAGCAGCGCTCAATGGTAGAGTCACTTCATTCAAGGCACGGTAGTCCACAGTCAATCTCCATTCTCCTTCAGATTTGTACACAGGCCAAATGGGACTGTTGAAGGTGAGTGGGTTTTGCTGACCACCCCTTGGCTCTCCAGCTCATGGATCATCTTGTGGATGGGAATCACAGCATCTCAAGTTGTTCTGTACTGTTGGCGATGCACTGTCCAAGTGGCAATTGGTAGTCATTGCTCTTCCCCCTTCAGAAGTCCTACTGCAGATGGGTTCTCTGGTAGTCCAGGCAAGGTGTTCAATTGCTTAACACTTTCTGTCTCTACAGCTGCTATCCCAAACTCCCACCTGAGTCCCTTTGGGTCTTTGAAATACCCGCTTCGGAGGAAGTCTATGTCCAAAATGCATGGGGCCTCTGGGCCAGTCACAATGGGGTGTTTCTTCCACTCATTTCCAGTCAGACTCACCTCTCCTTCCACCAAAGTCAAATCCTGTGATCCCCCTGTCATGCCAGCAATGGAAACAGATTCTGCCCCCTCATGTCTTGATGAGATTAGTGTGCACTGCATACCAGTGTCGACCAAGGCCTCATATTTTTGTGGTTCTGATGTGCCAGGCCAATGAATCCACAAAGTCCAAAAGACATGGTTTTCCCTAGCCTCTACCTGGCTAGGGTATGGGCCTCTCTAAGCCTGGTTATCCTTCTTTCCCTGGGTGTATGTCTTAGAGGTTCCTTCAAGGGGATCAAACATATCATCATTATACCGAGCAGTTTGGCTACGGGCTACTGGAGCTACTTCCTTTTTGGTGGAACTTCCTATCTGATTCCTGCTGTCCTGCAATTAAAGCACCTGTTGTGCCAAAGCAGCAGTAGATTTTCCATCCCATCTCTTCATGTTTTCTCCACAATCACGCAGAAAGAACCACAGCTCAGCTCGTGGGGTGCACCTTTTATCCCAATCTGGGGGATGTCTGTGTTTGGTACCCGAACCTCTCATCTGTACTGCTGAGATTTGGAGAAAGCCCTCTTTCATCTCCTCTCTGAGTTTCTTGTGATTCTCCTTTATCTTCTATTCTAATTTCTGCAGACGTGTTTCCACAGCTGCAATTCTCACATGCATTGGGCCGTGCACAGCATCTACATATGCTCAGAGCTTCTTCACCATATCAAGCACGGTCTCCTCTCTGTCATTCTGCTTCATTATTGCTAAAGCAGAAGCGTATTCTTGTGGCCCAAGTTGTACAAGTTTTTGCCACTTTACGGATGTACATGGTACCAAGTCTGGATTCTTAGTTGTTAGGTCATCTGAAAAGACAATCTCTGCCACTGCCATTTCTCTCAAGCGTTGAATCCCTTGTTCTATGGTCTTCCACTGGGTTTGCTGCATATAGAGATCGTCTCCACAGATATCTTTGTGCCACACTTCCCAGGACCCATTCACAGGGACTGTGAGGGTTAGCCCCCCCTTATTATTCCTTGCTTGATAACCAGACCATGTGACAGGGATCCCAAATGCCTTGCTAGAGTACCATCCAGAATTGTAGCCTTGCGTGCAGCGTCCCAAAGATGGACTAACACACTAATTATAGATTCATCAGGTCATCGAGTATAATTCTTTCTTAGGCCATGGAGGTCTTTCAGGGAAAAGGACTCAATAGTGACTTCTGATTTTGTGTCAGGAGTTGGCTTTGAGGATCCTTCGCCCAGATCATAATCGTCCACTGGCCAATCGGTTTTGGTTGTGTGCTGCTTTCCCACAGTAGTGACTGCCAGTGGCTTAGGCTCATTGTCTGGTTTAGCTGCTGGCTTAGGCTCACCCTCATTTAGCTACAACCTGAGTGACTGGGGTTTTGGCTGCAGCCTGAGTGACTGGGGTAGCTGCTGATTTATCTCCCTGCCCCCCAGCCTCGATCTGCTGCCCTACAGTATCTAGCAGAGTACAATAAGCATATGCCAGGGCCCAGCTTATTACAGTGAGCTTTTTCTCCTTAGAGTCATCATGGCAGTTCTCTTTCAGATATTTCCCCACCTCACCTGGGTTCTGATTTTGTTCACATTAAAATTCCCAGGCTGGGGGATCAGAAAATTCCTTCAGGGTTTGGCCCATTCTCTCCCATTCTCCTCACCACTCAGGATTTTCCACACCTGGGTCTCCTGGGTCAGAGGTCTCATCAGCTCCTCTGGACATACCAGACCTCACTCTTGACATGCTGCAGACCATACAGAGGAAGCTTACCAGATGAAATACCAGGAAAGTGGTCAATTTAACATTCAGGGGAAACAACATTCTCCAAAAGTGATGTAACAGATTCAAAGGAGAAGAAGGAAAGGCTGAAAAGCCTCATCCCCTGCTCCTCCTCTAACAAACTGGGTGCAATTACTAATAAGCCCCCAAAACATGCAACTGGAACTAGGACGCAGGGTAGGACAAAGAAACCATAAACCATATATATCTTGAACAGACTCCAGTACCTTTGTAAACTCCCTATAAATCATTATCACCGAGCCTAGCACAATAACTCTTCTAATCCGTGCCCCTCTACTGTAAAAACTACGTGTTAGGGACAATACTGGAGCTATCCCCCGATAAGATAATAAGCTGAGGGACCAGAAATGTATTAAAACCTCAAAAAATACTAGGGACCAGAGACACATGAAGGCCTCCAGCCTGAGAGACATTATGAATTCAAGCAACATGGCTACTGACTGCTTTATCCCAATACAGAGTAAAGTGAAATCAAAATGCAATCAGTACAGTTTTTTTCCACTTTCTTGAGCCACATGCTGGTTGCCAAAAAATACATTTGTCCTGGTTTAGGGCAAATTCTGAAGGAAACCTCCGAATGGGGTTCCTCTAAAAAAGCTAATTCAAGCATCCCCTCCCCCAACTGGTTCGGGAAAAGATTTCCTTTGAGAACAGTGGAAAAAACTGTTTATTCAACAAGCTAAGTATTTACAAGCATTAAAAAAATTAATAATATTAAACAATAAAACCTCTAGCTGTTCTGAAGACATGGCGAATTCAGAAAGTCCTTTTCATGAGGTGTAGCTTGGCTCGCTCAGTCTCTTATCAGTTCCTCCTGTGCTGGAAAATGCCACGTTCCAGGCCCTGGTGGGCCACAGACGTGAGCTCCTGGTGTTTTTCTGGGTTTTCAGTCCAGAGCAGGCCAATCAGTTCCAAGAAAAAGAAAAGCCACGGTCTGGGGAACTTCTCTGCCTCAGCTAGCTAAAAACTAACTAAAAGCAAAGGAGAGCATTCTCTCTCATGCTGTCCATGCTGCAGACAATACATTCCAGGAGCAGGAATGCAGAGGAGTGAGTGCAGTTTCTGAAAACAAACTGAGTGCTTCTTTTCTCCTCCCCTTCGCTCTCGGAGCCAGTCTTAAAGGTGCAGAACTTAATATCCAGCATAAACAGAACAGACAATTGGGGATACAAGCATCATAAAGTCACCCTAGGACAAGGAGAAAGGAAGTAGTATATGGAATTTGTAATTGAAACTGCTTTTTCAGTCGCATCAATGAGATTTCTCCGCACTTCTCCATAGCAGTGTGTGGTCCAAACTTGTGTGTTATGAAGATTATTATTAGTAGGTAGTTCCTTTTAAAGGAAATTTTAGACATCAAGCAGCATTACTGCAGAGCCAAAGCATCCATCTTCCTTACTGCATTGTATGTCCCTTCTCTTTTTTACAGGTATTCGATCGGTGAGCTTCTACGAGCATATTATCACAGTGGGAACGGGACAAGGTTCCCTACTGTTTTACGATATCAGAGCCCAGAGGTTCCTGGATGAAAAGCCCCCACGTGCCTGCTATGGACAGAAGCAGAAATTAGGAGGAAGTGAAATTTTAAAGTTGACTACTGGGAAAGGTTGGCTGGTGAGTAGCTTGTAGTTGTAGGAATCCCTTTACACAGGAGTTTACACTGGCTCTTTTTGTAGTAATGGAAGCTATTATATGAAATGTGACCCAGTCAAACAGTGATCATGTAACTAATAACTGTAATCTTGAGAAGCAAGAAGTGCTGCAGTATTGATCTCTATAAAAGCTTTATGAAAGGGTATTGAATGATTGATTGCTCAAGTGTAAGGCATAATGACTGCTTTTCTTATGCAATGATTCATAAATGAACTAGATTTTATATCTTTATATTTTCTAATGCAATCTAACTTCTAGTTTTCAGAACCTCAGACACAAAATTCATTGTCTTCCTTTAAAAATGTGCTACTCTAATGTGATACTCAAAGCAAGAAAGATTTAATTGTGTTCAATATTAGAAACTGTCCTCCTGAGTTAATGCCATGGATGGCACTTGAGTTCAATTTCCTGTATGTTCTCATAAAGCAGTTAATGGCTTTGTCTAACTTTCCTCCATTATCTTTTGTATCATTGTGATGTAACTTTAAAAACTAATGAAACTTGATATCTTCCCTACCCTTCATCTCCCCCCTCCAATGTTTGGCCCCAATGTCCCCAGAAAAAGCTTCAGGACAACTTTGTTATTGATCTGTCTGAAGCTTCAGGAGTATTAACAGAGGTCCTTTTTTAGGCTCTGGGAATGACCTTCTGCTTTTGTGAAACAAGGTTTTGGGTTTGTTTGGCAGCACTAATAACCTAAACTTTCCTTTAACAGAATCACGATGAAACCTGGAGAAATTATTTTTCTGACCTACATTTCTTCCCAAATGCTGTTTATACCCACTGCTATGACTCATCTGGAACGAAACTCTTTGTGGCAGGAGGCCCCCTTCCATCAGGACTTCATGGGAATTATGCTGGTCTCTGGAGCTAATGATAACTCTTCTTAAATGCTGATTGTGACACAGATTTCCACTTTTCGTTACCATTTTAAAAACAAAATTGTGTGATGCCATTGACTTCTGGTTAAAATGCAAGTTATTTTTCGGTAGAATTTTCTGTTGGTCTCCAACAGTCTTGTACATCTTTTTGCACCATTATTTTTGCTTTAACCTCCTTGATCTTTTTTAAGAAGGGTTTTTTTAATCCTTTTTTATTGTATTTACTCCAAATTACTTTCCCCCCACATTTAGGCTGTCTTGGCCATGTGCCTCCTCCTTTTTGCTGTGATGTAGGATTCCTTTCTTATAGCATGGTTGCTTCTGGACTTTCTGTGAAAGTCTAGGGGCTGTGTGTCTTCAGATATTTTGTGTCAGTTCCATTACCTGGAGTGAGGACTACTTGTAATTTAAAAATATTAAAAATATTTGTAAGAGATAAAGTAGTAGCTTATCTGTAGAGCCTGGCCCTAGTCTGGGTTAATCTTATTTTTTAAAAGTACAAGTCTAATGGCACTTTATACATAAAGGAGTATGGTCATTTTAATATGTACTCATTCGAGCCCAGGGACAGATTCCCCTGGGGTATTTCCCATCAAGCCCCAAGTGCAGGAGTTTTAAAAAATGCATTTGTATTTGAATTGTAGTTTTCAGCACTGCCAAAAGAAAATATATCCACTGTTCCTTTTCTGCTTCTCCCAGGTATCAGCTTGCACAACTGGCGCTTGTATAGGCTGTTCTGTGGTGTGGCTATTGCAGGATGACATTACATTGAGGGCCTGCAGAGGTGCTGAGAAGAAATGGGGGCAAGGGACATGAGTGTTCTTGTCCTTCAAAATGAACTAAATCTATCAATTTTCCAGCTGAGTTTTTTCCTTAATTTCCTTAGCATGTTGCTGTGGTAGCTCATGGGTTCTTCATAAACTGCCTAAAACCCAGGACCACTTTTTGTCTCAGATTGTGGAAACTTTTTCCATTTTAGCTGTTCTGGTTGGATGTCTCCTCTGTCAGTGGAATAAATAATCTGGGGTTTTTTTCTCTGAGGTGAAAGAGTGCATCTTGGACTTGTCTAATACAAGCTGGAAGCTTTCCATGTAGCAAGATAACTCGCTGTTAGCTCACACTGAGCTAGCAGCATCTGTCATCTTGCTTGCTGTAGGAGAGGCTCAGGTTTTCCTTGAATCCTCTGCTGCCTTCTGCAATCAAACTCCCACAAACTTCACATGGGACTGGGTGGGGAGAATAGGTCCAATGCCCTTCAGGTCCAGCCATGAAGTATGTGCATTCCAGGGTGATGATTTTACCTAATACTTCACTAAAATGTGGGACTCAAGGGTGCTCCTCCTAGCCTTTTGGCAGGCACCAAGCTTGGCTTGTTACTGATACCTCTGTCCTCTGCTGGGTTGGATGCCTTTCCCATGCCCTTGTCACCAGTGGAGCAGAGTGTGCCTGTATCTCACTGCTTTGGTGCTAAATAGGTAGTTGGCTGAAACTGAGAATGACAAACCTGGGACATGCTCTGTTCTTCTGTGTCTGCTGGAGATTACAGCCACCACTGCAGAGTAGCTCTAGTCCCATATGCAGTTCCTGCCAGATTGCCTAGAGCTAGTCTACATGTGTATTTGTTGTCCCTCTCATCTTTGTACTCTATATCTTAATCAGTAATGTCAAGCAGTGAGACTCGGGCTTAATTTCTGGTTGGTAGTGGACACTTGGATGAAAATCCTGCAAGGAATGCAGTTCCCTCCCATCCTGGTGAGAATCCTGTTAAGAGGTCTCCCAGACATGCACCTGTCTCAGAAGTATAATTTATTTACACTGAACAGTGACATGGATACTTCACAAACAGATCTTTTTGTGGTGTTTCATAATTCTACTTTCCTTGTGGGTTGGTTGCTTAAACTCAATCAGTTCATGGTGAAATTATAAACTATGGAGTAGCAAAGGAGCTCTCATATTTTATTTAGTTGTTCATTGTTTTTTAAAGATGTAATGGTGCCTGTGTTCTGTGATGGCAACTTATTGCTTTGGTTATTTTAGGGGTTTTGAGAAGTGGAAGTATACTGAGAAAAACAAATCTTGGTTAAGTATGGCAGGATGTGTATTTCTAGGATTATTCCTCCACCTACCACGTAAGATCACACTGTCACAGGCAAGAATTTCTGGTTAGGTTTTTTGTTGGGCTTGGTTTGAGGTGCCTTTTTTTCCCCCTCCTCTAAAGAAACTAGACACGACCCTGAGCGTCCTCTAATTCTGCTGAAACAACTAGTTGGATGCTTAGTGTCACCAGTGCCAAAGGAAAACTACTGATCTGGAAACCCTAGCCCTGATGTTGATCTATAAATTTGATGCATATTCCAGGTCTGGGTGAGGGGGCAAAAAGGGTATTTTTATGGATTAAGCTTTAGCCTCTAATCATGAAGGCTGATATTTCTGGAGAGTCAGCAGTCTCTAGGTTATTGAAGAGGTCACCTTGGCACCCCTGGAAAGTGTCCCTTTCATCCAACTGATCTCCACAAATACCTCAGTATGTAGTCCTAAAGCCTGGTACTGAGTGCTCTTTTCCTCAATTTTTTTCTGCATAGGAAGCTTTGGACAATTCTCAGAAGAATCTAGACAATGATGTAAAATTCCTCAAGTTTCATGTGCTTCTGTGTATTCTGCTTTCATGATGCTTTCTTCCAAAGATAACTTTTCATGGGGAAGCAGCCATCCTTGTTGCTGTAGGAAAAGCCCCCCAAAAAACTTGGAACAAACTAGATATAGTGCTGCAAGAAAACAAATTGGGCCAGAGAGAACTTAATTTTGAGCCTGTTTCCGTGGTTTTAAATTCTTGTAGCAATATAGCATTATAGATGTTAAGTTTCAGAATATTTTGTGGTTGTTCATATGTCACTTTTGGTCCAGTCAAGGTTAGAAAAAGAGGCAGAGAAAGGTGATGATATCCCAGCTGTCCAAATATAAGTCATAGGAGAAATGGGATAAAAAGACAGGTTTTCTTACTTGAATTGATTTTATTGCCCTACTGGTTGAGAAATCAGTTGAAATCCGGGATCATGGTGAGAGAAGCACTGGTTTTCCATTGAAGTACAGGAATGACTGTACAGCAGGGTATCTCATCTCTTCATGGAGGCAAGTTGAGTGCACACCAGTATTCAAATAGCAGATATACCCCTGATACATGAAATTCAGTCTGGTGACTGAGTTGTACTCACTGTGTCTCACTGTGCTCTGCTGAGACCCAGTGGCATTTGCATTTTCAGGCTCTTTCTGAATGTTTCTTAACAAGTTCCCTTCCTTGCTCTTTCCTGCCCATCTGAATGGTCTGTTTGGGGTTGCCTCCTCCACCCCAAATCATCCCAGTTTTTTACTGTAGCAATATTGCACTTGGAGAGGTGACCTCTGTTAAGCAGAAATGGGCTTGATGGCATTTTGTCAAGCCATGCTTGAGACCTTTAATTTGCTTTTTATTAAACTGGGTAGACTTTTGAGGCTGACTCAGACGGGAGAACTGGGTAGTTGCCCTATGTCTTGGTTTAGAAACACAGGTATCTGCCAGCGAAAGCTGGAGTTTCCCTTGGAATAGAGAATGTAAACCCCCTCCTTCAGATTATTATAATTTTGCAATTAGGGGCTTTCAGGCAAAGATTTGGGAATAGGAATAACAGTTCTTTACTAGGATTATTAAAAAAATACAAATGTAGTAGAAAAAAAAAAAAAAAAAAAAAAGCAAGCAAAGGAAACAAAAATCCTAGAAAACCCTGAATGAGTCAGGGATGTGACCTGACACCCTTTTGCTCAGGGTGTTAGAAGCAGTCCAAATAAATCCTCCTGGAGTAACAGATGCGGTTCTGTGGAGTAGAGACGATCCTGCAGAAAGTCCAGTGGTATCGAGATGGGTCCAGTCTTCCTGCGGGAATCCAGTGGAAAATAGGATACCTGGTGTTACTGACTCTCAGTTTTATGTAGGTAGGAATGCTTGGGTCCCCCCTCACTGGGTGGAGCATCTCACAATGGGATGATGTAATGTGTCATGTCATTGGTGAGCCTTAATGGCCCATTAGCAGCAGATATCCCCCAGAGGGAGGATGGGTGGTGAAAGAGAAAAGAAACACTGCCTCACCCAGTTTTAACAGCTTGGCCATTGTCAGAAGACATCTGTCCCCCCTTCCCCCGGAGTTACAAGAGTTAAAGGAAAAACATCTCCCCAACTGCTTTCAACAGATGAAATAGAATACACATTTTTGGTTCCATAGCCCAAGACACCCTAGTCCATGTTTCACTAATGGGAGGATTACACAGTAACAGTCTATTTCCGGGGGGGGACAGATTCTTTTATCTCACATTAGGCACTTGAAGCAGAGAAAGGAACTTTAATTATAACAGACATTTGGACTTTTTTTCCTGCTGTTAATTTTTCAGTCATGTGGGATCTCCTGTGCTGCCAGTGAGTGTAGAAACTAGTTAATTTTATCATTCAGCTCTTCTCAATAGACTACCATGTTAATTTTGGTCTTCGGGTATTGCATTTTCAGTATTCATGATCACATGTAATCAAACCCAGTGACTTAACTATGGGATCAGTAATACAATTCTCCCTGGCTGACTTGACTGTACAAGGGAGAAAGTTGGAGGAATTACCAGGAATGAGGTGAAGAGAAGAATCATAGATTCTACTGGGTAACAATGCCTCAATAACAATTGGGTGCTATGTGATAGACGTTCCTAAGGAAAGCAGAAGCTACTTTACAATGTTGGCTTGAGCAGAGAAATGAGGGTGGTGCTCACCCTCTTCACCTTATTTCTCATAATTCCTCCAGTTTTCTCCCTTGTACAGTCAAGTCTGGTAGGGAGAATTGGTAGTGGTCTCCTTGGGCGCTTTCTGGGACTGTGATAAAGAAGTGAGTCCGTGTTTGGTTCTCCTCATCTGTGCTGCTGGTGTTAGCCCAAGGTGAATAAATTGCCAAAGAACAGATAATAGGTGTTTGTTTCTAGTCTCAGTTGTTCATTTTCCACATAGATCCATTTTTAAGATCATAGCAATAGTACCTAGTGATCTTACTGGACTTACTCTGTCCACAAAGGTTACATTCACATTGTGGGTGACTTGTGACTTCCTTAATGAGGAGAACTCCTGAACTGCATTATGGGGATATATTTCCTGCCTCCAATTTAAGTCTCTGGATGCTTTTGGTATCTTAATCCTTAAGATACTTATGTTCAGTTATTCTTCTCCAGAATTTCATCTTCTTCCTTCACCTGAGCACTTGCTTTGTATATACCTTGCAGCTGCAGAGTTAACATTAAAGTTATGATCCAGCTATGTCAAGTGGTGGTTTGATGTCTTAATTTCTGTCCCTCAGATGAGAGGCACTTATCAACCTTGTGAATTAATATTCCTCACCTGGTGCAGATGTGAAATAAAGCAGGCTTTGATGGAGATCACCTGTTTTCTTTGCTTGCAAGAAACCAAGAGCAGATGGGCTGTCACTGCATCTTGGCAAAGCAGCAGCATCTTTCAGCAGCCAGGTGGGAACTCTGAGATCTATTTGTGGTGGTCTGATAACCTTATTTTCCATAAACCCACTTTTCCAAGGTGTCTGAGGGGTTCTTAGCTTCTATTGCAATTGCTGCTATGACTAAATTACTGAACTGAGGTACAACTCGTTCCTAGGAACACTGTTTCACAGCTATGTGTGATGCAGGTGGAGCTGATCCTCTGGCCAGCCCATGCTGAGCCCTGGACTCCTGTCCTAGCCAGGCATATACTCTCTTGCTTAAAGCCAAGTGAAAATCTATATGTGCCTCACTGGCCACCCCTCACCCAGAACCTCAACTTAAAATGCATTTCTGAGTGTTGCAGAACCTTCAGTAACTTAGTCTCTGAAGCACAGACACCAGGGATTTGTCTGTGTTGCAAACAAGGGAGAATGGAAAAGAGAATATAGCCACATCTTGTCTGAAGGAATCTCCTGTTTATGCACTTCCTTGCTTCTGCAAGTGGGCACTTCAGTGCATGTTGAGGATGGGCAAGGGGCACAAGAAAAATGGTGAAAGCCTAACAGTGTTTGGTATTGCTCTCAGAAATGAGGAATCAAAAAATATAGAAGAGATACTTATTCATTGCTCAGGAGGTACTTGTGAAAGGGCTTAATCAGAAAGATTTCCAGAGAAATCAAGTAGATATTCCCATCATGTCACCCACATTTTTATAGCCT
>WEIU01014246.1:1385-25902 GCA_013389925.1 Aegithalos caudatus
CTATGTTCTTCTTTGTTTATTAGGAGGTAGGTGATGGCATCTTGCATTTTGTCCTTTCTACCAGGGTGTTGTAGCTGAGCACCTAAACACCTTTTTTAATTTCTCTAGTATTTAGCTTTTCCTCCCCTAATAAACTACGTACCAATTACAAGTTTGTAAGCTTCATCAGCTCACACCCCATTGACATTTTCCTCAGTTCAATGTTTCCTTCATAAAGGACTCAAATTAGGTAGAAATGCTTTTTTGTATTTAAAAATCAGGAAAAAAAAACAGAGGAGAAAACTACTAGAAAAGTCTAGGAAATCTAGAGGAAAGCAAGAACCAAAAGCTCCCAGAGAGCCAAAATTGACCTGATATTCACTTTGGGGTAGTTGAAGAATTTTGCAGTAAAACCAACATTTACATGCAAATATTCAACTTGATAGCTGGAAAGTACAGATTTTCGTGTACTTCTCAAGAAGCACAAAATTGACTCCTACTCAAACCAATTTTTATGTGTTTTTTTTTAATTAGCATGATGCCACGATTTCAAGACAGGCAAGTTGCATTTTCAATTTTTTTATTTCCATATTCAGAGTGACAAATGGAACATGGGCTGCTCCAAGACACAAGAACAAAAGTTCTAATTTTATATTAAGTGTCTGTAATAAATTGCAGCTATGTGAAAATATGTGCAGTTTCATTAGCCAAAAATGACTGCTCTTAACTTTCGTAAAATTCACTTTCCAAATACTTACAGTCTTACAAACACATAAGTAAATGTAGCATTTAAAGAATATTAAAGCATGTTTCACATTAATTTTTGGTTAATTTTATGCAAGCAAGGAAAAAATTATCAGAATTTTCTGGTAATAATTACAAATTTAATTCATTTTTAACAGCTCTGAAAGACAGCTTACTTTCCATCAAGAGTACATTGTAAAAAATTTCTAAGAGCATCTCTCAGAATTAGGAGCCAACTTCATGAAGTGCCATGGTGGTAGGTCCAGGGCACCTCCAGAAAAAGGGCACTGGATGTGCAGTATTGCAAAAAATGCAATAGAGAATTAAAAAGTACATCTATGACTGTACTTAGACAACTCGGAAAAAACAACAACAAAAACACCCCCCCAAAACCCCAAACAAACAAGAAAAAAAAACCCACCCCCCCTCAAAAATATGTATATTTTTTTCCCCATGGTGTGGGTACCCACTCTTTTTTTCTAGGTTTCATAAACTAAAATAGTTACTGTCACGTTCACCTCACAACCTGGCTTTATTCAGTTCAATTAGGAGTAAATCAGAACTACTGAGTCCTTTCAAAGCTCAGTTTCAAATGACTAAACATGGTCTCAAGAATCCCAGTTGCACTCCTTTACAAGTCTTAGTGTCAAAACTGAATTAAATTGATTGAATAAACTGAATAAAACTGATTAAATCCATGATACTTTGAATCATTCAGAAGTTCTTATTTCATGGCCCTGTGAAGTTGTATTTTTTGTCTATTATGACAGTTTCCTGTGGGTCTTTTTTTCTTCAAATGACGTATACATAGATGAACTTTGACAACAGTCAACAGCAAATGAGCTCCCTGTATCAACACAGGGTAATTTTACACTGACAAAATTGTCCACCAGTTAAATAGCATATGTTCTGAACTAGACTGATATAAAATTAATGCTGCAGGACTGTGGAGAAGCTTGATGCCCCCAGTGTCCCATTTTGTCATTTAATTTTAAATAATAATTACAACAATACATCATTTCTTAATGTAGCCAAATATGAAACACAGAATACTGATGATGTGTATTTATTTTTCAGATGTTAACACAGCAAAAAAATCTTTCACTCTTGGGCAAGAATGCAACTTCAAACTCAGTTATTTGGCGTAAAATGTACTCCTGCTTTTAGTGAGTATTAAAAAAAAGCATAATAGCTGGACCTGAACTAATTCTGTTCCAGTTCTGAGCTGGCATGAGAGGCACAAGACAGAAAGGCACAAAAAAACCCTGAGGTAGATCACCTAATTAAGATCTAATTAGGGAAACAATCTCGTGTCCCAAAGGGTGCTTAGACAAAATCTTAGGTGCTTGAAGGGCTGCAGCTTCCATGGAAGCAATGTAACTGCTTGATGTCCTCCTGAATGTGGTGACCCCACAGGATTTTTCTGCAGAGTTTAATTTCTATGCTGTGAGAGAGGAGGTAGAAACTCCCTCTCCTTTATTTAAAAATACTGAAGACATCCATGCTTTAACCACACATCATTAAGAAAGGAATCTTAAGCTTCCGTTATCACAGCCTTAACAAAACAATAAAATGCATATCCATTTTTAATTGCCATATCACATATTTGACTTCAGTCACTGAGAAGTATTTTGTCAATCCTTAAAGCAGTAGTAGCCAAGCATTAGTAGCTCATATGCTAAGCAGAAGTTCAGCAAGTTTAAGAATATTTATAATTTTATATGAAGACATCTATAATGGAGAAGAGAGCATACTTCCTTTTCTACTGAAGAAATCATAGATGTGAAAAGCACCTCATGGGAGAAGTACTGACAATTTATCAGGCATGTGCATGTCCCTTGAAGATTTCTGGCATATGCATATAGGGCTGTGCTTATCTGCCTCTGATCAGACAACTGCCAACACAGTCTCTTCAAAGAAACTTTTACAAGCAGGGAACCTAGACAGTAGCCACTCAGAGTCTGACAAGTCCCTAGAAAAGTACAGTCAGTGTTACCAGTGTTTATCTGAACGATTAACATAGCCTTAGGCTGGTAATTCTGTAGCAGGTGTGAAATGGTATTGCTTTAATATCTGGTCTTGGAGTGATATTATCAGGTAAATGAATCCAAAAGCACCCACAAGAAACCCCCCACTGCTTCTCCTGCTTACCAGCTCCTCACGAAGCTGGGCTATGAGGTCGTCTCTCTCCTTCAGCTGCAGCTTCAGCACTGAGCATTCATCTTTTATTCCATCCTAGAAAAACATCAAAAGAGATGTTATAATAGGCTTAACACTTCTACTTTGCTCATGACAAGAAAAGGCTGTTTCACATAGTGTGAGATAATTACATTCAAATAATGAAACTCAATTTTCCTTTGTCATGTGTGGTATTTCAATAACATTTTCTAAGTTGCTGCATAAACAAATTAATGTATCCATAGATATTGCATAGAAATTTGAATAGCTCCCTGCATAGAAGTCCATTTCATTGTTTTCTCAATCTTTTAACTCTTTTTACTGAAGATCTTATCAGGTCATTCCTTTTCATTTGAGAAGCAGCTATGAAATGTTGTCATTTTAATCGTACAAAACAAGTTAGAAAAATATCAATTTAGAGCATTATTGCAGAGCTCTTTATCTTGAAGACATGAAAAAGACATCACAACAGGCATCCACAGGAAAAGGAAAGCCCACTCCCCATCCATACATCTTTTGTCCCACATCAGCTAAAACAGCAGCAATTCTGATATTAGCTGGGGGAGAAAAGAACACAGTTACCACTCAGTGAAACAACCACTGTAATTCAATTTGACCTGCACAAAAATGACCCTAATAGCTAAAACTGTTGCCAAACCCATGTCGAGGAGGCAGGGGCATGCAAACTGTCCCCAGGAAATCTCATCTAAGTCTCAATGTCATATTTGAAGAAGAAATATCAATCATGTTGTTTTGTGTTGTTCTGATAAACATCCCAGAGGAGAAATTCAAACTAACAGACTGAACTGTTGAAAAGTAAAAACCTAGCAAAGTAACCAGCCAACTACCTGGTTGTTTATAGAACTGTAACTGAAGAACTCTATTTTTACATCCTTCTAGCATGGAAACATTTAGTTTGGGAAGTTTATTAATTTGGACTACTATTATTCTAAAAAAACCCCAAAAAGAAACCAACAGCCCCTTCCCCCCCCACCGCCATATGACAAGAAAACTTTTGGAAATCTGGTGGTATATTCACAACACTTACTCTGAAAATAAAAATAATAAAAAAAAAAAAAATAAAGAAGGACCTCTAGTTATCAGCTAGTAACAGTGTAAGAGTGCAGAAATTCTTTAGATTGAGTAGAGTTCAAAGGCTTTAAAAGGTTATATAGCCAATGTGATAAACTTGCACTCTGCCAGTACTAATGTGTTTGTAAATCCAAATAAACATAGAAATACAGGACAAAATACTAAAGTAGAGTGTGATCCCATTTTTCTCAGATAAAAGATTATAATTATTATCTTTCAAAGAAATTATATTGCTCATTATCTGCCCTAACAGAATTGGGAGAAGAAACAAGATATATTCACATCAATATTGCAAATATTTAAAACAACTGCACGAAAGAGTTACACCATTTCTGGCCACTTTTACACAACTTCAGAACTACTATAGATGTTCTGAAAGATCTTCTGCAAGACAGAAATTTATAAAAACACCAGAACTCACATTATCTCTGCTAGGGAAAAACTCACTGAAGTTTTCTTTATTATATGCTATAGAAGCATTTTACTCTCTACCAGCAGATTGATGTTTAGGCACATTAGCTGAAAAAAAAATTCTAGTGCATCCCAAAACACAGCCCACAGCACTGAATATGATATTAGTACATGTTTAGTATTACTATTAGCAAAAACATCTGCTTCTAAAAAATGGTTTTCTATCAGCAACTATTATTTTTTTAAAGTGGGGTCTTTATTTAACAAAATGGTTTTAAAAACAATATGGCATTAGCTATGGTACCTCAAATTTTTGTTACATTGTTCTGAGTTCTTTTTGCCATCACAGTTCTTCTACACTCTTGCTACCTTTTGAATTTCTCCTTTTTAACTTAGAATTAAATAGTACAATAAACAGCAGAAAAAGAAAAATACCAAGCCAAGAGTATTACAAAAATACTTCTGGAAAGTGCACACAAGAAAATACAGCAACGCAGCCTGTAATTGCATGCCTCCACCACAGCAGGAAAGATTTTTGAGATGAGCTTTGGCACTATGTTTTGTCTAAGAGGCAAAGCAGAACTCCCTTGGACTAGTGAAAGCCTGAAGAAAAGATTCTGCCTCACAGAGCTTCCAAAAATTTAAAGCCCACAGTGCAGCTCTCCTGGCAAAAAGCAGTTGAGCATCCAGCTGAGTCTTCCTCAGGCATGCAAGGAATGGATGCCCCTCCTGCTCGGCACAGTTCTCCAGGCACTTCATTTCCACATTCCATGCAGCAATTGTCTCATTAAATTTAGCCCATAACTATCCTTAGAGGTTAAGAGAAAAACAAGCTTTTTTCCTTGCATTGCCTCATTTCAGCAGAACTCTGATTAACACTTCCAGTGGGATATGGTGCTTGGAAATCACATTATCAACTCCTGTGCAGGCCACTGTGGCCCCATGAAAGAGAACCCTGCAATTTCTGGGATACTTGAGACTCTTAGGTTTGGACTGTTCAATGATTCTGGCTGAGGTAGACTTAACTTTGCTCACAGCACCTTGCTATGGGTTTGATTTGATCTGGAAGCAGTGTTGATAACACAGATTATTTCATTTTTGCCAAGCAGCACTTAGAAAGTAACAAGGCCTTTTCTGGTTCTCGTACTGCTGCTGCAGCAAGGAGGGGGGTGGCACAAAGGAGTTGGGAGGGGATACAGCTAACACAGCCAACTGATCCCAGGAATATTGCATAAAATATGCCATCCTGCTAGGTATATAATGCAAGGGAAAGAAAGAGGAAGGAGTGATGGTGATCGTCTCCCCAAGTCACCACTACACACAATATAACCCTCCCTTCCTGGAACAGCAGACAGCTGTTTGTTGTTGAATACAGAGTAGAACTAGGATTTTATAATCTCATTTTGCTGCACAGTATCTGCAGAGGCATCAATCTTTCTCCAAATGCAAGAGCGTGAATAAAAGAAGGAAAACGCTGTCAAGCAGTTGACTGCAAAAAGGTTTGGGCAATTTCAATATCCCATACACCTGTCTCAATGTAGCACTAACAGAATAAAAACGTTGTGGAAAAAAACGTTGCCAAAACATTGATTATAGTACCCCTAGAAACTAACTACAGAAAGCTATGGCAGGAGAAGAGGCTCAGAAAATCCTTTTCTCATGCAAGAACCAAAATATTTCAGTGAAGGATTGCGTGAATGATATTAGAGAAATCGCACGTTACTGAAAGCAAAAACTAGTGGAATACTGTGTTATTCATTAGTCTGTGAGCAAGCAGCAATGTATATCTCAGAGTGTGAATTCAGGAATGGATCATCTCTACTCCTTAGGAGGTCTGAAATGCTTCATTATCTGCTGAGAAACTATAACACAGGGCAAAGATGCTGTGGAAAGACCAAAAATTTTTTTTGTGAAAAGCTTCTCAAGGTGAATGAGAAAGAGCAGACACAGTCTGATGGGGATTTATAGCACAAAAAACAACAACAAAAAGCCCAAAAGCAAACCTCCCAAAAACCCAGTATTGCCTCCTAATGAATTGTCACAGCAAAAGATATTAATGAGGAAATAACTTGCAAAGGTTGGCCTGCTTTTAGGAGAGCATGCACGCAATGTGTTCTAAATGTACACTGCAATTACTAAGCTGGAAAAAAAACAAACATGTCCCTCATAAAGTAGGGCTTTCTAAACACACTTTGAATACTCTGGGGCTGGGAGAGTCAGCCTCTTAGCTATCTCCACATTCCAGTAGATAGCTGACCCATGTATTCTCATCTTTAGAAAAATAAGCCCAATTATAGTGTGGCCATGATCATATTTGCAAAATATGTCTCCTGCTTTTTCCAGTCCTTATAATATTTATAGAGTGTAAAAGAACAGACTGTCATATAAGTAGAGTTTGGAAAACAACTAAAATCAATTAAATGTCCATATATATAAAAGTCTGCTAGGTGACATTTACTTTTTCTATTTACTTAACCAATACCCTTTGACACTGTGATTCCTTATCTTTCTCCAAAATGAGTTTATGCCAATATTTTATCAAGGCTACTAGTCCAATAAGAATGTGAATGCTAATAATTATCAGTCCAAATAAATCAATCTAGGCTCTATGCATGTTTTCATAAGCTACCTGTATACACTGTAGCTTTAAGGCCATTTTTAGAGCTTAATAAATTATATATACTACATATTACATTTTCACTATTCTCGTTTTTACAAATGCTGTTCATCATTTGCGGGTCTGATTTTCTGAGTCTGTGGAGTTTTCAGCCTGTTAGTAGCTGATTTTCTTCTTCCCTTGAGAGAATTCATTCCTCTCAAGGACAGTGAATGTAGGTCTTCTATTTTTTCATAACACATCCAGGTTTTCATAACAACCCTCTCACAGGTGTTGTTTCTATTATTTAACCAATGAAGAGAAGTGCTGTCTTTACTGACAATTAAATGGTTCCTTAGTGCAGTGTGTTATAAAACAACTGGACAAATTGCAAAAGAAAACCTTTCTGATTTTTCTTCTACCTGGAGTCAAGCTCTTCATTTTGTGTCCAAGCGCAACAATTACTTTATTATGAAAGGATAAGAATTCTGGTCTCAATTGTAGTAAGCATGTCCATAACTCTGGAAATGCTTAATAAAAAGTCAACACCTCATTGTTAAAGAGAGCTGTTAAGCAGAATAATCTGTAAACAGTACATCTTCAAACTACCCTCTTTTATTAAATATAGATAATTAAAACAAGTTTTGCAAACTAAATTTCAAGTGTATTTCATTAAAATGTAAAAGGAGCTGTGTGGAAAAAAATAGCTATCGTTTTCCTCACTTACATCCCCTGATACTTAAAAAATATCCACGATTTAGGTGCAAGTTCATTATGGATTTGCTATTATTATTGCATACATTTATGGTCAGAATATTCTTCAAATTATCATCCTTTTACTTATTTTCAGTTGCCAGCTATGACAGCAATTGCTATATCTCAGTGCCAGTATTTTCCTATTTTAGTTTAATTCTGCTCATTTGGGAAAATGCTAAACATAGTAGCAAATCTGTTTCTCCTCAGATCAGGTCACAGGATGAAAAATTCTGGTTTGTGTGAAGACAGCTGCAGCAGGTTATACATAAGTGCCAAAAAGAACACGCATTTTAATTTTGAAAACTTACTTTATACTTCTTCATACTTAGCAACAAAGAGGCATATTGTGGTTACTGTAATCAAAGTTCTATAAAAAGAACTAACCAAGTAACCTGGAAGATAAATTTACTGCTTTTCCTCTGCTATTAAACAGATGATGTTTCCGAAGAAATGCCATAAAACTGGAATATAACAAAACTCATTTGATAAATACACTGAATTTCAGATGCTAAATGGATTGTTTACCAACTTAGGGTACTGCCAAAATCAACAATTACTTAGGATATACTTAAGAAAATCATCCTGGAACAAACAAAACTGAGAAATTTAAAACTGAGTATCAGGTCCAGAAAGCTACACAAATGCTGCAACACTTGAAGCTTTCACTAAGTTATGCAGCAATTCTACGCAGAAAGATTAAGTAATTTCTGGATAACTGTCTTGAGCATTCCAAAACACACGATTTAACATGTACAGTACTTTTCTGCAAAAAGCACAGGAGTCTAGACTCAGGATTGTGGATATCTATGTTAACATGTTTTACAAATGGAAGAGCTTCTACCTTTTTGACATTACACAAGCAGACTGCTGGATATTACAGACCCTGTTTTCAGAAATGAGTTTTCAGTCAGATCATGAGTACTTGAACTGTTCCTTGTTACACTTGTTTTATTAGAAGTCTTAAAGACCCTAGCATTAGCAGAAAGACCAAGTCTGCATTATTTGTTTGAGGTGTAAAAATGAAGTCACTGGTCTGGTCCCTGCTGTAAGTACAAATGGCACCACCTCATGTACACAGCGTGATTTTTTTTCCTTTCTGTGCTTTCTCAAGCTCTACCTACAGTATCACTTCATATCTGTTCTATCAATTCCTTTCAATCACACCAAGAGAGAAATGATTTGGCTGGTTAGATTTTTTCACATGTGCAAGGCACATTGATTTTGTTCCTTTGGCTCATCTGCTGTTTTGGTGCCTTGCCAGGCCAGTTAGTCTTGGCTGCAGTCCCAACCATGCCTGCAAAGCAAAGAGCATCCCTGCTGACTGCAGGCAGTGGCCACACTTAACCCTCCTGCCTCTCCTGTCACACTGCCCTGCCAGCTGTTGCTAAAGCCCAGGATAAGGGTGACAGCAAGTCCCTGATTCAGAAACTCCCATTAAAGTGTAACACAACAGCTCAGAGCCATCTCCCATGTCCACCCTGACCCAGCACAAGCAGTCTCACTCCAACTTATCCTTCCATTAGGAAAAGCACGAATCAATAAAATGCCTAATCGGCTTTGTAAACCTTGATCATATCAGAAAAAGACACCATTCCACACAGCTTCGGTATTCAAATGACCCTTCTAAAGAACAATTCTTTATTTCATTTCTTCATCAGGAAATCAAATGGAGTTTGGAGAACACAGGATCTGATCTTCTAATGACAAATAAGGGTGATTGATGCTAAAAAAAGACCTATGCAATACTGTAACAAATTCCAAGTTCAGTTACATGGAACATATCAATAAATATTTTACTGGGTTAATTAGGGAAATTATATCCATTTATATACTAGAATTCAATTGATATTCTACTGTGAAGGTATCACTCCAAGACACTATATAGGCTGTGCTACTCTGACTTCAGACATTTATTAATAGAAAACTAAATTAACAATGTTTTCTTCATAGTGAGTCAAATTCTGTTAACTCTAAAATACAAATTGAACAAATTAATTTTTGTGCTTTTTTTTTCCCTCTGGTTGGAATTTTCTCTCTTTCTGAATGATAATAAAAAGCATTACATTTAAAAGAATGAAGCTTGATTAATAAAATGCAGAACATAAAATGTGAATGATTATACCAGGTGTATCTAACCTGCAGAAACCATGAATAGCAGCCAAGAGCATAGCAAAAGATATGAATGCATTTTTCCCAATACAATCAATCCACCTATTCTCCCTTTATGGCCAAAATGCACATAGCAGTACAATGTCCCCTTTGGTGATGTCCCTAAATAAATTCTACATTCATGTAGAGAAAACACATGGAACAAAACCTCCTATTCTTCCTCTGGTTTTCAACCTGCTGTGGAACAATGTCATTGTTCTAGTTTCCTTAAAACAAGACAGGTATATTTCCTACTCATCTCCTCCGTGACTTCCATGGTTTTATAAATCCACATGCTTATTGCATAACTACTGTCATCTCTGAAACTAGCAAATACCTTCTTCATACATAGGACATCCTGTATCTCTGATCAAAACCTATCCTCCACCCTTCCCAGTTGGACTGTGTTATTCATTTGAACCAGGTAATCAGGGATTCTACTAAGAATAAATGTTCAACTCTACGTCCCTTTTAAAAAAAAAATAAATTAGTAAGTCTTATAAGGAGGTCTTTTCAAGGAACTAAGCATTATGTCTGAAAGTTCCCTTTCCTCATTTGGAAAAATAGGATTGTTCTTCCCCTTGTATACTCCGTCGTGTCTGCTGACATAGAATCTCAACTGCCTTGCATCTTTACATCATTTAGTATGATGAAATCTTTCTGCAACATTTCAAACTCCATTTTAATTCTGATTATTCTGCATGTTCTAGAAGTATACTTCTTCCTTTAATAAATGACTTCTTATGTCTTTTGTACTGTACTGTACACCTAATCTCCCATGAATCCAGGAGAAGACTTTTCCACTTACCTTCTTATTTTTTAAATGCCTTTGATGAAGGATTTTGTTAAAAGGTTTTTGGAAATTGAGTTAACTACACAAAACAGATAATCCTTATTCACATGCATGACTCTTCCAGCAGACTTCTGTGGTCTGATTAAAATCTCAGAAGTCAGTTCTGCTCTTTCCCCCTTATTACATTTATTCATGGTCCATACATGATCTATTTTCCAGAACAGTTTCCACTAATTTAACCAGTAAGAAACTCAAAAGAACTTTTTTAAAATCCAATAAACAAAAAGCAGTTGTCTATTTCTATCTGACATTCAGACACAAAGTTTAGAGCAATAGATAACAGGCAAGAGTTAGCAGTTCAACAATTTCTCATATCAGTCTCATCCTCAGCAAGAATAGCTGGTCCTTCTAGCAAGAGATTTCCTACTCTCTACTGCTCCATTACTATTCTTGGATATCTCACATTGGCATTGCAAGACTCATTCCTTGGATTAGTTCCCCCACTGTTAATGGTGCATCTACTGATGTGGAAACAGACCCAATTTTTAAATTATACTTTTTCTTCACGATAATCTTATTTGCCAAGGGTGCTTCCTTAACCACGATTTTTCTTTCAGCATTGCAAATTCTCTGGAAGACCTCATTGCACTTAGTAATTTGACAAAAGCCTTCTGTATTCAGGGCAGAGTTTTGTTTGTAACCATATGCTTGGCAGTTTAACTCCAGTTTAACTGTCTTATTAACTCCCATTATCATCAGGGATTAAATATTCATATCTATTTTTTTTCCCTAATACCTAATCAGCAAAACAAAAACTTCGTCACATTTTTAGGAGCAAACAACCTTAATCACGCAATACACAGAGACTGAGTCACATGAAAGAATACCAATAAAATCTATAACTTCGTGCAAATATAATTTAATTTACAATTGAACTGCAGCCATTTTTTCATTTGTATGTCAGTTTCTCTCTGCCAAGCAGCATGACAAAAAAATGTTCAGGTCAAAAAAGTAAAGCNTGCAGCACATTTGTAGAAGTTTCATTACTGCCATACCAGTAAATGTATTTCTTCATATTCAGAGAAAAATGCCCTAAACAAAACCTCATTTGTCTAAACAGGAGACAAGTCCAAACTGGATCCTGGCTGCCCTGTGAGGAGATCAATAGAAAAGTTTCTTTTAGCTCCAACACAGCACGGGCCACTAAGCTCAAATCTCTCCTGAATCCAATGTAGTCTTCTACTACCAGCTTGTATATGTGACACAATAGTCATTATTTTATGCTGAATTCAATATATCAGCTTTAAAAAATATTCCTTGTCCTGCCTCCTGGAATCACAAGAAAATTTCAGACAGGAGGAAAGGGGAGTGTTATGAAAAAATGACTTTGTCTCTTCCAGTTGTGAGGAAAAATGCAACAAAACAACATCTTCAGCACAAAAAGAACAAAAGATCTTTTTTTTTATATTACCATTAGTGTTTTTAAAGCTAAGTCAAGTTTTTTAGGATATGAATAAAAAAATATAAAATAATTTTAGATTTATGAGGATGATTCAGGGAAGAAAGCAATGAATAAGTTTTTAGATCTTCCAAGTACATTAGAATTAACAGAAGTCATTTTATTAAATGCTCTCAAGAGAGTGAGAAAGGAGAAGAGATCCAGCCAGCTTTCCTTGAAGTTATAATCATGAAAATAATGTGTCATTCCAGGAAAGTCTTTAGGATCAAATATACTAATGCTTGCATGCACGGATATCATGTGCAAAGAGCAAATAACTTTTCTTTGACAATCTTTGAGTACACCAGCCTAACTAATTTATTCCAAAAAGTTCCTCAGATCCACCATGGTGACACAGTAAAGAAAGAAACCCTCATATTTAAATAAAATGAAACCCCAGATATTCCACTGCCTGTTTGTAACATGAGGTTGTATTGAAAGAACATTATATCCTCTATACTTAATACCTGTATATGTACAGTATTTCTGACCCTTTAAAGAAAATATCAGTGAACAGCAAAATGATGCACAGCTGGTGAGTAAATCAGTAAATGATTTTGGTATTTCAGAACACCTTGCTATACTTTATGTAACATTTACACATATTAAACCTGAAGATGGTTTCCCGCCTTTATCACACTTGCCAAGCAAAGTCGGATTTTCTTCACAACATAAAAAATTCTTTCAACTATAGCCATTTAGTACACTGACCTCTGACAAGCTGTGCTTTGCTAGAAACAATGAGGTTTTCTCTCTTCTTATCAGTAGTCAAGAATAGACTCCACATTACAGTGAATGTGCTTCACTGTAGTGAAGTCAACCAGCTTAACTAGACTATATATTCAGCATGACTCCCTCCTCTACTGCATATTCAATTACTTACTGATCTTAAATGGAAACATATTTTTCAGTTGACAATAAACTTTTGTTCAACCAACAGGACATTCTGCTGCAAGTTTATGCAGACATATCAGTCTAGGATGATCTATACCTTCCACTGTGCATACATAGAGAAAATCAAATTTCTGAACTGACACTATGGTCATTACAAAAGAGATGACTTGTTTATCTTAATGATTTCTTGAGAAAAAAACAAACAAAACCAAAGCTTTGTCATATTTGCTGAGACAAACAAAATTCAGCGGTCATAAGATAATTGTCCTATGATAGCGTAACTACAAAGATAATACAAATTCTAACTTTCTTCAGACAATACAATACCAACTATAAATACCTACCTAGTTTGGCCAGTATAGAAAACAGTATAGTCTAATTAGTACACTACTCACCAGCAGAATAAACATGGTAATACAGAGCTGCTCTCCCTGTTTCTGAGCTACCATGTAAAGAAATATATCAATATTAAGCCAGAGATAAAATTCTGTGCATAAAATAATGTAAAAATATGCCTGTGGGATTAGACTTGAGAGCACTGGAATGCTAGTAAGAACCAGGTAACTCCATCAGTTACCTGTGATTTTCTATTACCAGACTTTATCTGTAACAGATGAGGAAAATTGTGGGGTTAGAATTAAAGAAAAATAGGTGGTTTTCTAGATGTATATTTGCATGAATCATCTCTTTCCAGTAATAAATCTTACCACTTAATTCTCCAATATTTGTCGTTACGAAATTGGTTATGAAATAACCTTGCAAGCTCTTCTCTGCTCATTTGGAGCAAACAAAGAAAAATGCCAAGAAACTCAGCCAAAAATGAGCTTGATGTTGTTTTCTTTAGGCAGTTTCCCCAGAGAGCCAGTTACTGATAGATTTTTCGTAAGTCATATTTTACATGAGATGTGTGTGCCACAGAAGCATTAATTATTCTATCACTTGCAGTGCAATACAGACCTTGTTAAGTTCCTGCATGATTCTTCCTTCATCACCATTAGATGGGCTTAGCTGTTTACCCTTTCCAATTCTAATTATTAAAAAGCATATTCCACTTAGTGCATACCTCTGCTTTCTCCTGTTTTTATGTCAAAAATTGGAAAAGAGATGCATTTCAGTGTCCATTTTTTTCCTGGGCATGTGTTCTATCCTATACTGCCAGAGAAGCTTTATCAATAGATGTGGTGAGCAGGACTGGACAGATTAATGAGCTCATTATAATTCATTAAAGAGTGATGTGGGGATGACTGCCCACTTTAATTAGCTTTATTACTGTAGGAAATTGTTTCATATGCCAAGCTCATCACCAAGCATGCCTGGAAAACATTAGAGTAGTAATCAGACTTGATACAAGAACCTTTCATTACCCTGTAAGGCTAAAAGCACTTATATTGACAAGGAAAATATTCAGAAGACGGACATGAAAGTGGCTAGCATAAAGTAATTTATTGTTTGTAGTAATTCAGTGATAAACTGCACAATGGTGATTTCAAGCTAAAAATTTGGTGGAACAGCTGTGTTTCCATGGCACACCATGTGCTCTTCCTGTAATCATAACATTAACTGACAGTAATAGATTTAGAAGGTTTAATAGGTCAGGTTTGCTCAGATAATAAATCCTAATGCAAATTAACTATGACTCAAATATTTTAATGAAAATCTTAATTGGTAACTGGATTTTCTTCAGGAATACGTGAGCCTCTTTTCTAAGTCACGCCTCAGATTAGCAAACATATTTCCACACATTTTCTGATAATTTTAAGTTGCAGGTAAACAACAGATAAAAATATTTGTAGACAAAGATAAAAATATGCAGATAAAATTGTGGAAACTTTGGAAGGAGAGAAATAGAAAATTAGGGTAAGAGTTTACTTCAGTCTGCAAAAGCCCCACTGAAGAAAGGATTATGTTCTAGGATCTACTTTTTCCATGTGTAAAGGCCTAGAACACATTCACAATCAAGGTCTCTCAACATTAATCAAATGGTTTAAGGTGTAATCTCTGTAACCTCAATAATTTATTCCAATCATGACTACCTTATCATTTTAATTACACTCTCTTTTACTCTAAGCAACAACAAATGCTTCTAAGCCCTACCTTCCTGATTAGTTGTATTTTGAATAAATTGCTTAGTATTATCAAGTTCTACATCTAATCAAGAGTTTGGTATTTGTTTTAATACTAATGTTAAAGAAATAGCTGTAAGTACCCCTGTTCCATTCATGGTCAGAGCAAGTAATGGAATTACATATAAATTAGTAATTCATAAGATCAGAGATTATCAAAATTTTCAGTAGCCTATCATAATGAATCATGGCAAATTATGGCTGAGCCTATCTTTAGTGATAGGAATTCTTTCCATTTTAGGTTAATTTTTGGGTGGTCTTAGAGTGGCATGTTGGAAGATCCTCTCCCCTGAACACTCCATTATGTGAGGTAATTAAACAATGTATAATAAAACTGCTTCCCAGCTCCCAAACATACCATTATATTTTCATACCTTATGTTGTTGAGCCACTACAAACATCCACTACCTCAAAGCAATTCTCTCTTCTCAAATGTTCACAAGCAAAACACTAGTTACTCCTGAATTTTCTAGTGCAAAAAACCAGGTTGTTTTTCTGACTTCTCATCAGAGAAGCTGTCAATTGTTATTTTTCTTCTTGTATGAAAACTGGTGTCCTTAGTACCTCATCCTTTGCAACATTCCCCTAAGGAAGGAAGTGACTCCACTAGCTATTGTTTGAGTATGATATTACTGGGACTGACAGGGCAGCAGCATCTGACTCTCAGATATTTTCAAATTCCTGTCAAAAGTATGTTGCATGTAAGTAACACAAATGGAGGGCTAACAAAAACAAATAAAGAAAGCCAACACACAGACTTTTGGGATGAATTCTTTACAGTTCTGTGTGCTGTTACCCTAAAGGCAGTTGTTGCTTCTGCACTGTGGCTCAGAGCTAATGAAATAAGCCTTACAAAAGCCTTCTGAGATAGGTCATTATTATCATCTCAGAGAAGAAGAAGCTGAACAAAAGGACAATGAAAAAAATTCAGAATAAAACTCAGGTTTTTATTTTCCATTCCATGTCATGACCATGACTCAATTCTCTTTTGCTTGTTACAGCTCTCAGGCCCCTTAATCCTCTTTCTCCTGTATTACACCTGCATCAGGCATAATTAAGGATTTCTTAGTTTTCCTAAGCCATGCTGGTAGGGAGTCCAGGACTTTATACCTCCAGAAGTTTTCCAGGCACTTCAGAGTGGGTAGGATGAACCTAAAATTGAAAGTATTTACCATAGGATTCCTGGGTCTACTTTCAATCACCGAAACACATGGAGGGATTTTTGCATGTCTTATTTTAGGACTGATTAATACTGATTTCCCTACCAGTTAGAATCTGTATGCTTCTCCCTCTTGTACATAAACTTTTTGAGGGTCAACAGTATCCCTAGCAACTATACTACGTCTATCTAGTCAACATGAGAACAGGGAAACATTTTATCTTTCAATAATCCAAAAAAAGGAGAAACGTTTTCCCCAGTTAAAGATGTGAAACTGTGAAAATAGAAGGAAAACAACCCCTCCCCACCATACAAGCCCTATTCACATGCAGGTGGGAGGATTTGAACTGATTTTGGCATAGTCATTTGACAACTGAACATATTTTATTTTTATAAGGCTACGCAACCAAACCACTTGTACAGCTACTACATAAACTTCTGATGACAAACCTGTTGTTTAGATGTTTTGAAAATTACTATGCTGTCCACAATAAAGACATAGTAGAAAAACAATCTGATTATGTGTGAAGAGAATATTTCTTTAGATACTATCTACGTTTTTCATCAGTATAACCTGTTCATGACAAATGACTTATCCATATAATATCACTGATATGTATCAATCTATATATATAATTCACTCTCTAGGACTCCTCTTGAAAAATGTGCAAGATCTCAGTCATTCACCTTTATTCATTTTTTTAAAGTACTTAATGTCCTTTAGTTCATACTCTACTCACAAACATTTTTTTAAAAGTTTGAACCCAAGCATCAGTCCAATCAGCAAAAAGAAATAATGGGGTAGAGGAAAAAAATTAAGGGAACTAATTAAAAACTATCTGCAAAACAAGGTTAGAATATTAAAGATCACACGTTTATGTGCTCAAAATAAAAAGCAGATTGTGCCTATTAACCTGAACCCTGATTTTCCTAACACATATATGTCTAATAACTGTTAGCACTGTGTACACTCCTCATTTAGCTAATTGTGTGTTTTTATGTTTCAAAGTTCTTTGTCTTCTTGCTCAATTCAAGTTACATAGAACAATTAGCTTATGTCACAAAGTCAGAGAAAAAGGGTTATTTTCTCCTCAGTTACATTTCTTGATTGGAGATGAAATGAAAATCTGAATGAAAGAAGCTGGTGGCTCTCACTCTAGCTGGTGGACACAGAGTACTGGTAAGCTCTCAGTGAGAATTTGCCTTTGTCAATGCTTTAAACATTTGTCATTCAAATACTCCCAGTTTGACAGAAAAACAGAATTTAGACCCAACTACTAGTCCTCAGCTGCTGCGATATTTATACACCATTTGTAGCAACTTTGTCCTAGACAAGACAAATTCTATCCCTGGAAATATAAAATGGCTGAATTTGCAGTAAAAGAGCAGAAGCTTTTGCTAAAATTAATAGAAAAAAATCATTAAAGTGTGAAATCTGCTGTGGTAATAATATGCATGGTTTCATGTGACTGTCTTCACCCCCAGCTCAGAACTCAGATGTGTGAAAATCCCATATAGTAACAGAATGAGTTAGAAAATTATTGAAGTCTTGGAGACTGTCCTTCAGCATCTTCCACACAGTGGATGTGTAGTTTAATTAAGGCTAAAAGCTAGAGAGAGGGGTGACTTCCATATCTACTATATATGATTAAACATCTGTCCCAGTGAGGTCCTGCTCTTTAAAGATGGTATTAAGGAGTCTAAATCTTATAGGTTAAACCTCTGAAGCAAAGAGTAAAATTTACTTTCATTGTTGATTGAATGACTCATTCTCACAGGCAGTTTCCATCCCATTAAAAGGTATCTCCAAAGACATGTCCTTCATGCTATACTGAGACACAGCTTTGTTCCTTCTGCCATATATAAAACAAGAACTCATGGAAAGGGCTATGAAAACCTTAACACCACACCTGTGACCTAAAAGAAAGAAGCTAATCACATCCAGTATGGAGCCTGCTCACATCTTGAAGAAAAATGCAAAACATTAGAATTCTTACTGACATTTTAACAGGCTTAAGTAAAAGAACTAAGGAAACATCAAGAACTTAATATTTTGTTGCTGTTTTTGTTGTTGAAAACTTGAGAATTTTCAAGGTTAAACAAGTTTGCATGTATATTTAACAGACAGAAAAGCAGGATCCAGGCATAACACCACTGAAGCTTCAGCACAACCTTTATTCCTTGCACACAGAAGCAGATCATGCCAAGGTGAACACTGCTGCAAGCACTATCACCAACAAAACAACTACCTTTGCACAAAATTCACCCTCTGGCTCTTCACCAAAAGGCTTCTGCCACAGTATTCATGTATTCAGATTCTCATCCTCTATATACCTCCACAGCTGTATGAAGACAGATGATGATTTGCCCTACATATTTTCCCAACCCTTAACAACAGGCTTAACACTTACTACTAGGTGTTAGGAAAATCAATGGAGCTATGAAAATTAGAAAGCCTGTGTTATACACCTACAGGAGTGAACAGCAACTTTTTATATCCTGCAGAGAGATGAGTATAGTTTTCAGAAATCTGAAAAACCCAGACTGATTGTACAGAGGTATCAAACAGAATGAAAACCCCAAAGGTGAATTTTTTCATTAAAATAGAGGCTTTTTTTTTTTTTTTAATCCAGTGGAAAGAAACACCTTGGTTTATGGTATCATGAAGATTCATTTGGGCAGCCCCCATTTTGCTCTCCACAAGAACAATGTATGTCCTCTTAGGTATCTTACTGCCTGGCTAAATCATAATTTCTTTACTCTCATCCCTAAAATTTTTAACATGGTTGGTATGTAGTCAAACCTGCTGACAAAATGATGAAATTATTTCACTCTTCCTAAAGTATCAGATTAATTATTTACTGTTAAGCCTACCTTCAGTGTTATTTATTTCAGGTTAACTAAACCTCACAACAATGAAAATCATTTTGCACAAGAACTAACTAGCAATTGTATAATCTTTAAGAATGCTATTAGCCTTTGTAATCCAGTCCATTAAAAGCAAAGTAGTCTATATGCACTATGAATGACATCAAAAGGCATCTAGTCACCAAAAGTAAGTAAAGTCCTAATCTATTAGCAAAAGAGCTATTTGCTCATCATTTTCTGCACAAGAAGTTTTCAGGCTGCATTTACTCTGGCTTTCTCAATGTTAAAATTCAATACACATCTGTAGCACAACCTAACAGGAAAACTTACACAAACCAGCTAATTTCTAGAGAGAGCAGCCTGTTATGCACAATAGAAATTAATGGATTTGGATGCTGATGGGAGGTGTAGAAACCTGCCCAGTGACAGGTTCAGGAATGTTGTGGTGCATGTTGTTTGCTAATGGTTTATCTCTATATTCTCCCCTGCTTATGCTTGAGGCCGGTTTGTCCCTGAAGTTGTCCCTAACCCTTTTTCCCTGTTTGTCAGGTTGACCCTGCCCTTTCTACCAGAATTTTCTCTGTCAATCCCCACTTGTTGCCACCCCTTGCCTAAACCCCTCCTTGGAAATCCCCTGAATGTCGAGGCACCATTTGCCAACCCAAGACTGTATCCACTCCCTTTTTTATCCCATTGATTAAGTGCTTTGGAATCCCCTCCCTGTACTCCTCCTGGTCTGTCATTGGTTGTTGCCTTGTGTCCACCCACTGTTCCACCCCAGTTTAAAAGTCGTGTGCACCCCTTGTTTGGGGCTTCTTTGGCTTCTGACCCCCTTCAGCAATAAACTCGTGTTGCTGGAACCTCAGACCAAGAGTCTCCCTCTCCTCCTTTATCCAGCCCTCGAGAGTACCTGGATTGCTATCCTAGAGCATGTATCTCTAAGGTTCTGCCTGCAGCAAGCACAGAGCTGAGGCAGTTCCCCAATCCTGGTGTGTGTGTATTCCACCTGGAACTAGCCAGGACACCAGTGATTTAGGGATTGTGTCACATGAATAGTTGCTAAAGGCTACATACACACAAAGCTCAATCCCAGCTCAGACAAAGTTTCTTTTCCAGAAAACCTGCTGGTAGAAACAGGGATGGGAAAGGATTAATGTTATTTTCAAAGTGATACTTTCTCTCCTGCTTATCAGAACACCAGAAAGCCTAATAAGTGTCCAGGCTTATGTATGTGGTGGCAAAAATAAACCCTCCAATCTGTGAGGGGAGGAGTTGTGAAAGAAGGGTAAATGAGTAATGTAATAAAAGAATGGATTAAATAAGACACAGAAAAAAAGACTGATTATGAAAGAACAAACAAGAAAAATCATGAAAGAAAAACTAAGCTGAAGGAAGTTAGCAAAAATAATGGAAGAGAACTTTACAGGTTTTGATAACAAAATATGATTAAAATGAAAGATAAACAATAAATCACAGAAAATATAATTTTTTTTCTGCTACAATTTACAGTAACCAACAACAGAACAGATTCAGTAATGTAAATAGTTTCTAATTATGTAAAAGCAGAGCAAATTTTCTTGTAAAAGAATCTAAAATGAATGTTTCGGGAAATGTCTGAACTTTCGATGTTCTAAGAATGTAATTTGCTGAAAGACTTGGTGCAGTATTCATCTTTCATTCTTGCCTTGAAAAGGCATGCAATCCTACAGAAATCATCTAGAAGAAATAATAGCTTAAGGAAGAAGTCAGGGTTACATGAAAAAATGCCAACAGTTGAAAAATTCTATGTATTCAATTATTTTTAGAGGCAGATCCATTGAAAAACTGCTGTTCCAGCAGAAAAGGAGACTGAATGAAAAGGAAGCAAAGGATAGAGAGAAGAGTTTGATGTTACACACCATAAAACATTTTAGAGTTAGGAAAAAACCCACAAAGATCAACTAGACCTTGAGCAGACAGTCCATCTGGACAGGAGCATCAGCTAAGGATCATTTCCCATCAGTGGAAGCTGAGAATTACAGACAAAATAAAGGGCCAGAACAAATGACATGGCATGAGGAGAGCAAGAGACCATACCTCTAGATGCTTGGTGAGAAGTGTGGAGCTTGACAGAAGGGCAAATATGCCTCATATCTCATATTTTCCAGTCTTTTCCTTTTTTCTATTCCCCGTGCAGGGAATTTACAAGGGAAAATTTTCAAGTTACCATGTTCCCTATGATAACTATATATTATTTTGGTATAATTTGCAGTCTCTGGATTCAGATAAAAGCCAGTTCACACATGGCTGGCACAGCACTTGATCTCTGCCTCCTCAGTGCAACCTGTGTCTTAAAATAGCCATGCATTGGGCTCATTCTCCTCAGACAGAAAGGATCACAGAATTACAAAATGTGTAGGTTGGAAGAGACCTTTGAGATCATCGAGTCCAACCCAGCCCTAACACCTCAACTAGATCATGGCATTGAGTGCCACATCCAGGCTTTTTTTAAACATGTCCAGGGATGGTGAGTCCGCCACCTCCCCAGGCAGACTATTCCAGTACTTAATCACTCCTTCTGTGAAAAATTTCTTTCTAATATCCAACCTATATATATATATGTATATGGATCACCAACTCATGCAAGCTTCACTAGTTAAGATTTCAAAAATATTTTATGACTTTATATAGTACCTATTCCAGTATCAACAGAATGGTAATCATAATTAATGTGATTTAATGAAGGAATGTGTATATCACTAGACAGAATTGACAGAAAATCACACAAATTTACTCTAAGCATCATATAATAATCAAAATTAAATAGCATATGGTATTGTTTTTGCATTGACAGAAGCATTCTCTCTGTGCTTTGTCACTATAAAAAGCTTTGTGATAGAAAATGAGTAAACATATTGATTACACCACCCCACTCCTTTAATGCAGGGAAAACTATTATAAAAAGTTATCTGGCTTATTTTTAAACACAGAATGACTGAAGAGCCAGGTAACTAATCAGAGGATTGTACCAAGACTCATAACTTAAGAACCAAGAAAGAAAATATACCTTATAAGCTTTCCACTGGTGAAACCCAGGATAGTCATTGTCTTACTGCTCACCAATAGTTCTGATACTGTTGAAAGCATAGTACAAAGAAAATAATAAAACACAACCAAACCCTAAAAATTTGTTCATTACAAAGGTCTTCTAAATTGACCAATCAGTAATCTGCTAAAGGGTAACTGTAAGAGAACAAGAGCACTTTGTATAACTGGTTAATTTATACATTCTCCCACCTGCAACAAAAGGGAACACATTCCTTGAGTGGTTTCATCCAGGCTGCTGGGGAGGATGGTGAGATCAACTGACAGCATTTATGGGCTACAAGAGGCCCCACTTAGACTGCTGAACTCAAATGGCATATATCAGAACTGAGAACCATCACTAGAAAGCTCAGCAAGAGGTTGTTGGAGGGACAGGAGCACCAGTAAAAAGGGAATGCTGCAGTCCGGAGCACAGCCTGCAGGGAGGGCAGTGAAAGGGTGTACAGTCATAAAAGTGTACAGCTACTAAGAATGGGGTGGGAGAAGAAATTAATCCAAGGAGTGACTTCCTCTTTCATGAGAGAATTGGCTAAAAAAGGTTGTTGTTACTTTGCCCAGAAAGAAATGCAATGAGAATTCAGGTTTCTAAAATAGAAATAACCCCAAACACAGCAAGTTTGAGAGACTCATGCTAAAAATGTGGTGGCTTTTAGAGTAATTAAAAGGATGAGAGATGTACAAAGATATGGAATTTGGATCCAGAAAGACACGACAAGGAAGTTTGATTGTTTCAGCATGGATCTGAAAGCCAAAGTGGGGCTTTTACTTCATAGAGCTCACTGAGTTAGGGAGGCACCCCTTGAGAGAAGGTGAGGAGGATGTATGGACTCAGTCATGCTGAAGATGGAGCGGCTTTCTGTAAACTTCTGAGGGAGAATATTACACAGATCAGATGAAGTACAGCACCATTTCAAAGTGAGGAATGCTCTTGGTTACATCCTGCCATAGCCAGACATGAAATATGATCAACAATTTTTAAAATTTACAAGTTTATGATCAGGCATAAAACTTGGATCTTTGATTACTTGAACTACAGTTCAAGTAAATTAAAAAAAAAAAAACACTTTCTAATTCAACTGCTCAATAAAACATTTTAAGTTAAAATTAGATTAAAATATATAATTTGAATATGCAATTACAACTTCCCAGAAAGTGCTAATGCTATGCAACCTTAGCTAATTAAGCTGTAATAAACACAGGATCAAACCAGAGAGGCACCAGTATGCTTTATGTGAACAAATACAACAGCAATTCACCTCTTCTCGAAGAGAATTAGTAAAAATCAGAATATTTACTTAGTCTCCTAAGTCAAAGTCACCAGACTCTCATCAAGTAACTAATGGAAAGAAATTGAGCTGATTTAGACTGTAATTTCAAGCACTTTCTGAATATAATTTTTGGCTTTGAAAATCTTTCAAAATTAGTAGTAATTTGACAGACTTTCATCTGTACAACTATATTCTTAAGGTGGGAAACACATAATGTTATTTGGTAAATGGATAATCCAGTGATCCATTACTTGTGTAACTCTTCACCAAACAAAAAAGCAACACGTATCTTTTTTGAAATATCAGGTTGCAGCTGTATCCCTATCAAAAAGGTTAAAGACATTTATCTCTCAATACAGATTGGATGGTCTTGAGATTCATCAAACATTCCTCGTGGGATCACAGGTCCGTGCTTTCTTTCAGCAGACACTGATTACTGTGCACTCACTTGGCAGATGCACAATATCCTAACTGCCTCGTTGCCATGTGATGGCTATTCATCCCAGTATCAAGTTTGCTGGAATGATTTCCCTACATATCTGAGGGCATGACACCACTTCTGCTCCAGTATTTTTAAGCTGTTTGTACAATAGCACTCCCACATAAAGACATTGGCAGTAAAGGCAGCAGATGATTACATTTCATTCTGAATTTGACATGGCCATGTAATGAAGGAATGATAGATAAATCCTAAGGGTTTTGTTTTTTTTTTTTAAAGGAAAGAATCGCTATCACAACACCACTTGAAAACAGAATATTGTTATGTTATGAATATGCAAAAAATTTTCAGTTGAATCGTTTGAGTGCTGTTGGATTCAACTTGTATGTATTGAGTTCCAACAGTTGGGACCATTGCTTAAGAAAATGTTCCTTGAGCTAGTAGCTGAACAAGCCTGCAAAGCCTTTTTAAAAATGCAACCCTGTGG
>WEIU01014246.1:29124-49177 GCA_013389925.1 Aegithalos caudatus
CACTTTTTAAAAAAAAAAAAAAAAAAAAAATATTCCAAGTAATTTGAGTGGAACTGGACAAAAAGTTGAGGAGAGATGATTTGGCATCACACTGTAGTAAAGATTTAATAGATGATGGCTGATGAAAGACAAAATCTTTCCTCTCTTTCCATCACCACATAGAATGGAGAAGACAACTGCAGTATGCAATTGACTCATCCAGGCAAAGCTGAAATCCCCACTCCAAATGATCCTTTAACCTCCATTGCTGCAAACAGGGTTGGCAACTTCTGCTCAGGTGGATTTTGGAAGATTTATAATTTCCCAAAATACCAAATAGGTGGCATACTCCAAATAATGGAGAAAGTAGTAGCAACCACAAGACCCACAGTGAAGCCACAGAAATCCTGCTCAAACCTCTGCCCATGAGTAAATTCTCATGCTAGCACAGACCCGATCTGGAATGATCCCCTTACATGGCCATGGCCCTTTCCACAGAAATGACCAGAGTAAAACTGCCTCCACCAGTGTGAGGGATGCTTTCCTCCAGTCCATCAAGCAGTCTCATACTTGCTCCCTTCTCCAAATCTAGTCCTTGACAGGAACTCCCAGTTCTGACCAGCCTCTTCCAGCCCCTATAAGCAGAGCCTGGACAGATGGTAATTTAGCTGCAGAAAGCCATCTACTTTTCAGTATAACCTTTGCATCAGACAACTAACCTTGCTACCATGAGTCCATCAGGACAAGCTGGCATCATGGAACTGCTAAGCCATGCCACTTTCATAGAGGTTGGTCAACAAGGTAGAGAAGGCATCAAACCCTTGACTTCTCTTCCTGAAGGCAGGGTATGGCCCACCAGCCATTTGGTGGCTATCCCTAATTTGGCTGTCTTCTACTACTCTTGGCCTGGTTTTCCTACTACTTATCTTTCTGCTGTTCTCAAAAACATTCATGCTTTATGAGGTGTACGAGCACATGACACCCATAATCTTTCCATTATGGCATTTAAGGTTTTCTTCTATCTCCATTCTGTTAATTGCTTTGCTAAAATTTAATTTCAGCTATTGAAACATTGCTATCATACTCTAATAACTAATTTGATGGATATATTTAGGAGTAAGAAATTAGTGCTGCAACAGAATTTGAACATCAGTCTTCATAGGCAGCATCTGCTGAAACTGTATTCTTGTTTTTAATTCAGAATTTATATCCTCCTTCCCTTATGAGTGAAAAATAATCTGAGTGTATTTTCTACAAAAACAAATAGGACCAAGTCTTACGGCTGTGAGTAGTTTTTTGTTTTAAATTAAATAATTGGAAAGATGAAACAGTAATGTCATAGTTATTACATGACATTTTTACTCCTCTACCTGTTCTGAGTTTCTCATCCAACAGGAAATGGCTGGAAATGGAGGGATAAAGCCATTTATTTATTTAATGGAATTTTAATTATTATTTGAATTTCAATTTCATTATCTGTTAGACATGAAAAAATGTTTGGTTTCTCTTGTGATATGAAGGAAGGGGACAGAGACTTTAAAAGAGAATAATCAGTAATGAAATACTGCTTAGAATTCAATGATAAATATTCTTATCCTAAACTTTATGATATTATGTACATAATGAAATAGATGAATATGGAGGACTTAATAAACAAACTTTTAAGACCAGTAGCCATTTGCAAAATATATGCAATCATATATTTTTATGACAGCTCTCTTGATCCAAACATATATATTAGGGACAGTGTGACTTAGATGGGAACCTGATTTTCATTGAAACTGTCAAATATGATGTTTTTTAATCTCTTCATATGCATGAGATTAAAAAACACTGGAGTAGGGAGATTTTAATATATTTCCTGTAATGTAAGGTGTATCAACCTTTCTGAAGCTCTGTTATGTTCATAATAGAAAAAAAACTAATTAAGACATACCCTAACAGAGTTATAATAGGCAAGATATTGCCCATTCCTTTCATGGATACCAGATCTAATCTTACCAGCTCAATGAAACATCCTCAGATGTGCCAAAAAGCAGTAATTAAATCATAGCATTCAGAAAAGCCAAACAATCAGATGCCAATGTGGACTATTTATGTGAATTAATATTCCTATTACTGATTAACTCTCCCAGGTTTTCAGAACACAGCCTCCAGGATCATCTTCACTGCCCTATTCTTACATATTTTGGCATCTAGAACGCTTGCAAGAACCAGTATTTTGCACATATACCATGGCTGCCTTCTAAGCACTTAAAAGGATTAATAAAATTAGTCTGACTATGCCACTAAAAAGAATAAATGTACTCTGGCAGTTCTGCAGATAGAATTTAAATCACCTACATTATTTCCCCCAGGAAGATATGCTGTTTCTGGGCCAGAAGTTCCATATCCTCCGATTTTCAATTTTGTACCTTAAACCCAAGGCCATCTTTCTCTATAAATAAACTATTAATATAGCACAAAGCTTGTACTAGTTGCAATTTAAACACATTTTTGTAATTCACAAATGGAAATCCCCACCTCTTCAATCTTCTGCCTTCTTCCCAGAAAGAAAAATCCAGGATCCTTTTGGAAAAATGACAGGTAGATTCAACCATTTCTGCTCCTGGGGCTCTTGAAAATAACCTTTGATTGGCATTTGATTTACTTTTCCTCCCATTTTGTTTTAATGCCTTTTTTCTCATGAAACAAAGGAGAAAGAGAGAATGATTAGGCTGCTGTCAAGAGCTACACAGATGCAGCTCTGAACAAGAGCAGCAGAAATTAAAAAAAAAAAAAAAAAAAAAAAAAAAAAAAAAGAAAAAAAAAANAAAAAAAAAAAAAAAAAAAAAAAAAAAAAAAAAAAAAAAAAGCAACCTCAGAAAAAGAAACTGAGAGCATGTTTACAGTAAGAATGTCTGTAAGAAATGTATACCTGTATCTGTGGGTGGGTAGGTATCAGGGTGAAATCAGTTCCCCAGGGAGCCTGCTAATAAACCTTATATTAAATATACTTTATATTAAACTTTCTTAAAACTCCAGTAAGTCTAAATGGTCTTTAACTCACACAGTTCAAAAGGTCTGCTAGGATTAAAAGAACAACATGTAACTTTTCAAAAAGAGGAAACTTGAGTTTTCTAGGGATAACTGAAGAAAACCACAGTCACTCCTCAGCTGCCCTTTTGCAATGGGAGTTACCTGGTTCTGCTGGCCTGGCTGCAGCATCTCCTGTAACCCTCCACTACCTTCTACATTTTATTATTAAATTGAATTTTCTCTGTGACAAGAGCAACCTGTGTTGCTGGGTTTACCCCAGCCAGTAGCCAAACACACACAGACATTCTCTCAGTCCCTCACCAGCAGGATCAAAGAGAGGATCACAAGGGCAAAAGCTGTAAATTTTGTGGGTTGAAAAAGACACCAGTTTAATAGGGAAAGCAAAAGCCATGTACACAAGCAAAGCATAACAAGGAATTCATTCAGTGCTTCCAATCAGGGGTTCAGCCATCTGCAGGACAGCAGGGCCCCATCACAGGTAACAGTTATTTAAGAAGACAAACATCACTCCAAATTAGTTTTTTCCCTGTTCTCCTTTCCTCCCCCACTTTATACACTGAGCATGATGCCATATGGTCTGGGATATCCCTTTGGTCAGTCTGGGTCACCTGTCCTGGCTCTGTCTCCTCCCACCTCCCACACTTCCCTAAATTCCCTGCCAGTACAAAAACCAGAAAAGACCTTGGCTGTGTGTAAGTCCTGCTCAGCAATAATATCTCTGTATTATCAACCCTATGTTCAGCACAAATGCAAAATACAGCTCCATACCAGCCACTGGGAAGAAAAGTAACTCTACTCTTGGCAAAACCAGCACACAGTCACGAAAAATGGAATTCTCTCTTCTATTCCACTCCTGTTACCTGTAACACATCTTGGATAAGTCTTGTGGAGCTTCCCTATGTACCAAACCACCAACATCTGAGAAACTACACCCTCATTCCAAGCACCTTTAATTTCCACTGGTTACCCTTCCAATGGGAGCATATTCTAGTTGAAGCTGTATGCTTACATGTTCTTGATCAGACCAGACCATGGTCACCCACTGATTTACTGAAAGCCATTTCACTCAGATAATTTTGCTCTAGCTTGTCACACATGGGCTTTGGGCTTGGTTGGCTTTTTGGCTTTGTTTTTATTAAACTAATTACAGAAATTATTGCAAGTAACTTTCTTTGATCTTATAGTTTAATTAATAATTAATCAGAATCATCNACAAAAGAGAAGCAAGGCTGGAACGTGACTACTTGTGGAAGCCTACCACTATACCAAGTTTGAAAAGAGATTAAGTCAGAGAAATACCAGGTAATAAAGTGGAAGATCATAAGATCTGGATCTGTCACTGACAAGCTTTTTATTAAAGTCACAGCTCCATGCTGTACTCCTCCATTCTCATTATTTTTACTTTAAATTAGAAAAATCTCAAACTTCTTTTTAATTCAAAAAATAATAATACACTTGTTATAGAAAAGAACCAGGGAGGTTCACACCTCCTGGGAGGTTTATGACCCTGAGAAAGCCACCCAACAACTTCATGTCTGCACAACTGAGCATGGCAGCCTATCTGTACTGTACATACATTATTGCAGTGCTTTTAAAATACTCTGAAGAATTTCACACGTTTAATAAAGATTGACAAGCATACAATTCATTCTGTAGGTCATCTGCTATATTTTCCATCCCTTCTCTGAACAACTTTCTTTTGTTAAAACAAGTTCATTGTGGATTATCAAATTCCATTCTGTATTACCAAATCTTCTCTGTTGAAATCATAATCGATCCATGATCCTCCTCAACTGTTTATGTGTTCACAGCATTTTTCACACAACTCTAAAATTAAACAAAGAAAGCAGCTATATGCCACCTCTGTGGGAAGACTGCACAGGCCTTGTACGAAACTGTGGATCCTTGTTTAAATACCGAGAATCCAGTGTTACACTGACAGTGAGATGACAGCTCTCATACAAACAATATTACAACTAAATCATTCTGCTAAGGCTGCAACATTGTCATATTCTTCACTGACTAGAAGTTTTGAGCTTTTAAATTGTAGTCATTTTGCCAATTAGACTCTTCCATTGCTTTTAAAGAAATTGACCTTTAAAGTTATAGCTTAAGTAAGTGTCAGCCATTTCTGTGTTTCTTTGGATTGCAGTTATTTATATCACCATGATACCTGTAAATGCTAATTTTCATAAAAAATGGATTTAACATGAGAAATGATTATCACCATTTGTCAAGAGCATTGAGAGAGTTCTTTTTTGATCAACAGCGTAACAAGGGGCGATCAACCTAATCTGCAAGAGGCTCCTAATAAGACCACCGGGGACAAAGCTGTGCTGCTGTATTTCCTAATCACAGTAGGAAATACAATCAGCTCACTGTAAAAATCCCAAAAAGCCTCCAAATCCTTACTTTTAAAAATTCAATTGCCTAAAGGACTGTGAAGGAGTTAAGAGTCAATCTACAAGAAGCTTGTTTGACACAGTAAAATTTCCCACGATGCTCATGTGTTTCACATCTTTTGCAACGGCACAAGAGGAATCCTCTATTCATATTAGCAGGGTTTCTCATCATGTAACACAGAAGGATTTTTATTTAAAGACAGGATTAACATTAACTGTCACATCACACACTGTATTTGAATCCTCTCTTAGGTAAAATATTTATAGAGGAGAGAGATTTTTCCAGTGTTAGCCATGTGATATTTCGTGCAGTAGCGCTGTTCTGTAGGAGTTGGTATCACAGAGACAAAACTGACTCAAGAAGATGAAATTATGAACGTCCTGTTATTTAAGAAAGTAAACAAACAACACATCTCCCTCCCCCCAAATCACCATACAACCAGATGGAAATAGCTGCTTGATAATCTGAACTTCTTCAGGGCAAAGAAATATGGCTTCTTTTGATTGAACCTAATAACTGACCAGTTCTTTAAACATCTTTGTTGTAAACATTTTGGGTTTGCTGCCAAACTCTCTGCTTTGCTCCACAGTATAGTGCTGCACAAACCACAGTGTGACAGACAGGTGGGTTTCTTACCACCCTCGTGACAGCTATGTACCAAGAAATGAAGGTGTTACTTGATTCATTTAAAGGAATAGGACTTGCTTAACCCAAGTTCCTTCCGCCATTCTTAAGCCTAACTTCGCCTTATCTTTTGGAAGATGTACAAAACTGCATCTCAGCTGGAAAAGAAAACAAAAAAAACCCCAAACTGATAAGGCTGGTGTGGCTGAAAAGTATAAAACATAACACAGCAGAGCTAATGTATATTATATACCTGGAGGGATATCTCTTCAGATGAACCCTTTGATGAATTCCCCTGGCAGCACTTTTAAGTTTTAGAATGTAGAAAAGTCAGGTAACAAGTATCTCCTCTACATTAATCTGCCTTTAGACTAATGCAGGTACAAAGAAGAATATTAGTCATATTGATTGGAATGGTAATTTCAGTAAATATTTAGTCACTGAACTATAGGTCAGTCTTCTGTGTGGACACAGGATGCTTTGGAATGGACCTGAGGAAGAGTCAATCCTTCATTAATGGGGAGACCAGTGGCATGGTTCATCTGACATTATCCATCCATCTGTCCAGCCATTCACCCTTATTTAATTGGACGTCCCAGAAAGCCTGGAGCTGCAGGGCTCAGGCTCCCTTTCCCTCTTGCTGGGTGAAATAATAAGCCCCAAACCTCTGGCCTGAAAGAGCCTACAGAATCACCAGACACACAGAGCAGGTGCTTCATTTGCTTCTGACCTTTTCTTCAAGTAAAGTGACTGTTTCTTGACTACTTCTTTCTCTGCCATTAGGCTCACACTGCCATTAAATGGCACCTTTGCTAGCAGTCACCTCTTTCTTACCTTTCTCCTGAAAAACTATCCACAGTCAGAGACACAAAAGCACCTGACAAAGTGATCAGCTGCACTCCAGTTCACATCCTCACATCTAGCTTTTTTTCTTTTAAACTGCCAGTAGAGCCTGAAGGGATGAAGCTTCTGCAATTGGGCAGTCAAATGTAGATGCATCACAGAAGAATATTTGATTTCCTTTAAATCACTATCATAAACCAATTTAAATTAAAACTGGTGAGAGGAACACTTGCTTAGATGCAGTTTTGCTTTTTCTGAATGCTCTTTCAAGGTAATTCCATCACAAGGCCTGCTTACACTGTTGCTAAAAATGATTCATGGAAGTGTGCAGGACATCCTTATGTACAAGTAATTATGATTTCCATAAGCCACAAAATAAATGTATGAGTACATGACAAGAGGGAATGAATAATGATGGACACTTTGACCACACCTCCTTGTGCCAGAAGAGCCACTAAATTTTCTTAGTCTGCCATTTGTGTTTCCACACTTAAAGCCCTTGGGGTGTACAGACACCTGGGGGAAAAAAAAAATAAACTGAAAAAAAAATGAACTCACTTCCTTAAGAGGTGAGAATGACTCTATAGATAGAAAATAAAGAACTATACAAGGGAGTATTTATTTAACAGTCTACATTTCCCATCAAACAATATGTTATGTATTTGTTTGTATATTTGTATATAAAAACTATTTTTCATGTTATCTTTCTGTTCCTATAAGACAAATAATTTCATTATAATACAGAGAACTGAAGCATCACACAGTACCAGTGACTTCTCTGTTTAATTCTGTAATGAAATGAAAGCTATAGTAAAACATAATAAATATTCCTCAGATGCCACTTCTCTATTTAAAAAGAAATTATGTTTCCCTACATCAGACTGTGAATGGGGAAATCCATTTGCCGAGTGGGCTTCACTTCCCCATGCGGCAGCAAAGGAGTTGCAGAATTGTTCTTCTGAGTGGGAATATCCTCTCTTTGAGTAAGACATAGTTCAGTGAGGAATTACTAACAACTGGAAATTGAAACCAGGAAAAGCAGGATCAGATCCCCAGACCAGGACAGCATCCAGGATCATCAATACAAACACCTCAGTCCCCTTTCTGTGAAAGGAAAATAACACCTCTCCACCCTACAGGAGTGTTACAAAGATTAGTGTTTGCAAAAGCCTCTGCACCTGAGAATTAATTAATATTTATGATGATCAGTCCCATCAAATTTGCATGCTGAAGACATCTAGTTAACATGTGAGTAGCATCTGTATGACTGTCGTACTGACACATAAAAAAATGACAGCTTCATAACATTTGTTAATTCTTCCCCAATTAATTTCATTTACTCTAAGGACCTCTTTCTGTCTAAGAGGTGTGCAATGCTTTATAAAATAGATTAAACCCAATATAATGCTGACTAAGTTTATGGACAGCTACTTCTGTGGTTTTTTTCTTGTTATGATAAGGAATTATCATTTTGCTAACAAAACTGCATTCATCTTCACACATCACTAAGGATAATTATGGAAATAAAGAGTACTGAAATCAAATGTTCTGTGGTCAAAGGAAACAGAAAAAAGATATTCAAAAGAGAACACTGAAGCAAAAGGTCTAAAGCACTCATAACTTAAAAGCCTATGTATATTATTCATTCAAATGTTTATAAATATGGCAATAAACATCAAATACTTGCAATTGGATGACCATCCTCAAGAATACAACAAAGCATAAAGCAAAATAATGAAGATAGAAGAAGGCACAAGTACCATTCTGGCCATTCTAAATCTGACACATACCTCACTATCAACAGGTAAAGGCTTTTTTGCTTAGAGCTGGGGTGACCAAATAACACAGATTATGATCTGCTTATTTCATAGGCACAAGAGTGTCATGAAGTATTTGGAATTTCCATGGTACAGGAAAACTTCTTGTCCAAATTTAATTGTGTACTGACATGACAACTCTCATTTAAGTGGCCAGGTTGGACAAAATCCCTCCTCCCAGTGCTGCTCAGAGAGCAGAGCTCACTATGGACAAAGCAGCAAAGCCAGAACTTCCTGCACAAAGATGCCAACCTATTAAGCTGGCAATTGCAGGAACATTTCTATCCAAACAGATTGAAGTTTTGATCAAAGAAAACTGACCTAGAGAAATCCAAACAATCCCTGAGAAATATTAATAAGTCAACTTTATAGACCAAGTTCTCCTCTCACATAGTATCCCAACTTCATCCTACTTCACATCTGCAATATCAGAATCACTTCAATTTTCAAAGCAATATTCAATATCGTTAAACTTTTTCTTTCATTGTACTTAAAAATTGATAATGCGTGTGTGTGAATCTCCTACATTCTATAACACTGGCATGCCAAACTAACTACTTCATTTTAAGCTTCACTGTCACCAATTTTCTTATTTGTTTTTTTGCTGTGGTTTACATTGCAGCTGTTTTTCTATGATAATTGTCCTGAAGATTTCCAGTTAGTCTATGTTTCCTAAGCATTTTGCATTTGAGGCAGACATACCAGTCTGAGAAAATGGTGAGGCTTTAGGTATTTTAGAGAACAGTAAACAAAAAACTTCAGGAATTATCTTTGTTTCATGTGGTTTTTAAAAACTATTTCATCTTCATTCCTAAATTTTCCCTTGATTCAGCTGTGGATAAACATTTTCTCCCCCTGCATTTTACCTCTGTTCGCTGACTTACTGAAATAAACTGGCAACTTATTAGAAGAACCAGAAATAAGTATTACTCTGTACAGTCATGTGAAGGATGATGTATTTTTCCCTTTCACTTAAATATGAATAGGCAGAAAAACCCAAAATAAACAACAATCAGTTATGTTTGTTCATTCCTTTCTTGGTTACTGACAACATCCTGAAATTTAATGATTACAACAAATGCTAATCAGATATGTACCTAAGGAAAACTTTTTATCACTGCACCCTCCTTAATCTTCATCTTTCAGAACTCTCTTGATAGATAACTCTAATGATACAATTTTCACAAGGCCACCAGTAACAGTGTACCACATACCTGTCCAAGTTTTAATTGCTAAGCAAATATTAACCATATCAAAACTTTGCTATTCCTTCTCCCCTGTAGCATCCAGCTGTTTGAAAAAAGCAAATCTAAAAAAAACCCCAATGAATATTTAGTTCATTATTCACTAAGACAAAATGAAGTGATTAAGTCTGTTGATAGGCTTTCCCCCCTCACCTTTATCAACTCCTTCAACCACAAAGGTTGTGCTCTTTTTCCTCTCGTCCACGTTTTTTTTAACCAGAATTTAAGTGAATCACATTTTCATCCACTTACTAAGAAATGGTTTAGAAATTTAAATTGTCCAAATCTTACAGGTTTTGCTTAAATTGTCAAAATTATCTGTGAGATATTCACAATAGGAATGTCATTTTCTTATAGGACTTCCCCATTACAACAATGTAACAAACTCACAGTCTTGAAACTGGGTTTCCAACACTGTAAAAAGAATTGAAACTGACATTTTCCCTTGTCTGCATCCCCCAATACCTTTCAGGATCCTCATTAAAATCTCTGATAAATGAAGAAGCCTGAATCAATAGATTTCTTATTCTATACATGTGTAGAGACATAACTTTTCTGGACAACTATTAAGAGCCAGTTCATACCACACGTAAGAACACTTCCATCAAAGATATCTTTTTACGTCTCCTGCTTTTTTTAAAAAGTGTGTCAAAAGGGTAGAAGAAGCTTTACAGTTCTTAAAAAAAATGGTAAGGAATTAAAAAGTCACCTTAAGCATACAAGTATATTTCATACCAATAATCAAAGTATTGAACTATACCAGGTGCAAGGAGATGGTGAGGGAGTAAGTTGAATGCCCATGCTATGGCTTAAAATCAGAGTATACTAACCAAGAAATGTACTATCCCAGGACTACCATAATGATGTTATAATCTTTAAATACAGAGAAAAAAAAACTTTTTCACACAGAATCAGTTTAATGTTATACAACAACGGAAAGGTTGGTGGAAACAGGAACAGCACTTCAGAAGTCCGTACCTAACAATATAAGCCACCACAGCATCAAGCAATCAAAGCCTCCCAGACAAGCCACATTCCTCAGTAAAATTAAACAGCTCATTATAAACAAGTGGCTAACAAAGGAGTTTATAAGAGATAGAGCATGACCAAGTGACAAACTTCAATGTTAAACAAACCACAAACACAACAAAAATCAAACTACAGCACAACAGCTTTCATCACCTCCCAGTATTTGGCTCTGCTAAATGGAAACAAAAGAGGAAAGGCAGGATGGAACTTTCAGAAGTGGCACAAGGTGTCTATGTGTCAGCAATTAGATCCTGCCTTTAATTTCACCTAATGGCTGTCTAAATTGCTCACAAAAATCTGTCTCTTTAAACTCTCGGTGAACATTTTCAAAATCAGTGAAGTTATTTTTAGTGTGGTACTTTAGAGACATTTAACTTGATAAGGATTTGAAAATGCCAACTCTCAATTTTTTACTGTAATGGATTATGTTTGAAAACACATGGCTGGGTCATTAACATTACTCAGTACTGGAAAAGTTGTTTCTACATGTTCCAACAGAAGAGTCAAGGATCAGATGTTTTCCATTTAAAATCATTAATTTGACTAAGTCAAAACTTTTTGTCAAAAACATGTCAAGTTTCCACGCCTACGATGTCAGAGGCTTTCTGTATGAAAGCACAGCAGTCCTTGGCCAGAAAGGGAGAGAGAGGACCTGCTGCAGTGAGAATACACATCTGAGATGCAGAGAACCCACTTTCAAGTCCCCAGTTTGTTTAATTTATCCTAGGAAGAAAACATTCATTGTTCTAATGCATACTAGAAACTGAATAATTATTAATAAATAAACTCCTCCATTGCAAACAGTACTACATTTTCACTATATTGAATATAATTTATGAAACAACTTGAATTTTATCTCATTTGCTACAGCTCCATAAGTACTCTTGGGTTGGAATGGTCAAAACAGGTGAACATTTTCACTTCTAAAGTAATTAATGCCTCTGACATAATCCATGCCACCCATGGCTGGATGGCATGTGCCACTATAGTCAGTGGGCTTTAGATGAAATTTTACTTACAAACTCTTTATAATGATTCTGCTCACTAAAAAAAAAAAAAAACCCCCAAAACAAAAAAAAAAACACAAAAAAACCCAAAAAACAAAAAAAAACCAAAAAAACCCAAAAAACAAAAAAAAACCAAAAAAACCCAAAAAACAAAAAAAAACCAAAAAAACCCAAAAAACAAAAAAAAACCAAAAAAACCCAAAAAACAAAAAAAAACCAAAAAAACAACCACCCAAACACAAAACAAACCCCATTCATCATATTTTACAAATGCCTGATAAAGAAACTTCCCTGCCCACCCATCCAGGAGTGCCTCTGGCAGTCACTCTGGCACCACCTGAGCCGGAACATAGGACCTTTTGCAGCTACAGCCTCCACAACTCACAGAGCCACACAAGGTTTCCAACAGCAGCCTCAGACTTGCAGATCCTTAATATAATTTAATCATGGTGCAATAACAAAATAACAAATAACAGCTCAAGCTGGTGCCTCCAAGGAGCAATGCAAAACAAAAAAAAAAAAATCCTGGGCTTTATACCATCACAGTCCAAGGGTGGGACAGCCTGGAGCCACCAGCTCCTGAGTCTCCAGTCCCCTGGCTGGGACCCTGGACACCCGGGACCTTTGTTCTGTCTCAGGCTCGTGTCCCCCGGAGCTGAACCTGCAGCTGCACCCTGAGCTGTACTCCTCAACACACCAAGGCACTCCCCCAGATTTGCTTATGCCTATCAGTCCCCAAGACAAGGGAAATTAGGAGGATTTACTGTCTTGAGATGATCAGATTAGCACTTTAAGTGCTCTTAATGGGTGTATCAGAATCCTCCCATGGAGTTTCAGGAAAACCTTTTTTTCATAGTCTCAGTGATAAAATCTTGTTGGCAACCTATAATGTTACAAGTTCAAGGACTTTTAAATCTTGGATATAGAGTACTCAGCAGGAAAAGCTTACTTTGTAGGTATGCATCAGAATTAATTCTGTGAGCGTGTGTCTGCCTGAGGGAAGGAACCTGAATGAACCCAGTATTTACCCTTGCAGCGCTGATTATATAAAATTTTAAGTTATGCTGGAAACCCTGTTAACTGAAAGAAAGTAATGCTGATCCTTCTGCATGCCTTTGTTGAAGCATCATTTGTATGATAGTTGCTTTTGAAGGTTTTAATAAGAGATACATTAATCATTTCCTTACATGTGCCTCACTGAGTAAATAACTGAATTTATAGCATTCAAAGTATCAGTTTTGCCTAAGATAAGGATTGTAATTTTGAAATATTGAACGAGCAGTCAACCTATGATGAAAGCTTCAATAAAATAAAGGAGAATACACTAATAAATGCATGTACATAAAATTTGGAAATAAAGGAAACTAGGATCAAGGCATAGAGGCAGAAAGAAATCAGACAATATGTGTGTAGTTCCCAGTCTCATTCCTGATCCTTTTAGTCATTAGTAAACATTAGTAAATACGTTAGTATTTAGTAAATATATCAGTGACATTGCCAAGTACAGATGTTGTTCCTACACTCCCCACAATAAAAGTAATTTTTATTCACTCATTAAACAGGTGATGTGGTTCTCTTCAGACAGACTTGCTGGCAGAGCTCTTTTTCTTAGGAAAAATGTGCGCAGAGTTACTGAGAAAAAGGAAGGGAGTGCATAATGCACAGAAGCTTCTTGTAACAGGGCCCATAATACCTACTTCACACTCCTCCCTTCAGAATAAATTTAGTGTTTTTCACGATCTCATATCCTATGATGATAAAGACTGTGAAGCAATCAGATGTATAAATCTTTTAGAGAAATGACAAAACGGAAGGCGTGCACCAAAAGCAGAAAGCTGCTGTGATGAAGTGATTTTTAAAAGTCTGTTCTATAACAGCACAAGAATCATAAAGAAAGGAAATACTGACATGGGAGATAACAATTAGGAGTGGGAGGAATTGATTAAACCACTGAAGAATGGTGACAGACTGGCTAAAAATAGGATGGAGACTAAGGCAGGAGAACAGTAAAGGTGGGGTTGTGTGAGTCATAGTTCTACAACTCTACTCACTTTACTAGAAATATCAAAAACATCTCCAAAACAAAAAAGAAACCAAAAGCACACAGGCTTCAGATGTTTTTCAGCAGAAGCAGAAATTCAGATGGAGGGTGGAATGAGAGGGACAAGAGCTAATGAGGCCTCCAGCCTACTAAAGAGCATCACTGAACCCTAACCTGCTGTATCTGCCATAAGGTCACAGTGCCTCTGGGATTATTTCAGACTCCATTTTGAAAACAAAGCAATATATTAACATCTTCTCATTCAAGGAAGTGTCAGCAAATATTTAAAATATTGGAAATAGTGCATTTAAGGTAGAGAGCATAAATAAACTGTCTGTGCCCACTAGCATAGAAAGCTTTGGAACTATAGGCTCAGTTTGCTGTCATCACTGCTGAGTAAGTTAGGGAAAGACCTCATTCTACACCTAGAAATATAAAGCCACACTCTCAAAGATGACTTGCCTGGGCTAATCAGCAATCATTACTGTGACTTTCATGTTGATTATTCCAAATATCTGCAGTAAAATTAAATTGTGAATACACACCAAATGGAAAATTTCTCTCTTGCTAATTGTAGGCACAACTGTCATGAGCTGCCAGTCATGCACATAAGTGACTGCAATGATTTGCATTTCCAGAGCCTGTAAAGCTGCAGCATGAACAGCAAAAGTCTAAGTATAGGCATAATTCAGTACAGATTGCACTTCACTAGACCTACACGAGTTGTAACACTACTGAGGACTTTCAGCTTTTGCTACTTGACCTGCCACTTCTGTGTTCTTACTCAAGAAATTTGCATCAAGGGTATTAATTACAGAAGTCAGAACACAGTAAGACAATAAATATTGAAGGAAATTATCAACTCCCTCAAAGGAGAAAGGAAATAATGTAAGAATTTTCTTTTTTCATTTAATGCCAATTAGTAAAGCATGGTTGAGATTAATCATAGAACTGAACACAATTAAACATCGCTACAATAAAAAACTGTTATGGTTATTATTTACAACTTGGCTGTGGCTAATAACCAGTGAGACTGATGCTCATTACAATAGATAATGTATAATTAGCTAATATTAGATATTTCATGTACTAAATAGCTGTCATGATCTCTCCTTAAAAGACTGTCACTATATTTTGAAATAATAAAATACTATTCTAGTAAAACACAGCATAAGGAATAGGAGAAAAGAACAGGTTCTAAAAAAATGGATGAGACATTGCTTGGAAAGTTGACCTTTTAGAAATACTCTCTCCTTCACTTATCTCCTAAATGAAAGGCAGGATTCTTTTTAATTCCAGCTAATGAGAGCGGATATAAGTGCTCATAATTAAAAGTCACTCACATTTAAGCCAGCTATAGTTTTTCTATTATAACATAGAGTAACACTTGAGTTAAGGTTGCATGACAAATACCATTCTGCTCCATTATATTCTAAGTTCTTAGTTCTGAAATATTTCAATTGTGACATAATATATTCCCAAAACACAAAGACCTAATTCTTCAAGAAATATTATCAAGGGACAAAAGAAAAAACTTGTGTTCAAAAGAAGATCCTACAAACATGAAAGTTTAAGTGCAAAACCACCAACAAAGATGACATTCTTTTCTGAGAGGAGAAATAAACTTTTGCTACAATATCGGAAAAAAATCTTGCTTTTCTAAACACTTTTAGCCATGAAAAACAGCAGAGGATTGAAAGGTGAGATCTGACATAAAAATAACCCTTACTAAAAAGAAATGCCTAGGATGGCTTTATCAAGAATTGTTACAGAAAAGTATTGCAAAAATGTCTGGGTAAATGGATGAAGTGGATTTTTTCCTAAGATTTTGAAGAGCACAGCTAAGGAAAACTGCTCTGAACATCTGGGTGTTGCTAACTCCACCGGGAGAAGGAACTCAAAGCCACGCAGAAGATTGGCTGTACTGGCTGCTGTGCAAAGTTGCTCTTTTCTGAATGAAAGCCAAATATACTACTTAAAACAGTTATGGAAGAAAGATTGCTGAATGGAATTAACTATATGTTCATCTGGTAATTTTCTCTAATGGTTGTTTCTAGGATTCAACAGCTCTGGAGCTGTCTACTTTTATTTCTTACCCAATTTTTTTCTACTCCTTTTGCTGGGTATCAGTGATACTCTTTTGAAGGTACTGACTTAATCTAAGTAAAGCACAATGACTCAGTCAAAGTAATGGTGTATGATGGACTCAGGTGGACTTTCTCTTGCTACACTGGAAAATATCTTCCTCCCAACACTCCTGAGCAGGGTCTTACATGACTTGGATCTTTCTGCTACAAGTCACAGCATGTGCAATATATTGGAAAAATGGTAGCTGAGGTTGGTGCTAGCAGAGCTGAGATGCAACTTACAAGTACTTGCAGGGAAATTTGGTTTCTAACTTGCATTAGATTAAATTCAAAATCTTAAAGTGGCTTTGTACAAGCTTAGGTTCTCCATATTTTTCCAGCACACATCCTGTGGCACTAAAATTGACAGGCATCTGCTTTGGTGAAGGTTGCATGTACAAGAAGAGTAGGGTGACAGGATTTGTATTCTTTCCTTCTGTAGAAATGCAGACTTTCTTTTGAAGGCAAATTGGAAGGAAAGACAGTTCTCTTTCTGGTATAAAACAAGGTATGATTGAGAACACAGGCTTGGTTTCATTTCACAGTCTAATATAAAAGCTCATTAGCTCAGAGATCTTCAACTGTCCCAAAGAGAGGCAGTTTATAGGGCCCTGCTTCATTACACCTGTGTTGTCAGAATCACAGAACAGAATTTCATTTTCAATCTCCTTCTCTACAGCCAGGATGTGGGAAAGGTTATTATCATGTTGCTAAGGGAAATGCACCATCCCATCATCAAAAGCCAATATTATTGACTGACAGTATTCAGAGAGGGTTATGGCTTCTAAAACCAGTCATTCACATTACAACTGGAACAATAGTGCTCTCTCTTGGAGTGAGTCAAGGAGAAGTAACAAAAACTGTTAGATTTCATATTATTTTTATTTCTACTAAATGATATGAAATGCACTTAACTTTTTCCTGGTCTGACCTCCCTTTTACTAGAATTGCAAAGAAAAATGTTTCCTGGTTTGAAAATTGACTGAGAATGCAAGATTAATGCTCTCTGCCCTATTTTTCAGTTTCTTTTACCATTTCTACTAGACTTTTAATATGAAAAAATCTTCACTGCTTTATTAGAGCAACTATTCCACTTCAAATACGTAATTTACAACCCATTTTAGGTTTCAGGAACACCCTTTTCTTTCAAAAAATAAAGGCAGTACAGTGTACTTCTCAGTGCCCCAGTGCAACAAAGCAATATTTGATTACCTCAGCATGAGAATTAGTCAGTTAGATTTTCTTACCTCTTAACACCTTTATTTGAGCTGAGCAGCCCATTTCTTTGTACATGTCATATCTTAGTGGTTTTCCAGGCAGGGGGAGACTCATCTACTGAATCCGACTTAGAATGTTTAGCAGACTTCAATGTGCACTTAAAGTGATGTTCCAAAGAAATCAAGACGTGTAACCTGGCATCTTGGCACAACATTGCTCAATTTCAGCCAAATCTGACGGAGAGATGGGGCTTAAAAGCCTTATATCCCAAAAGAGGAGTAAGAATCAGTGAATAGCTGACCACTGATATCCCATCTGTATCTCCACAGATAATACAACTGAGAAAGCACAATCCTCGACCTTCTAATAATAGCAAGAATCAGCTGGCAGGTTGTACAACTGTTGCACAGACACTGGACATCTTTTGGGGAAAAAAAGGAGTTCCTTTTCCTGGCTTGGCCAGGTCTAAAGGACACTTACTTTCTGTGCTGGAAGAACACGTAAGAGAGACACAAACTTTACATCATGAAACTTCATTAATTCCAGTTACTCAGCTTTAACTTAGCATCATCACAAAGTGACTAAAACTCAACCCAGTCAAGTGATTGTATGCACACAGAAGGTGGAAACTTACCTAGGAGAGGGAAAATTTGAAAAGGGCTCTTTCTGTGAGTGTAACTTAGTCTGTATTATGACACCCATTTGAGTAAATGGTGCTGAAAATCCAAGCTCCCTCTTCCCTATCCAAGTGAAGAACTGGCAAGGTGACCTCTTTGCTGGATGATGCAGCACTGCTCTGAGTACCTGGGTGGCCTCAGGAGAACTCTTCCAGGAGTTAGGATCTGCCTAAAGCTATTCTGTGTCCCAGGGATGGATAGCACGGTTTCAGCTGAAAAAGTGACATACGGCAACTCACTCCTCACAGCTTAATGAAGTTAATGAAGTTGAGGACATTGTCTCAACATTTATTATTAACTGAAATGCCAGGCCTGTGGCTTACACTGGACCTATGCCAAAACTGTTCTTTGACATACTTTTAATGTCTCCTGTATCCTTGCTGAAACTCATTATTGTTTTGCTAAATTATATACTTGAAATACAAAATATACTTGAAATACAAAATAAAGAGAAATCTGTTGATGACACACACCTATAACAGGAATGCACATATCCAAGTGGGATGATGGATAAAAAAAGTCTTAAAAATAACAGTTCAGAGCTGTAGTCTGCTGGAAAAATATTCAAAACCAACATTGTATTCTAGGTATTTCTTGAAAATTGCATGATATATATACACAGAACATTTGCTGGCATCACAGTAACTTGAAGAAAAGGAAGAAATAATAATTGCACTTCACAGTACGGCAGCTAACATGATAAGCCAAGATCAATAGACAATATTTACAATTAAATTAATTAACTGTACCTTGAAAAATAATGGCTCCTCAGGAAGGGGGCTAACAGGGAGGGAGGTTGTGCTACTAGCTGGACTCATATCTGTACTCTGAAAGAAAAGAACACAGGAGTTTGAATTTCCAATCAAGTTCTATGGAAAACTTTTTTACTTTTTTGGGGGAGGAGGGGGATGAAAGAGCTTGAAAACAGCACAGAAAATCTAACAGAATTAAACTGACAACTGCAGCCTGTATTTTACTTGCTTGCAAGTATTTCACTAACGGCTAAGCATTTTATTTTGAATTAACTGAAACATGCACAAGTACACAAACATACTGTTTATATTTTTTCATATTAAAAATTCATTCATCTCAAAAGAAACTACGACATAAAATTTTAAATTATTTTTGGGATAGATCAACAGTATATTTAAAAGGAAAAATTAACAGGAAAACAGTATATTGCAGGAAAATATTAGATTCAATGTTTAAAAAAATCCCATTCATGAGTCAATATACCTTATAAACAAGCACTTATACAAGAAAATAAACAGTGAAGACCTAAGTTATTATTCAAAAATAATTCATTTTACTTCAATGGATTTGTCAAGTCAAAATGCTTGAAAGATTGACCTAGAACCCCTCCCTCTTTCAGATCATATTTCAGTAACCTGTTGGTTAGCATGGTCATTATTTTTACAGATATGACAGATATTAAAATAAGTGTGTGACTTAACAATATAGAATGGTAATAATAACAGAAGAACAAAATCTGGAGTTTAAAAACATATATAAACAATATCACAATTTTTCTGGAAAAAACTAGAATAATGCTACTTCTTGAGGAAAAAAAAGTTCCTAAGTGCAGAAATGAAAAAAAATCTACCATGACCACCAATAAAACAGAAATGAGAATATCAACAAATATGTAAAACTTATATATCAAGTATATATCAACAATATCAAAAAACCAACAAGTTTTCATGGTGTAGTAGTGCATTCCTTTCCACAATGTGGCATTGCAATGCAGAATGATTTAATAAATTCAACATGTGCACTTGACTAATCCAATACCACTTCTTTCAGCACTATGAATCTACTCTAAGTCCTTTGACAAATCTGTATTCTGCAAGTGAGGCACACTGCTCCACCCAGTAATTTCTAACAAATCATTAATCAGAAGATGTTTATGGAGAGACACTGCATTATATTCAGCCAACTGGTAGAGGATGAAAAAAGACAAAATTTAGGGTAAAAATCCCTGCATCAAATCCAAAACAGGGCACAGA
>WEIU01014247.1:0-23960 GCA_013389925.1 Aegithalos caudatus
ATATAGTATATATTAATATATACCATAGTTAGAGAATAATGTGCTAAGCAGATGACCTTGTAAAAGCAAGATAATATTCTAGAACAAAATTTCTATTGTCAATTGTGATGATTTTATTTTAAATTTAAATGTTTAAATTCATTGAAATTTATCAGAATGTTTACCAATTATTTGATATCAGAATATTTACCAATTATCATTATCCTGAATTATTTCTTGTTACCACCTAAAGTTTAAAGCCGAACCCAATTATTATATACATTACAAGATGTCTCCCTTAATAGTCAAGGCATTTGGAATTTAGATGGCCATTTATGCCTCTTCTTTCTTTGCCATCCATGCTGCCTCCATTTTTATTGATGTCTAGGGAAATTGTGAAAAGTAACACCCTCTACTTTCATTTCACGCAGAAATTTTAGTCTGTTAATTTGGCTAACACTAATAATACTGCTAAACTTATGAGAATGTCCTTCTGTGCATTAGTTTGGAACATTTGGTTGCAGAAAACAGTATAAAATAAGTACTTAGCTGAAACATGGAATTAATTTCTTCAGATCTATGGAACTGGCTTTACTTTGCCTTTTTAGTAGGGCGATTATATGTAGTATTTTATTATTAAAGGTAATCTATTGCTGAACAGCTCTTGAAATTCTGGAATATCATTGATATGGAAAGGAGGATCTAGAGTTCAAAACAGAAGACTATAATGAAAGTGTCACTGCTGAGCAATTTTTGCTTCATGAGTATTCCTTAAAAAGTCCCTGTAGAGATGAGACTGCTTAGAATGTGACTGGCAATTGCCTTTGATTTATGAACTGTTTCTGCTCTTAAAACCCAAGGACAGATGTTGGTGCTGGGTACCTTCATTGCACCTCAGTCACACGTTGTTATAGTACTGCCTTTGTAAAGGGAGGAATTATCTGGCAGCTTAGACAGGACAGAAAAAAATTTGTAGGTAACTATTTAACATGAAAATAGTCCCCATTATTGGAAATTAGCACCAGATGAATCCTGATTAAATTTTGAGATGAGACCCAGGAGGGTATTATCCCTCCTCTCGGGTCCATTCACCTTTCTCCTGCTTCTTCCATTGTCCTGTTTTGTTTTGGATGAAAACACAGATCTCCTATCCTGAACAAGGGCATAAAACCAGAAGTCCAGGGAACAACCCAAAACTATCCTGGCCAACAGTTTGGATTCAGCACTTCTGTCAGGTACCAGTTTAGGAGCCAGGACCAATCATATAAAGTCTATCCAGAGCCCTTCTACAACACAGATATAGTTGTGAAATTTTACAAATGGTGATTAATAGAGATCATTGACTAACTCTGGCTCAAATCAGGAAAAACCCTTCTGTGGAGTGTTTTCAGCCACCTTCTTATCAGCTGCATACCACTGATCAATTCCTCAATTGTGGCTGAAGATTTGACTAACGTTTTGTAAATGTGAGAAACTGGATGGGAGCACAGAGTCCCTTTGAGGAGGTTTGGGTTGATTTTTGCACACCCATGATTTGCTGATTCCTTCTGTACTATCAGACTTACATAGCAATTATATGATTTCTTTTTTATTGCCTCCTTGCAGTTTCTGTTTGCTTCTGCAAATATCTCTACCTACAAACAGTTGCATTTTAGCAAGAACTTTCTAATAAATGAAGACAATGTTCAGAGCAACTGCAGAAGTTCCCTCAAAAAAATTTGAAAAATATCTTTAGAAAACATATAGCACAACATTAGAGATACTCAGGCAGAATTGCAGCAATAGAAATGAAATGTTTTTGGTTTCAAACATAGTCATGTGGCTGTTCTCCAGTTCTGAAACCAATCCAACATGTCCCCTTAGAGTGCAGTGGAGTCATCTGGGAATTACTCAGACAGTGAAACAGAGAATGTTGAGGAACAAAGTGTTCCTGTGTTTGTTTTACACTTCAGAAATGCCTATCACTGACAACAGCAGTACCCAGGGAATAGGAAAGATAGTGAAATATAGCTCTCTGTAGGCATTAGAAAAGTAAAATATAAATTTTCTTATGCTGACAAGCTGTGAGTTTTATGCCATTTCAATTAAAAATATGGAGTAATGTGCCCTTAATGGTTCATAGCAAGACTGTAATTCCACCCAAGTCCTATGTATAAACTGTAATATTTGAGTTAAACTTGATTAATATTACTCGGATTCCAAAAGTAAAAACTTCAACACACCACTTATTTTTGGTCAGATGGAAGCAGCAAACACAGAAATGTTAAACACCCTCCTGAAATCAATATAATTTTATGTAAATATTTCTTTATTGAAGCTAATTCAGGAAATACTTGCTTTTTGCCAGAAACATTACTCATCTCATAGGAGGTATTTTCCTCCTGTCATGAGCACTTGATATTCTGCTGCTGCTTCTCATTGAGACTTCATAAATGGGATTTATTTCTATTATGTCCTTGGGAAAACTTAACTGAAAGACAGCCAGGCTTCTTATTTGACCTGGCTAGGCTTTCTTTCTCATTATTTTTGATGAATTTATTTACAGCCATTGACTAAGAGTAGCATTTTGGAGCCTGAACAATCTAATAGATATTTGCAAACAGAAGTGTCCACCTTCATTTCCTCTTGCACAAAGGTGAGCCATTGGTGAGTGTGACATATTACTCATTTAAAAAGAAATTACAGCTATTCATACTAGTTAGGTCAGACTGTCTAATGAGAGCTCTCCCTTGATTATAACATTTATAAATTATGCAAGATGTTCAACAAGTAGAATTTTAAAACTAATGTAATTTCAGTTGAATATTCAGTTTTCTCTTGGAATCACGTAAATAGTTATAAATTTTTAAGAAAATGTAGCTACTATAAGTCTGAATCAAATATATGTTATGCAAATTTTGAAATAAGGATTTTGTTTGTTCTCAGACTGAATTAGTGTTCCTATAGATAATGTCCAGATAATAGCAGAACATACTGAAATGATAATCAATCTGGAGGGACCTTTTTGTAGTGACCATTTTCAGAAATGTCTGAAAATGTGTACAGTTCTGCCACATTTACCAAAAACTGTGGTTTTTTTTTCCTTTCAGGGGGAATGATGGGATTCTTACACCTACTGAGCACAGCCTTGTTCAATTTTCAAAGCATGAACTGCAGCACTTTCTGCAAAGCCATCCTGATTTTTTGCACTGTATCTTAATCCAGCTGTGGTGGATTGACCCTGGCTGAACACCAGGTTCCCACCAAAGCTGCTCTATCTCCCCCCTTCTCAGCTTGACAGGGAAGAGAAAATAGAATTAATGTATCAAGATAAGGGCAAGGAGAGATCACTCACCAATTACCATCATGGATAATGCAGATGTGACTCATAGAAATTAGTTTGATTTATTGCAAATCAAATTAGAGTAGGGGAATGAGAAATAAAATCAAATGTTAAAACATATTCTCCCGCCCCTACCCTTCTTCCCAGGCTTAGCTTCACAATTGATCTTCTCTACCTCCTCTCTTCTAGTGGTGCAGTGGGATGGGAAATGCAGGCTGAGGTCAATTACTCACACAGTTAATTTCTGCTTCTTCTTGCCTTGAGGGAGGACTGCTCACACATTTCCCTTGCTTCAGCATGGAATCCCTCCCACAGGAGTCAACTCTTCATGAACTTCTCTAACATGACTCCTTCCCATGAGCAGTTCCTCACTATCTAGTCCAAGGTGGGTCCTTTCCATAACATGCAGTCCTTCATGAAAAAAACGGCTCCAATGTGGGTCTCCCGTGGGGTCACAAGCCCTGCCATCAAGCCTGCCCCAGCATGGGCTCTGCCCATGAGTCCAAGGTATTGCCAGAACTCTGTTCTAGTGCAGGCTTCCTATGGGGTCACATCTTCCTTCAGGCATTCACCTGCTCCAGCATGGGGTCCTCAAGGGACTGCCAGTGGATCTCTACTACCCCATGGACCTTCATGAGCCATTATGGGACAGCTGCCCTCATAATGTTCTTCACCACGGGCTGCAGGGGAAGCTCAGAGGACTTCCCCCCACAGCTTGTGTCTGTAGGGCTGTTTCTCTCACATGTTCTCATTCCTCTCTCACTGTGGGTTTGAAGGCTTTTTCCCCTCCTTAAATCTGCTATCCCAGAGGCACAAATTGTTGCTGCTGAGTTTGCCCTTGGCCAGTGGCAAGTCAGTCCTGAAGCCAGATGCCATTGGCACTGTCAGATATGGGGGAAGCTTCTGGCATCCCCCCACTACCAAAATCTGGCCAGGGAAACCCAATGCATAGTGCAATGTTGTACTCAACTCTGAATTCTGTAAAATTATCTCAATGTCATCAGAATAAAACCAGGCTACTGACTTTACTTCCACTACTCTTACCCAACAACTGTTACTTTAAATCTTTGCCATTAATGTCCCCTCTCCAGATATTTCCTGCTACACTAATACAAAATATAATTAGCTTCATTGCTTTCTTTTCCCATGTATTCCTCCTTCTCTATTAGAACCTCAGGCTGATATACTATGCTAATCAACTTACATGTAATTGTTTTCTTAGCCTGGAATCACCAAGGCACAAGACATGAAGAGAATACTAAGATAATTTTTGGTAGATAGAACTCCACCCTGTCTTATGTGTGAATAAAATGCTATCTGCTTTGCATCCAGGACAATCACTGAACTGAGGCATATATCAATGAGGAAGGATTCTTACTTGTATATTTTTTACTTTTTGTGTTATACTGCCTTTTATTTCTCATTTTTGCTCAGTTCTTGCTCATTTTGGTATTTCACCTCTTTTTTGAAAATTAATGAGTGAGTTTATATTTTGCTGTTATTCTGCTTCTCTAGTTAATTTTCCTCTATCAGTTGACATTGTTATAAACATACTTTTTAAATTTTTGTTTCATTATAAACATAAAGCCTCCAATGCCAGCTTCTTCTCCAAATTCTATTTTATTCCACTAGTGTCTGAATAAACTACCCTCATATTGAAATATATTTTCTCCAGTTCATCCTCTGTAATTCTGAGAAATATGAGAAATTCCATACATATGAAAATTCAATTTGTTTGTGTTTTCCTTTCTTTCAGCCTGTTCTAGTGCCAACTCATACCGTAAATTCTCATAAGGTGTTTTGTTTCCTGTGATTTAGGATTTACTTGCCAGATTATAATGAAGCACCATTTAACGAGTTTTTCAGTGTCATCTTAGTATATCATCTACACAGAGTAGTTGCCTAAAAGAAATCAAAATTTTTTTTCTGACATGCAAATTTTTCTATTACCCTCCCTAGAAACCATGAAAATTGTGGTAGCCATGAAATCATGTAGAATTCCATCATAACATGTTTTTCATTCAGTTTAACAGGAATTTGTCTTTTCTGACTTTGGTTATCTGCAGTGTAGTCATCCTTGTTTGAACCAGTCATCTGAACATCTACAGTTCATTGGGAAAATGGCCAAACCTAAGTTCACCTCTGCATGACATCTGCAATAGCATGACATGAACTTCAGGTTTGAAGCATCATTGTTGTGACTGTACAGGGGATCCCCTAGTCTACATTGCGGGTGTCTACATTATGTCTACAGAATTTCTCCTTCTTTCTCACATTACACTGTGCTTCTTTTCATCTAGTTGAGCAGATTGCAGAATATCGCTATTCTGTTTCCTCTCACAGTGTTGAAATTAGTGCTTGTGACACATGGCACCTTTTCAGTGACATCTCCCCCTCTGAAAGTGAAATATTTCCAGTCTTCTCCAAACTGCTCCCTCCTGCACACCACACTGACCCTCAGTTGCTCTTGGGGAAGAACACATGGAAGCAACACAGATAAGGTTTTTTTACATCTCCACTCTATTCTATCATCTCACTGACTCTGCCCATTCTGGGAAGTAATCAGTGGTAGCCTACTGAGGGATATGTAAAACAAGCCATTATGTTTTCCTCATTTAAAACTAAGTGGACTTGTTAAACTAATTTCCATCTTGACTTCATTTCAGATAGAAAAGCAAGTATGGGTGTTTTAATTATCAGGCCCACCATGAATGCTGCAATACCAGGTAACAGATGTACCTTCAGCTGATCAATATGCTGCTCTGTATTTTCCTTTACATGAGCATCCCAGCCTCCAACTCCAATATATACTGTCACCTTGAATGAACAGTTCTAATGATTCTCCAGGGACTCTTTTCAGAGGCACAATAGAACAGACAACAGCACAAAACACTGTTTTTTTCAGATATTATATTCTGTCTTTACATAATGTATTTTATGAGGTCCAATCATTGTCTGCCAGGACCACCTATCTAGGAATATATTCCATAGTATTGAGAATATATAGCTAGTGGGTTAATGAACACAGTTAATTAACACAGTTAGATCATGTACTAATTAAAGTGACTCTGAAGCATTGACCTACTACTAGAAAACAAACAAACAAAAAATAGAAGGCAGAGATTTAATATCAGACCTGCTGGAAGCTTCAGACATAATGAAGTGCATAAAGAATTACTATCATTTGATATTTTATGATATACTATGGTGGGAAGAGTAAATAGTCAAATGGTCTAGGAAGTCTCCCAGGCTGCAATAAAGGGAGAAATTATTAGCATTTTTATACTTAAGTAGAGGGGAAAACTGAAATCAATTGATAGATGTTCCAGCTTTGAAAGCAAAGCCTAATGAAATTCATTTTGAAGAGGAACTGGTATATACAAGCATAGACGTTAGAGACACAAAATGCCTACAGCATGCAGGAAGATTGAGAATACTTTGAAGCTTACAATGGATCCTTTATGAAGGAGGACTAAAGCTAACAACAGACTTCTATCTTGTAAAATTAGCCCAAAGAGAATAGAGATACAAAATGAAGAGGAACATATCAGATTCTTCTCCTACAGAAAGTGTTTTCATTTTCAGTAGATCATTCTAGAGCAGGGATCACACTCATCTATAGGGATAGATGACTGTGCTTGCATTGCTTTTTTTGGACGCAGAAGTTATGGGTATTTTTCATAGTAAAACAATATTTTGTTGGTATTTGAACCAGCCATAGACCTTTACAGTTTGTGTTGACAGTTATTATCATGCACAAGCACACACAATCTGTAATTAACAATTAAACTTTTCTTTCAAATTATAGTACTGCTCTGAAAAAGTGAAAAAATCATATCTAGAGGGTAGAAATAACATTTCAGCCATCAACTCCAAGTACTGCATGCTGGACAGCTTTCTACATCAACATTGGCTTCCAGATGCAAAACAAAAACACGGGGTGGAGGAGAATCATGAACAGAGCAGTGTGGTGCCTTCTGAGACAGTGCCAGCTTGACAGGCCACATTCAGAACCAGTTTAATAGCCAGGAACCAGAAGATTTTTAGCATTGTCTAACCCAGGCAAAACTGCCTCCATTATTGACCTGGAATACACATGAGCTAATTTTTGATATGCTGCAATCATTTTTTTCCTTCCAGACATTTCTTTTGGGAGCTGGTAAACCTGACCTGCAAAGAAACAGCATTTCTGATTCTGAAGGTGTGCATAGTGCATGAAGGATTTTTTTCCATAATACCCACAAAAGCAACAATTCCTTTGAAGTTAAGCACTAGATCTCCCATTTTGTGCAGGCTGCTTTGCAGTTCATGCTATATTAGTGATTGTGAAATCATTAGTTAGAGAATGGTTAATGGCAAGCAGTAATTATATTAATGGCAAAATAAGAGGAAAAAATCTTTTATCAAAACAGCAATTGCAAGCTCCAACATGTTTCAGTTCTTTGTGAGAACATGCTTTAAACCACCATATCACAGATGAGGACTTTAAGGAACTACCATCTTATCTATTTCCTTCTACTACAAGTAATTAGCTGCTCAAAGCAAAACAAAACGTTTAAGTCCTTCAAGTTTTCAAGTGCCCATTTTCTCATCCAGGAATATAGGACTAATATAAGGACTAAATTGAAACCTACTCATTTATAAAATATTTTTTTATAAGAGTAGAAGATAAAGGAATAGTCTTCCTAGAAGCACATAGGAATACGACAATTGACAAGTTAGAGTATGGGAAATTCTAATCAAATGTTAGGAGGTTTCCCTGCTTCCTACTGTAGGTGTGGGATGGTCTTGATTTAATGGGAGCTGTTTTGAGAAGGGAATTCAACTAGATGAAACCTGGAGTATTAACCTAAATTAAATTTCTGTGGTTCTAGCTCTGATTCAGGAAAAATTTAACCCTATACTTCCATCTGTCTCATAAGACAAAGAGCTTTATCTTGAGATAAATATTAGGTGTTAGTCAGGGTGGAATGAATTCAGTGGGATGATGAGCATATATTTAAGTATGTTTAAGTAGGATTCTGAACAGGGATAGCTTCCCCCAAGGCTCAGATACACAAGAAATTAAACTAGATTTTAATAAATTTTGTTTATAAAGAATGAGGAGTCAGCATAAGTTCTATTTGTCTCTTTTTTCACACTTATAGGAAAAAAGCACAAATAAAATTCCTTCATGTGGATCCTGATGAAGTCTAACAGTTGGAACAGTCCTACAGAATGACACTTCAGTATATTCCCATATGCCTGCATTTCCTTTTCCTTATTTTTACTCTTAACTTGTTTCTACTATTCAGATGTAACACCAAAATGCCTAATTAACCTTTTGCATAATTAATAATTTTCAATTATGTGAAAGCATCCTTCATGTCTTTCAGGCTTGCTTTTATTTTTTCCCCTTTAAATTATTAAAACTGTTTAGTTTCCTTATTCCTCTGCATTCCGTCTCTCCTCTGATGGAGCCAACCCAACAGAAAAAATGTTTAATTTCATGAAAATGAAAATATCTACAGTCTAACAGAATAATAGGATTTGTTTTAGAGAAAAGGCACACCAACATATTAGCTTCATTGACATATTGAAATAGATTTTTTTCTAGTTTCTCTGTGTGTGTGTAGAGTGAGATAAGCAGTGATGAAAGAAAGATCTGGTATAAGATACATAAAAGTTATATTTCTGTATCTTTTTTTTTTAACTGCCATTTTTTCCTCTGTAATATTTCTGTTACAGAAGGCAAATGAACCTAAATATGGAACTGTCATTTGTGACAGTAAATAACTTCTTGTAGAGTGTTGCAGCAGCCCTCTTGTTAGAGAATAGAAATGAGCCAAGACGCAGACTTCTTTTTATCACAGCATAAAGAGTCCTGATTTATTGCTCTTTACAGCTCAGTCATCCTGACTCCAACCATTCACTGACTCTGGTTGTCAGCAAGCTCCTGCTGTAGGTTTCCCTTGCAGCCTCTGACTGTAGGTATTGGTTTGCAGACTCTGACTGCAGGCTTTTACCCAGCTAGAATGTGACTGCAGCTTCCAACAACAGGCTCTAACTTGCAAGCTCAGACTGACCTCATAGCAGGGATTCTCTCTCCCCAGGATCCTTCATTCTCCTCTTATTTCATCGTCGTGGTGGTGGTGGTTCCTCTTCCTCCTCCTCTGTGATTCCCCTCACCAGCTAACCCACTCCCTTTTATCACACTTACCTTTATTGGAAATAACTGTGACTCATCAGGAGGAAGGTACTGGGTAATTAACACAGCTGTTACTTATCAGGGACAAGGTCACCTGTATTCCCTTCTACAATGGACCTATTCTAATTTCCATGTGTTCAAATAATTTCAAAATTATTAAGGAAAAACAATCACAAAATCAGTACCAATCTTTCTGTTTACTGTTGCCCTGAGGTGGGGAGTGTGAGTGGCCAGAGAGGGGATGGAAACATATCCCAGGAGGGGAGGGTCTTCACCCCCCTGGACCAGAAACCCTGAGGCAGAACCAGCTATGAAATAGTCTAACATCATCCACGAGACAGCAGGATTGCAAAGAAACTATGAAATCACATCATCTGCTTCCTAGATCTGGCCAGACTCAGCATCAAAGTCACAGCAGCACCAAGGCAAAGGGGTCATGCACAGTTTCCTCTGATTTCTGTGATAAAGTGAGTAGTTAAAACAGCCATGCAGGTGGGCTATTGGGGAGGCAGGGGATGGCAGTGGGGGGGACTCCACCTAGCTAATATTAGCATCAAACAATGCTGAGATACTACTGTAGAATTATATCCTTCTATTTGAAAGGAGTTAGCTCCTGTACTGATTTCCTATGTTTGCTACTGAGTCATCAGTAAATTTTCAAATATTTTTAAATCTGGAAACTACTCAGAAAGTTTGCTAATGACTCCAACTGAGACATGCAGTTGGCACAACAGAAGAAAGGGAAGCCATCTAGGCATTTCCTGGGTAAATGATAAGTGGAATTTACAGTTGTTTAATATTTTACACAATTTTGTGTGTTTGTAGTTAATGTTTCAACAGAACAGACTAACAGCAAATTATATTTCTCAATGGCACAATGGAAACACTCATATGTTGTGCCAAAACAGTGTTAGCTATTAGTTCATCTTTACCTCTGCAGAAACACTACCAACTCTTACTCTGATTATTAAAAACACTAATTATTAAAAGGAGTGGCTGATATTTTTTGTGAAACTTCTATACCTCTGCACACGGGATTCAATTTTAAATCATTAATCCAATACACATAGCCACCAGATTCACCTAATTTTTGCCTGTAATCATATTGAAGGAATGTCCAGACTGCAATGTCTGCCCACATAGATACCAGAGATTAGATCTTGTCCTGGAGATACTCACAAAATATTTCTGGAGATAGAGAGAAGAGTGCTAAATGTCAGATTACCTAATTAGTACCAAGGATGGTGGGAAAGGATCATGGAACAACCTGACAGCACAAAGCTCAACTTTTAAGCTGCTCCAAGCAAGGCTGCGTCAGGGAAAACACAGGTGTGCACACAAGTGCACCACCAGCCAAAGACTTCCACATCCAGCTGTCAGTGCTCAACACCAGTGAGAGGAGCCCCTAGAGATAAGTTTCTGTTATCAGTCTCCTGTCCACGGCCAGTCAATGTCCTGGTTCACCATTGTCAGACACTTGTCCAGAGTGCCGTACTCAGCACGCAGACAAAGTGAGATTGTGTACTATTGTATCTCAGCTCCCTTATGTTACAAAGATCTGGGGAACCAGGATTTCACATTCTCCCCCTGGTGTTTTTCTCTAACTCAGCCACACAAAGTTTCCAAGATTTCTTAGATATGAGGCTAAGGATGCTCTCTCAATCCACTGTTCTTCCAGTCCTCTGCAGGTACTAAAGCCCAAGAATATTGTTTTGAATGAAGGCCTAATTTCCAGTCCATTTTAGAAATCATTAATGTTACTTACAGTGTTTCTTCTTCCCTGAAAGTACTCATGGCAAAAACATACTCTGTTTTACCCTCTTTTATTCTGTCTTCAATCTACGTTATATTATTTCCATTTTTTAAAATATTTCTATTGTCTTTTTTGAAACACAAGCCCTCCATTCATAAAGAATAAATTTAAAACTTTTGCCGGTAGCTTTTCTCCCTGTAGCTTTTCTCTTTTCCTAATATAAACTGGTTATTGTGATTGAGCTCTGATGAGCACACAGTACCATTAAAATCAGCCTCCAAGTAATCTGTAGGGGTTTTTGTAAGATCAATAAATAATTTCTAGAGATAAGTTAAATAAATTGTACTTGCCTAGCAAGAAAAAAATCTTGTATGTGAGTAGGTCTTTATATATTTTATTTAAAGCAGTTTGTATCTGTTCCTAAATTTCACCTTTAAAATTCCATTTGATGCTGTAGAACTCTTAACTAACGTATTTATGTATTTGAAGCCTGCATTACAATCCAAATTCATCAAAATGTCAATCATTCGTTGTAACAGTCTGCTCTTTTTTCTTATCAGTTTTCTGTATTATTAGGTTGTAGATGCAATCACACTTAGTGCTGCTGGAGGTGTGTATGTGATCTGCCTTCCTCCCCCACAGATCTGACAGTTTCACGGGCACTGATAAAAAGCAGATGTAAAATTTGGCTCTGATCTGTTGGCAAATCTACACTGGCAAGCACTGACAGTCCGGGCAGTGTCTGACATTCTTGTGCAGGAAAAAATAACAGCTGCTTATCAATGATGTATTAGAGATGGGCACAAACCAACTGGTGTACACATTCACATAAGAAAGGAGAAAACATTAATTGGAAAAGGGATCACTTGCCTCCTACTATGTATCCGGCCTACATCTTTACCTTCTGTGCTTCTTTTTGGACTCAGGGTCTTAGAGGTCAGTGCCCAGAGTCAGCTACAACCATACTGTCAGTAGGGACACAGCCTGAATATGAGCTGTCCTGGTTCTCTGAACCTCAAGGGTCAGCTGACTCCCTCAAAGCTGGAATGGACCTGCCAGCCAGCGGGTTGGTGGTGTGAGAGTTCAGCTGGGCTCAGCTAAAGTGGTGGTATCATCTGCAGGGCTTTGTTATCTCTGTCCTCTTTGGTACATGACTATCTTACTGATTTCTAGGTTCTGTAAACATAACAGCTGGATTTTATACCAGATGTCATTCCTGTTTATGCCATGGCAACCTGGAAGGTGAGAAATAAAATGTCCCCCATGGAGCTAAAGCTTCCATAAACAAATACTGTCAAACACAGACCAAAAATGGTGTCAGAGCAAGGGGAAGGTTGAAATTCAAGGCTGTGTCTGCTAAGTGTTAGCTAATTCAATAGTGAGTTAAAAACCTCTTGAAAATTAAAACTCTGGCCAGACGCTTGAAAATTATACATTTCCTAATTCCCACTTGTCAGATTTGAAGAAATGGTAATTTATTTGGGGTAAATATAGTCAGAGTAGCCCCATTTTTCTTAAAGAATAGGTGACAAGCTAACACCTTTGTCTCATCCTTCCCTTATCAACACCAAGATGTGGAAAACCACACTATTGGTTACTGTGGTTAGGGTACTATAGAGAAACAGATGTGAGAAAAATGAAAGAAAGTGTACCATGTTTTGAAGGGATGACTGCATAGAGGGGCACCAGAGGATCTGGCAGGGTACGAGGCTATGGGGGAATGAACATTGCACAGGGCACTGTAGGGTGTACAGAGGTACAAGTCAAATATCCTCAGGCAGGGTGCCCCAACCTGCCTCTAGTGCTGCAGGGAGGGTGAGATCAAAGGTCAGGTCTTCCCTTGATTGTCCTTGCACAGAGATGCATCTGAACATCAGCCCTATCTTAAAAGACCTGAAATATTTTGCTACTCTTGTTCTAAACTGAAGATTTAGTGTTATTTTCCATGTATCAAGTATAAAAAGAGTGAGAGATTCCATATGGTAAATAATGAAATACATCAAGTAAAGTACTACATAAGTAAAATGTCTTATAAATATCAGGGTTACACTCATGAGTTTCATTGGCCCTCATCCTTACCCTGCAAACTTGAAGAGAATAAATTATTTTATGCAGAAATTAGATCATGATATAGCACAATTAATTATTCCTTTGACCTACTTCTTCAGATGAAACTGGAGAAGTTTCTGGTTGTAAGATTATGAGATTTATCTCAGCATTTCTGTGGTGTCTTGTTTAGACTGTAGTGGTGATCCAGTAGCACACTAGACATTTACCAAGCTGAAGTCCATACTTCAGGGGCATTTTAGTTATAACATATTGTTTAATCTTTCTGTTACAAATTTGCTGTTACCCAGAGTGGTGGGTTCTGTTTGTTTCTTGAGTGTTCATATTTGCTCAATATTTGAGGCACTGCCACAGAGCACAGGTGAAATGCTCAGTGCTACTGTCACTGTAGAGGTGTGCATCTCTTCAAAGGACATAGATCAGAGGACATCATCTTGAAGAACTCTCTTGAAAGAATCCTAATTTAGCAGAGACACAGAGGTGCCAAAAGTGCTGAGAGATCTCTAGGGGATAAAGATTTCCAGTATTTACCTGTTAATTCCAAGTTAGGAAACAGCTTTCAAGTTTGTAGAAACTTGTTTATATTTGTTAATGACTTAGTGCATGTGTTTGTGCATGGGTGTGTGTGTGTGAGAGAGGGTGAGAATGTGTGTGAGAGCCCACAAGCATTGAAGCAGTGAAAGGAACCATTTGTGATTAGGGAAAAAGATTACTGGTGAGAAATGCTATGCTCTGCTGCACATTTCAGATAATCCAGAGATTCAAAAAGGTCATTGCCAAGAACGTTTCTTCTGTTGCAGGCATACAGTAAATGTGTGAAGTGGCCCTGAGGGTAAGGCTGATAAGACTTAGTACAAACATGCTTGATCTGCAGAGTTCTTTCTTTCTTTCTTTCTTTCTTTCTTTCTTTCTTTCTTTCTTTCTTTCTTTCTTTCTTTCTTTCTTTCTTTCTTTCTTTCTTTCTTTCTTTNTTTTTTTTGTTCAGTCCTGTAATGAAGCTGTTAGTCACAGCCATGTGCAGGCAAAACTGTGTTTTTAAAGCAGAACATATGGGATCTTAAAAACAGGGATAAGACCAATGAAGGAAAGTTGCTTAAGGAAATAGATTTGTCAGCTGACAGAGTGAAAAATCTGTCAGCTGACACACAGAAAAAAAATGCAAAAAGAGTTGAAGCTGAGCACTTCTGCTTTCTCAGGGAAAGGCGAGGGCCAAGTTTTGAACATCTGCAGGCAAAGCTTTATCCTTAATCTTTCTGTTAGGTGTTAGCAGGATTACAGAAGACATTAGCAGCATTAACAAATAAGACATACAGCACAGAAGTGCTACAGTTTGACCACCATTTTAAACTTCCTTTAACACCAGGTTCACTGCACATTTCTTAGTTTGTCTTGCTAGTTCACACAAAGAGTCAAACAATGCTTCTGTGGTTCTGAGCACCACATCCGTATTTCAAACATGAAAAGCTCAACTTGTAAGGAAAAACATAGGAAGACTTTCTAGCTCAATTAAGTATAGATGTTGTGACATGCTATGTCATATCCCTGTACCATCCAAAACATTGATCCTCATTAGAGTTTTATTCTCAGTATGTACATTTAAATTATTTTGTTTAATTTGGGAGGATTTTGCTTTGTTTTTTGTTTTTTGAATCAATAATACTTCTCCAGTGTCCTGAGATTGCCAGGTGGTCCTTTCATATTTTCCCAGGGATTTTCTGATACTCTTTTCCAGGTAATCCAGCTACAGCTACCTAGGCAAAAAAACTGACTTTACTAAAATCACAATGATTCAGCTGCCCCCCTTCCTACCATATTTTTCAGGAAATAAAGTATGTTTTTTCCTGGTTTGTCTTCTGGATTATTCCCATTCAAGAAACTTACTGCATCATGCAATCCTTTAGAGAAGGTCAAATGATCTGATAAACAGGAAGCTGATACTGGCTCACTAAATGCCATTTTTCCATCACTGGGTTAATTTCTCTTGACCAGCTGTCTGAGTGATTCTATCTAGTTTGTGACTAGCTCTTCCGTGTCTCCCAAAGTAGTGAGCAACTACATAGTTTCTTTCTTCCTGGGCCATGAAGTTAATGTAACATTATTCTGGTTGATAACAGCCCTGTCACCTTAGTAGAACTGGCTGAAATTTATTGCAGATGCTGAGTTATACACCAGACCTTCTTGGTTATCACCTTTCCAAGCATCAGCAGTTTCACTTTATTACAGAAGCACTGCTTTCACTGGGATAAACATGCTTGCACAGCTACTCCGACCACTAAAAGCTTGGGATATGGCTAAGGCTCCTGTGAGTCACACACCTAAACCCAAATTTGAGTAAAACACCACAGACATGAAGGAAACTTTCATTTCTTATCTGAGTAACCTTCCAGCCCTCAGGTTCTGAAATTTCCAGCTTCTTAAAATGTGTTCTGCATGTCTCCTATCTTAGTTTTCAGAGAGTAAACCATTGTGGTTGTCTAAACCAGAGCTAGGTTAAGACCCCAAAGGAAAATTGAATGTAGGAGTGCAGTTCTTGTCAATGGAATTGTTGTGTACATATCTCTGCATGCAACACTTAACAAATTAGACAAGTATTTTAACAAACAATTCTCTTTAGATTATAGTCAATCACATATTCAAAGGCAAATGCTATTCTGCCGTGATGATTTTGAACAATGAATGCTTTTAAGCACTCAAACATGTTAATAGCAGTTTGTTTTTATTCATTTTACACCTGCTTATGGGATATGTGCTGTAATACTTCACAGAAGCTGTTATATTAATGTACATTAAACATTTAATGAATGTTTACTGGTGCACACAGCAGTGTTTGAGGCTTTTAATTTTAGTTCCCATTATTTCTGGTAAGTCTTTGAAATAATTTTATACTATTGGGGAAGGCCTTGATCTGCAGACCTGCCCTTGAGAGAAAGCATAAAGAAACCCCAGGTGATGATACAAATCTACTAGGGTGAATCAAATGTTAGAATTTTTTTTTTTTCTAGCGGACTTTTAATAGTAGTTTACAACAAGGCATTGTCAGGCAGTGTTTAGTTTTAAAAATGTCCAGGAAGGGATCTTGCATAGTCTTCTGGGAAGGAGTAGCATATAGATTAGATATAGGACTGTCTTCTAGACACAGCATTTAAAATTTTAGTTCCTTACAATCTGGAATATACTCCACCTACAGCAGATCTTTGCTTTCTTATATATTTGCATATGAAAGGTAAGACTTTGATTAAAACTGAATTGCAAGTTTTAAAAATAGAGAAGGCACATGTGAATGGGCAAGTGTTGAGGACAAATAACAAGGTATTTTCCTATTAACTGCTACTCACCCACATTTGACAAAGTCAGACTTAATATGGGGCAAAAATAGAGAAAGACTTTTGTGCAGTTATAAAAGACTGACTTTTCCACATCCAAATACCATGTGGAGCCAGGAGTTATGAATTATGAGGTATATATGCAAGCCTGCTCTCAGCATAATAAAAGAAGAAGGGAGAGGGTGTGAGTTGGAGAGAAGAGAAAGGAACAGTAAGTCTGCACTGTTGGCACCAGGCAGAGGCAGAGCTGATATCAGAAATCTCTAGTGAGTTACAGCAACCTCAACATGGAGTGCTTTGTGTAAAGGAAGTCACAATACTAACAAAGGTGGTGGCCATGGAACAAATAGTAATACAGAGATAGGGGGGTAGGCATGTGCATATTTATGACCTGCATTTGTAGCCAATGGTCTTGTACCCTGATTTTCAGTAGAGATGAATTGTAATATTCTGAGGAAAGCTTAGAAATAAGAAATGGTTTATGAGATTTAACACATTTTGTTACTCTAATGTTGTTTGACATTACTACTAGAAAGCAGCACCCTCAGCCAGTTGGTTTATGATCTCAGTATTTTGAAAATTATTAAGCTCACATAATTATCTTTTTCAAGCAAGCTAAGGGAAAAAGTAAGTATCTGCAGCTGAAAGCAGTCACTTTTTATTTGAATCAAACTTTGTACTGCAGGCTTACTTAACTTAAGCATTTGCAATCCTTTCACAGCCCTCTGAGAGCCTGATTGATTGTGACGTGGCTCCTGGATCAATACCTCTGTAGCATACCAAGGAGTTACCAGAGCAAGCTGTGCAACTCTTTATGGAAAGCAATCTGTCACTTCTCTCTATCATGCAGATATGCTAATTCAGCTGTTTATCTGGATGCAAAGCATTTTCTCTAAGAGTGATATCTGTGTGCATGCAAAGTGCTTCCATTGACATATTTTTTCTGAATACCTGAGTACTCACTAGACTAAAGTGCATTCAATACCGAAATGAGAACCAAAAGTAGTGTATTGTTACATAGCCTCCAGCTGATATAAAAAAGTTCCTCAGATATAGGATACAATATTGCATCTTTTCTTGCACCTCAGATGCAGAATATCTGTTTCAGCTACTGCTAATCAGGTTATTAACTATTGTTTGAAGAAGCAGCCTTCCAGAGCCACTCCTTGTGGTTTCTTGCTTCATGTAAGCGAGGATTTTTATTTGTTACCTCATGATAAAACATGCTTTTAAAAGTTTCAGTAGCTAATAATATTTTGTTCTTGGAAAAAGGAAAGAGAGAGCTGAAGTTTTCCTTATTACCTGTGGGAACATATTAGTCCTTTAGAAGCTTTACAAGGCATTGTAAGAAGAGCTAGTGAGCAGAGAAAATGTCTGTTCATCTCCTTCACAGAGTGACTTACGCATCATGTTCTATTTCTATTTCTCTTAAGGCTTGATCTTTCATATCCATCTGAACTGTCTCATAACCAAACCCAAGAAGGAGCAAATTTATGCAAATATAAGAAATTTGATCTGTATTATGCAGGGTGGAATGGACCTCCCGCTAATCCTACAGAAAACAGAATGATTTATTAAAGGTCAACACCACATGCAAGTAAAAAATGTTTACTGTGGACTAGCTTAGCAATGGGACTTTACAGCAGAAGGTAAAGCTGAACAGGGCAGATGTATTGCAACAGCAGCCATGCCTACAAATTTTGTCTCAGTTTTTAACTACAATGCAAAGTTGTTACGTTACTGGCATTTTTGAAGCATTTCTCTTCTGGATGACTCTGTATACTGAAATGGAAACCTGTAACACATTTTTAAATAAAAGTATATGACTATGGCAATATTTTTGGTACCCATTTTTTGCTGTGGTAAAGCAAAAATATTAAAAGTACTAGTTTCAAATTCTGATGGACTAAAAGGTCTCTTTTGCAACGATGCCTACAAATTATGATTATGTGTATTCAAGACAAAAATCTTTATTTTGGCTCATCAGAATTATTACAGAACCAACTTATCACTTTTTTCTTGCAGGCCACAGTTTCAGAGAAAATCTTTGAGTTTGCCTAATGGCTACTAAGTGTTTAATAGATATTAAAACTTCCTACATAAAACTGGAACATAAAATTTCTTTATGAAAGTAATACTGTTAGCATAAATCAAATTTAAGTTTAGACACACAGGAATAAAGACATTTTTAGAGCATCCATATACAATATTTAGGTTAACATATTAAAATACATTTGGTTACAGCAACAGTAAATTTAAATCATTCTTGTAGCAGCATCAGCAACATAGCAGCAGATGCTTTCAACCAGAGGAGAAGAAAATACTCTCAACTGATGTTCAAGTAGTGAATACAAGATCAAGGTAATTCTTGAGAATATACAAACCTGTTTGAACACCTGCATAAACATGTGTAAGGTTCAATTCAGTTATAGTTTCTTTTAGAACTGGGGACAAGATCTTGTGCTTGTATCGCTAACTGCACTTAATAGTCATGCAAAATAACTTGAAAATTAGATTACTTAGAAAAACTGCATTCCAGCAACTGCTTAAAAAAGATGCAGTATAAATAAACACATGCAAAAACAGCAATTCATAGGGTTTTAATTTAATGAGATTTATAAGAGCACTTGTATCTTATTGTATCTGCATGATTAGTTCAACTGTTCAAACAGAAGGTAAAGGTAGGCCTTAAAATTAGAATATAAAGCTTGGTACTAAACAAATCTTAGTCCAGTGTGTTTATTTCTTTAAACACTGACCCCTCAAAGAGTACAGTGGTCTTTCACCAGTCCAGATCAACACTAAGCAAAGCTAAATTTAAGCCCTTGGAGTTTGATCACAAAATGATTGTTTAGAGCTACCTTTTTAGTGAATCCTTCCTTTATTTTCCTTACTAAACATTTCATTTTGAGCACACTTTCTTTTTTGACAGTATTTATCCTTCTAGCTCTCATAAAGGGAAAAAAAAAGGGGTATCTTCCCTGTTTTGGGTGATGATAGATTGAATAAGATTGCTGCTGCCAATGATAGTTCTGTAATAAAAAGCGAATAACTTAAAATTAAGATTGGCTAATTTGTAAGCAAACACTATAAGGGAACATGAGCATGTGAAAATATGTATAAAGCAGAAACTGCTTTAGCTAACTGTGTCCTACACCCCATCAGTCCAACTGAAAACAAGTCAGGTGCCTGTGTCTATGCCTGCTCTCAAAGATTTATTTTTGAAGAACTCAGGACTTACTAGCAGCACAAGAAAGTTCTGACTAAACTAAATTTCCTTGATATTATGCAGCCTGAGCACAGTTTTGCCTGTGAGGTGTGCAATTCCTAAAGAGGCCAGACAAGAATCTGTAGCTGTCACTACAGATCAAGGCTGAATGTTAGTGTCTAGTAGTCAATGGTGTATTTTTCTTCATGGATAAAAAGCAGAAAATCATAGGAGTTCTTCCTAGGTAACACCCATCCAAAACAGCTGAGTTCAGCCTCTATAATAAAAAGCCAAAGGATTTCAAATTCTGACCATTTGAAAATACTCTACTGAAAGGTAGGGAGTAACCATGATCCCCCTCCTAGTCCAGCTTTAAAATGTTACAGTTTTCCTTTAACTCTTGCAATTGCTGAGAGGGGGAGTAGCAGTCATCACCCTGAGTTGGGGTGTGAGCAGTGCCTGTCACCTCACAACCAAATCAAAGATGTGGGATTTGAACCCTTCCTGCTCTATGCCCTGGCCCTCGTCAGTCTCACAACAGTCCTGTCTGCCTGTGAAAAGGGAAACATAGGCAGATAATGAGAAAGAAAAGTGTCCATTTTCCACCTTAAGGTCTAGGGGTTTTAGGTTTCATGATACAGAACTACATGGATGGGTTAAGATAAATTTAAGGTAAATTCAGTTACTAATAGTTGATACTCCAGTGCTCTCAAAGCTCATTTAAAAAGCTAAGCATTTCTTCCCTACAGTTCATTACAATGTCTGAGCACTCAGCAGAAACAAATTCTCATTTATAGAATGAAATGTTATTGACATTACTTTTATTTAATCTTCAATAGTACTTTAATTGTGCTTTTCAGTTGCAATGGTAGAGAGAAGTAACAAGAGAGAAGGAAACTAGAAAATCTTCAGACCTCTAATCTGGCAAATCAATGACCAGCATGTATTTTTAGATGTGTGGTTTTAAGTATTCAGGACTGACAATGTGGACCTATGATTTATGGCTCTCAGAAGAGGTATATCTGAAATTAGGGTAAATAATATCCTGGAAAAAAACTTGAAATACTTTGTGACAGGACCTAAATTCAGCCAAAGCCTTGAGATGAACTTGTCTGCTATTTTTCTTAAGGGGAATATGTCAAAAGGAACACAAGGTAGAAAAGCTTTCTGAGCACAGTGAGTTTCTGATCAATTGGCAGACCAAAATAAAATGCTTTGGGAACACATACATTCCTCACAGCCAGTGTGACCTTGCTTGTTGCTTCAAACTTAATCTCTGTCCAGCAAATTCCAGTGGCATTTGTTGTTGCAGGGAATAACATCCCCACAAGGTCCATAGGAAGCATCTGTCTTTGCTACACCTTGGAACTGTGACCCTGAGTGTTCTCCACTCCCATCTAGTTTCCTTTCCAGGTCCTCTCTTGCTTCTTCCTACCCAGCAACTTAGAAGTTCATACATACACAGTGTGGCATTCACTTTGCCATGGCTCATTCATTCACCTGTGGAGGAATTATGCTGTGTATAAACCCAATAGTGACTGCTTCTTCTGGAGAGAAGATTCCTAATAATGGCTCCTGATCATTACAGATATGATTGGCTAGATGAATAAAGACATGCATAGGCATCACAGTATATTTAAATATCCTTTAATTCAGTAATTTCATAGCTCAGTAACAATACCACTGAGTTAAAATAAGCCAACAGCTCTGTTTTATTTAATCCTCTAAAGCTTTTACTTGCATGTGGCAGTGAGATGTTTCTTTTCAGAAAGACTAATGAATATTGTGCAGTGATTGTGTACATGCAGGGTGGGATAGACCAAAATTCTATCTTAATTAAGTGATGATTGTTGTCTCAGAAATTTCTGGAGGCAAAAAATAGTAACAAGCATTCACAGTTGATAAAAAAAAAATAGTTTAAATCCTTGCTTGTTGCTTTAATTTAGGAGTTCACTGAGGGGAAGAGGGATTTTAAAGCCGCTGCTATGGAACAGCCCCAAATCCCAAATGCTTTGAAGGAGATGGTCTTCACAACTTACAGGAGTCAGTTAACTACTTTATATATTTCTAATATATGTGTCTGTAATTTTAGGTTCTGCATGAATTACAAAGCTTTGACTGGATCTGAGAATGTGATTTTCTGTTTTGATTTTTTTTTTTTTATTCCCATGCAGTGCTCAACAAGCAATTTTTTTTAATACTCTAATAAATGATGTAATACTAAAGACTGGAAAATCAACTTTTTTCAGTTCATTTATGTATAATAATTGCTTTTAGCTTCAGTTGATTGTAGCACCCTCTGACAAAGAATAGAGACTTTTAGATTTAGAGATTTCATTCAGGGCTGTATAGAATACTGAAGCCTGGAGTCTGGACTAGAAGTCTAAAGCAAAATTTAAATGATAGTCAGATTTGTTTTTAAAATACACTTCAATATCTCTAATGTGGGTACTCACAACTTCTTACCTGGGATGGCAAAACTGTGGTGAGAAAAAAAAAGTAGTCATTTAATTAAAAACTTAGTTTAAAGCTAGCTTAAAATAAATCAGGGTTTTTTCTTTTTCTATCAGTAAACACTCTAATTCCAATTAACTTAAAGAAAACCCAACACAATAGCAACTTATGAATTAATCATAAGGTCTGATCCTGCACATCTTATTCTGGTAAAATTGTCAAGAGTAGTTGTGTGAGTCCTAATAATTTGTGGCAGTGGGTTTTCTTATACATGGGAGAAAAAAATCAAAACCTATTTCTGGAAGCAGAAATGCATCATACCTTTTTCTTAGGAAAAAACACCATGTTTTATCAATCTTAAGATTTTCAGATTTCCATTAAATGATGAGATATTTCTGGCTTCACATCCCGAACACAAGAAAACCACTGATTAAGGATGGATCTATTTGGTTTCTTCTTAAAACAGATTTTGGTCTAAGTAGTAAAAGAAGAGGCAGTTTAGAAAGGCATCTCTTTCTCATTAAGAACAACACAAAACCCTTGGACATTTCCAAAACCAGAAAATGAATGAAAGGGAAAGAAAGAAGGCTGAAACAAAGTTAACCTCTCTTATTGAAGTGATCATATTTTTTTTTAATCATTTGAGTAGTCAGTTGAAAGGGAAATTGGAGAAAGGATGAAAGACAAGTCATTATGTTTTTCTAGTCTAAAGCATCATTTTTTGTCAGAACACGATGAGCTAAGTAAAGAAAATGTTAATATTAGAGCTGAGAATTCTAACCAGTGAAAACTTGAGGAGAGTGAATTTTCACAAAAAGAAAAAAATTCACAAAAAAATTTGCTTCATCCAAAATTTTACTAAAATAAATATTTTAGCATTTTTTGATATAGGGATAGCATGAATTTCATGTTACTTCATGTAGTTTTTTACATGAGAGTTATCATACAATTTTCAAGGAGTCCTAAAAAATCTAGCTTAAAAATATCTCTACTATCAATAATAGAAAAGATCAGTTTTATCATAAGCTGGGTTTAAGTAGAATTATTCTTAGCATCTGCAGACAGTTTAAAAATACACTTATCCCAAGTATTTGGTATGAGGTCTAAAGCATGTTTAATCCTCCCCAGTATCTTCACAGATGAGAGCAAAGGCTGAGAATTTTACTTTCCATAGACACAGCACATGTTACACATCTTCAGAGTTTTTGGGATACAGCTTCACTCTCTTTTTCAGAGGCAAAAATAGCTTCAGATCTAAAACAAGTTATCATGGCCTAGTATCAGTCAAATTCATAACCACTAGAAGTTTAGTCAAGTCAAAACAGAATTTTTAAGGTAAATGATAATTTTGAGATAGTCGAGAATTTAATCTCAGGATGCATGATAGAACTACACAGTCTGAAAATTACAGTATTCTAATAAAACACTACCACATTCAAGACAACTATAAATATTTCAAATAAAACAATACAACATTTTAGTGCCTAAAGAAATGGAACCAGGAGGTAACAACAGTAGTCTAGCCTACATAAATAAGTTAATGTGATTTGTACTTTGTATCTGGTACAGACATGGTCCATGCCTACACTAACATCAAGCCACATCCTGGGAGCCAGCTGTTCTACTTCTGCCACTTTTGTAACTCTTTAATTCTTGAGTAATTTGTG
>WEIU01014250.1:9796-51559 GCA_013389925.1 Aegithalos caudatus
TAATAGTAAAATAGGCATCGGTACTACTAGCATGCCATCATGGCATGTGTGCTGACAACATACTCATCAAGGAATCATAAGAGTACCCAGAAAATAGACAAGTTTGCAGGGGTTAGTTACACAAATTATATCAACTAAATGAAATTTTAATTTTACATTTAATTATAAAAAGAAGACAAAGGTGATAAAAAGAGCTCTGAGAGGCAAATATCTGAGACCAGAGTGATGGATTAAATTACAGGGTCAGATTGGCAAATGAGTCATAAATTGTCATTGATGGAGCTATGAGAGTTTCCTCTGCTGAGAACTTGTCCCAAATAAGATCATGATTATAAGATCAGAAGAACTAGAAGAACTATTAGGTTTAGTTTTAAATTGAGGCAGCAAATGTTATATTTGCAGTGTGTATCAAGTAGCCGTCCTCCATACAGACCTTTTCATATCTTAAAAATTTTATGCATTATATGCAGATAAGTATTGCCAGAAGCACTTTCTATTACCAGATACTACTGCAATGAAAGATAGGGCTGGAACTTGGAAGGAGAACTCCGTCATATTTCTCTCTTGAATTAGTTAATAAAAATTCTTTTAATAAAGCACTGAATACCAAGAGGGCTAAGCTTTTACATTGGCAGCATTGGTACTTTATATCAGGACCTGTTCAAGAAAAGGTATTATTTCTCTTCATAATTATTTCCTATTAATACTGCTAATATCATTGCACAGTATTTTAACAGAAATCTCTTTGATGAATTTTAAAAGTAGAATTGAAACTGCAGGCTAGAGTTGTTCTTTATAGCTAGCTCTCATTTGAAGTGGAAATGAGGGATTTTCATTGACCTCATTTTCTTTGTTCTCATGGTGGTGGATAACCACTTCTGAGGAGTGCATGAAATACAGCCATTGCTTTTGGCCAATGACCACTATCTCTACACTGATATTATTCATTTGCACAATTAATTACAAAGAAGTGCTGGGATTTATAACAGAAATAAGGTGACAATGAAAGGCTAGAAGAACTAAGCCCTGTGGAGATATCAAGTAGCAAGAAGTCAGGTCCCTGAGCTTACTCAATAAAGCCTTTTGAACATGCTTAAGCCACATTAAAGCCAGTTGCTAGCCATCATCCCTTTCTCTTGCAAGCTGTAACATTTCAAAGGTGAAACCAAAATCTTAATTCTAAGTTTTAGAAACCGTATGAAGAAGAAATACACAGTTGAAACAGCCTTGTATTCAAAGCAGCAACCACTTTGTTTCTTTCCCTGAAAGTGGTAAGATACACTAGGAAATTAAAGAAATGCAGGTAACAAGGCTTCTAAAGCATTTCTTGTAGGTCAGGAGGCCAAAGGAGTGCTGTAAGATTTCATTTAAGAACATTTTTAAAGGACTTTAACTTCTAGAAGCTACAAATAGGAAAAATTCGGCTGATCTTCATGAATAGCCAAAATTATTGAAGCCTTGGGACACCAGAGTAGCAACACTCATGTTCCCATAGTCTTCCTGTAAGCACTCCTTAATTAACTTAATTCCTTAATTAATAATTTGTGCAATAAACTAGTTTTAGCCACATCTCCTTGTGGCCCAAATAGCTACCCCTTTTTGTATCTCTACATTTTTTAAATATGTAGTTACTATCAACAAGACTGGATATGAGAGATCCAGATTATTCACATTATCCTGTACTGTGTATGATCCATGGGGTCCTGGAGATAAAACAGGAGCTGACCTATTTACATTAACAGTAAACAAATCATTTGTGAAATTCAGACCCAGATAAGTAGGAGTATTACCCAAATAATGACTTCTAATCCAAATTTTATTTACCTTTGAGCTGCTATTTTATACATATATATAGTAATTTACTCTTCCATGCAATACTTACTTTGTAGTAGTATAGCACCAACTGTGTTAGCCAATAAGTTCAAGTCAGTCAATTGTCCTCAACACTTTTTAACTAAAGTTTCTCACTGTCTACCACAATGCTCATTATCCAATCCAAATAAGAACTGGGGGGGAATATTTGTAATGATATATTAATATATCAATCATAAAGAGCACAATTGTCTCACATTACTTCTAATACATTTTTGAGCCATTTAAGTATGTCAGTGAGCTTATCAAGTTTATAATGCTCAAAAAAGTTTGTTACCATGATGATTTGTACAACACTGAACCGTAATTATAAAAGCATATAAATTCTTTGTATAACAGAATTATTCATATTACCATATTACTAATAATTTCTCATTAGTCATCAGTTCTTTATGAAATAAGAGACAAATCAGGTCCTTATCATTAGGGTGTTAATGACTATACAGAAGCAGAAAAAGACAATTTAAGTGGTTACTTATTTTACTTTTTCACAGGGACAAAAAAGCCCCCAGATATTGTTGCTGGAAAAGTACAACCATAAATTGGTAATTACCATAAATAAAGCTGACTGTTTGATATTGACTCAGGGCTTTTTTCTCCAGGCCTTATAAAAAAGTCATTAATTATATGATCCTAACCTGCATTTTTATGTTCAGACAATGAACAAGATGCTCAGAAAATAGTTGTGTATGTCAGCTTGGTCATAATATGATTAAAACCTTCCTCTTACTTTTTCAAGTTATAAAATTTAAAAAATGTGGGACTTGAGGTAATTAAAAGGCCAAACTAGTTTAAATTATTGTGTAGTTAAAATTATTTGTGCTTTGCACAAAAATTGTTTGTTTGACAACATACAATTTGTAAAATCATTATCTTTATGGAACACCTGGATAATACATTCAGGGAGTATCTTTTCTTTCTGATGTAGTTGAAATCTTTTGCTCTGAGCCCCTCAACAATTCATCATGCAAGTTTATAAGTTCAGTTTTATACCAACACTGAAGCAGCAATCTGTTTTTCAGTGGGCTTTATTCCTACAGTTAAGGCAATGTAATGCCAGCTTAGAAAACACATTTTGTATCATCATCTGTCACAAGATTACTGTATGATTCAAAGGAAGTCAGTTAAACTAGACTTTTGAGAGGAAAGATGTTCCTCATTTTCTTCGTGCTTATCTTGTCACAGCAAAGTTTTCATTTGCAAAAATGCAGCTCCAACTGAAACTAATAGAAGTTGGGCTTTAAAACAAAGCAAAAAACTATGAAAATCTCTGTATATAGATAATTCAAAATGGCTAAAGACAAGCATAAATCTGTTTTCTAAAGTTTACACTTCACAAATTGGTTTTATTTAAAAACAAATAAAATAGAAAATGCAAATATCTTCATGCTGAGCCAGTGGAAAAGATTGAAACCAGGCAGAATGCCAAAATCAAGGGACAATTACATTCTATTTACTATTCAAGTTTAAAATAGTTTATGGCTAAGTCCAAGTGGGGAAAAATCAGTCACCAGTGATTTGCCTGAGTTAAAGGGAGCACAGGTGATAGCTTTCAGGACCATCTACCTTTTTTGTTTTTTGAGTTCCTCTTTTCTGCTCTTACTATCCATCCCAAATGAAAATAAAATGCCCAGATTGAGCTATTTATCATCCTATTGCTTTTCATGTCTCAAGGATTAAGTAAACATTTAATAATTCTGAGGAATATGGAATCACCAAAGCTGGAAAACCTGTAAAAGATACTATTAAGTATAAGCTTCGAACCTGTATTGTCACCCAGGTAAAAGCCTTTTTGAGCATCTCTTTCCCAGGTGTGGCCATCTGCAAGTAATTATTGTTTGCCTCTGTCATTCCTCTGACCCTCTATAGATTGAAGTTTTAGGATAGGATACATCGTATAGTAGGGGTTCTGCTCCCTCTTCACAGCCTGCAGAGGAGATCTAGATGACTACCTTAGCTTGATTGCCTAAACAATTAGCAGCAAAATAATGTGAAATTAACATCAACCAGCTTCCATTAGCATTCATCTAGGAGCGGAGGGATGATGGAGGAATTTTTTCATATACAGAATTGCCAACATGTGACTTTCCATGTTATTTTTGTATTACAATTTGTTAAAATTATTCAACAATCAATTTGCATTTTTTTCTATGAATAGTTCTTTTAGAGCATTCAAACATTTTATCTCAATGCAAGTCTTCTTTGTGTTATTTTGTCTCATTTTCCTCGGGTTCTGAGATTTTTCCCATTTTTTTCCCCATTCTGCTACAGCCTTAGCATTTGTATTTTAATGAGAGTGGCGATAGAGGCCATGTCACTGATACATGCTCACATGATTTAACAGAGATAAGAGGAGAAGAATCTCTCTGCAACATGTCCCTCTGAAAATAACAAAATCTGATAATTTTTACTAAATTACAGGATTTTTAACCAGTGGTTTCAACTGTTTTGCTGTGCAGATTTGCTTCTTCAACAGTGATTGGAGCTGAAATAATGATTTACAGCCTACTTACATCCTACCTGAAAGTACTACTTTTCAACAATCTTGTCAGCTGGGGGAAAAAAGTGTCATTTATAAAGTTATCACTTTCTAACTTTGCTCTTACCTGTTGGTAATAACTTTGAGTCATCTCCCTTTTTTCAGCAAAAAGGAGGTAAAATGTTTGTGCATAAGATGTAATTTTAAGATTTTTCAGTTCTTCAATTTACCCAGTAGTAGTAGTAAGTAGTAGTAGTAAGTAGTAAGTATGCTTCTTGTCTGGAAGCACCATCCATGGTCCAGTTCATGTCCCGCTGTCCCAGAAGTTCTAGCGCTCTGCTCTGAGCATTTCTGGTACTCCTTTTATGTGCTGGGAATAGAGAGTAAATTGTCCAAATGTCTCCCACTGCAAACTCTGAAAAAAAAGAGCAGCAATGTGTTCTGGACTTGATGCCTACAGAATGGTAAACAATGTTTTCTTGAAGTAGCCGTGAATATCTTTGGCTACATTTTGGAATGCTCTTCCAAAACTGGTCAGTGGCATTTTAAATTTCTTCTTGCTAGTTGAACCCTGTGCTTTGGTTCATTTTTCTTCCCACTCTGATGCAAAAGTGTTTGTGAGAAAAAAGCATTCTTTTAAGAGTTTTCCTTACAGTAACAGTAATCAGCTATTGTATGTAGCTGTACCTTTTCCTTCTCCTTTATGTGTGATGATTTCCTGTTGTACTTAAAAAGATAACAGCAAAACTTAAACTCTTCTACCAAAGTAACCTTCCTGATGGATTTAATTGACAGGTTCCTTTATTGTCGTTCACTATGTCTGAGTGACCAACACCCAGCAATTAAATGTGACAGCTGATGAATGACACTGTATTACAGAATAAAAAAGTTGACCATCTGAGCCAAATTTTCAGTGCTCTTTGATGCCCAATGTGAAAATCATGTGTGAATAAGTAGTACACAAGCAGTAAACTCAATCAGCAGGAATTCATAGTTCTGTGTTAACTCGTATAAAAGGCTGTTCCTCTATTTCATGTCTTTTGGTATTTGTTATCACCACCCACTATGCAAAAATTGTGATACAAAATGCCCACTCCCAACTAAACCAGGCTAGTGGGGCAAGTAAACAGCTTTGTTTCAGTTACTGTTTCACTAAAAATGACAGGATGAATTAAGGACCTTTTATAATGTATGCTTAATAGCAAGGCCACTGATATTCAGCTACATTATCTGATACTATGGGGATCTCCAGAAGGCAGAAGACAAGAAAAACACAGAGACTCTTTTATGTTGCAATAGGCTTTTCTGTGATTATTAAGCTGACTGATCAATGACACGTAAATATGATAGAGGAATTATTTTAACATTATATATACATACATATATGTATAATCTATATATATAAATGAAAATAAACAAAATTTTGAACAATTAAAACAAATATCTTGTGTTGATATAGCAAAGATTTTACTTCCCTTATCAGGTTCATATGGAAGTGATTCACTTCTGCTGATAGCTCTGGTGAGCTGACTCAGGCTCAGCTGTGCAGCCCAGCCAGTAGGGGGGAAGAAGGCAGAATGCTACTGCTGAAAACAGGAGAGGAAGAAAAAGTGAGTAACGTGAGACAATAGGATTTTGCCTTTGACTGGAAGGGCTGTTAAATTAGATCAGCTTTTACGTAGAACTAATTTTTTTTTTTTAATGTATTACCCAAAAGGCATGAAGAACTCACCTTAAAGCCAAATGGAAGATAACTATATATTTCACCAATTCATTTGTCAGCCTCTATCTTCAGCTGTTTCCTTAAGCTTTGCATTTCTGTGTTAAACAAAAGTTTTTTTGCCATAAGGCTTGCCAGGAGTTTAGAAACATTTTTGCAGTGAATTTACCAGAAGCTTTTATTTTGCTCAGTGGTGGTGCTGAACTCTGGAATAATTAGGGCATCATCCCTTGGTAATATTCCTACTTCTGCTCTGCAAATCTTCAGAGGCACATCTTGAGGTCAGTAATTTCATGTACCAATTTCATGTACCATGGTGGATTGACCCTGTCTGGATGGTAGGTACCCACCAAAGCTTCTATCGCTTCTCTCTGCAGCTGGACAGAGAAGAGAAAAATACAATAAAAGGTTCATGAGTTAAGGACTGGGAGAGACATGATTCACCAAATTCCATCATGGGCAAAACAAACTTGAATTATAAATATTAATTGAATTTATTACTAACAAAATCAGACCAGGATAATGAGAATTAAAACAAGACTTTAAAAACACCTTCTTCCACCCCTCATTCCTTCCCAGTTTTGTCTTTCCCCAGTGGTGCAGGGAGAGAGGAAATGAGGCTTAGGGTCAATTTATCACACACTATCTCTGCCACTGCTCAGGGAGAGGAGTCCTTCTCCTGCTCCAACATGGGGTCCCTCAGATGGGAGACAGTTCTCTGTGAACTTCTCTATCATGGGTTCATCCCACAGGCAACAGCTCCCTGTGAACTGCTGCAATGTGAATCACACTTCCAGGGCGTGCAGTCCTTCAAGGACAGCCTGCTCCAGAATGGGTCCCCTGTGGGGTCACAAATTCTACTAGGAAACCTCTCCAGAGTGGGTTCCTCTCTCCAGGGGTCTGCAGGTCCTAGCTAGGAGACTGCTACAGCATGGGTCATCATGGGTCTCCAGAGGCTGCAGGTGGATCTCTATATCCCTGTGGATCCCCATGGACACAGCTGCCTCTCCATGGTCATCACCACAGGCTGCAGGGGAATCCCAGCTCCAGTGCCTGGAGCAGCTCCTGTGCCTCCTGCACTGACCTTGGTGTCTGCAGAGTTCTTCCTCTCACATCTTCTCACTCTTCTTCTCTGGCTGCCACCACAACCATGCAATAACATTTTGGTGGGTTTTTTGGTTTTTGATATTTTTTAAACATCTTCCTAATTCTGTTATCACAAGGGCATTATCACCATTTCTAATTGGCCCAGCAGCACATCCATCTTTGACCTGCCAGGGATTGACTCTGGCAGATGTGGAGGAAGCTTCCAGCAGCTTCTCTTAGAAACCAGCCCTGTCAAGGGTTTTGAATAAAAATGATGTAAATATTAAGTGGTGTGGATGATACATGAACTGAAAAGGTAGGGTTTTTTGAGGTCCCGAAATATTTTTTGTGTGCTGCAGATATATTTAAATTTCTCATTTACTGGAAAACACATAAGGAAAGACAGACCAGTATCAGAATCCTCTCATCCACTTTTTTTTCCCCCCCTCACAGCAAATGCTTTCTCAGCAATATGAGCCATTACTCTCATGCTCTCAGAGAAGCAAATTCATTTGTTTATTCCACTGTCCTCATACTGCTAGTTTTCAAACACTGTGGCCATAGTACAAGCAAGCAATTATTAGGAAAACTGATTCATTGATCAGTAGATATTTATGGGAAGACTCATGTAACGTGGCACTGTCAGAATGCTGTACTGTAGATGGATTGCAGGTTTCAGAGCTCAGGAAGTAGTATAAACACAAAGTGAATGAAGCACTTTGTACGCTTGTATCCACAGTAAAGTAATTTATTAAGGAATAATTAACTGCTTCAAAAATAATAATCTCAAAATATCAGGTTTTAGCCATATAAGTCATCAATTTTCTACTAAGAAAGGAGTGTGTGGCAAAAAACCCAACACATTATTACATTGTTCCAACATTGTAGTTTCCATAATTTCTTTGAAATCCATAATTTTCATGTACATTTCATTAACACTGAGCAAAGCACCTATCTTTCTAATAAAGTAATTTTTTTCTTGTAATCATTTGTAGATGTTTCACTTCATGCAATATTTTGGATCTTCTTTATTCTGAAATCTCATTTCTAATGTTAGGCTATGGTCAGAGAAGTGACATTATAGAAACGGTATCTTGATTTATTTTATTTCTTCTCTCTTAACAATATCCACAGCAAGTCTCTCATTTTAGAAGTCAAAACAAGGTTTTTGTAACTGCCAATTCTGTACTTCAAAACTGGTACTTGCAAAATCAGCTGTTTGTCTAACTGCAATTGTTGCAGCATCGCTCTTGTTAGAGAGCAGAAATGAGCCCAGATACAAACTCATTTATCACAGTATGAAAAGGGCCCTGGTTTATTCCTCTTCACAGCACAGCCATCCTGACCCCAACCATTCCCTGACTCTGCCTGCAGCAAGCTCCTGCTGTAGGTTTCCCTGGCAGCCTCTGACTGCTGGGTATTCCCTGCTGAACTCTGACTGCAGGGATCAGTTTGCAGACTCTGACTGCAGCTTTTACCCAGCCAGGCTGTGACTGCAGGTTCCAACAACAGCTCTGACTGCACACCCACACCCTAGTCCCAGCAGGGATCCTCCCAGCAGGGATCCTCCTCCTGACCTTCCTTCCTTATCCTCCTTCATGCCCCACTCGCTCCCTCTTCCTTAAGGCCCCTATTCCTCCTTCATGATTCCCCCTCACTAGGGGGAGCCACTCCTTTTTAATCTCACTCATCCTTATTTTGCTGATAGAGGTATCTTGTTTCTCCATGCATGCTGAAGATGATGTTATTTTTTTGTCTGGTTTTTTTTGTTATGCTTTACATACATTAACAGCAGCCTTAGTAGGGAATCAACATTTTTATGCCTACTAATAAACTTTCCCATGCCAGATTATTCTTCTGTTGTTAAACTACCTGTCATATAATTGATTTGCATCAGAGAGGTTTTTCTACTACTTCTCTTTGTTGTTTTTGTAAATAATACTATTTATATGTCATTCTAGGGTGAAGCTGAAATCCTCTGCTTTGTCAGTGAAAAAAAACCCAAAGATTTCTTGAACAGTTTTTCAATATTTCCATGAACTTCACCTATAAAATTGTGCACGGATGAAAAAGTATGACAAAAAGAATTATTGTGGTGTGCAGTGAGGTACCTTATCTCATTAAAGAATTTTTAATATTTAAAATGCAGAATGTACAAAATATGTCTATACTAAACATATATACTTATATGGCTAAAGAATTATGTCTTATAAGCCTAGAGCTATGAATAAATACAGAGACAGATACAGTAGTAGGATGCATTCAATAGCATTAATTATGTAAAGGCTGACAATATTTCAGTCATATTCCCCTGTTTTACTATGCTAATAACCTAAATGTTCATCACAAATATTTACATGCATGTTTTCAGCCTGAAGAAATATGTTATTAATTATTACTCTTTGTTTGGGGAAAAATTGTCTTGTTTGAGGTTAAGTGGGATCCATCACTTAAAAGCAAAATTTAATCTCATTTTCAAATCCGGTAAAAACCAAAGAACCAAACAAAAACAAACAAAAAAAGTTCCTGAAGGGACTTTGTCACTGAGCTGAACATAATTTTATTTGTAGAAGTTAGGGTGGAAAATAGCAGTTAAACCAGACCAGTATAATTATTCCAGAAAAACATCTATGTTGGGCAAGCATATTTTTAGGTTTTTAAAGATCTTCCAAGTTGTGTTTAACCAGATATCACCCCAACACTAGGAATTTTTTCTACCCCTTTGAGAATGCCCTTCTGAATCCTTCTTATAGACAGATGGATGCCTTCAGGAATTTTCATCTTTCTTATGCCATTCCTCTTACATTGAAGGCAATCAAGACAAGGAATTGCCTAAACTTCAAAATTGGAGCTGCTATGGTATCTATACATCTTGATTTATGCCTCCAGAAAGTGGTGGATTTTTCCTATAGTTGTATCATGACTTTTAGTATTTTTGGACAGACCCATCAGGTATAACAAACAGTAGTGACTTTCAGAGGACTGAAGCTTTCTTTTTTTCTATCAGTGACTCCCTGCAAAGTCAAGCCAGAACTTGTATGCTTTACTGAAAGCCCGTTTTAGGTTTCTAGCACTGAAGGAAGGTCCACACATACTGATCATTCTGCTGAGACATGGAAACAGAATGATCAGCTCTCTATGACTGAAGAGTCTGCAAAAGAGTCAGAAAAGGGTAAATTCCACAGGCTGAATTTCTTAAAACTGTGTTTCTATTTTCTCCATTTCTGCTGCCATAACACATAATGTTGCTGACAGCACATTAATCCAATATGCAGTAGGATGCTTTCCATTTTAAGTTGTTTGGGGTTTTTTTCCTTCTGAACTTGGCATGCAACTTGGCTTCCTATGTCCAGCATAGCAGAAATCCACACAAGAAAAATATTTTTGTAGGTGAGGCATTGAATTCCCAATGCCAAATGCAGTAAATACAGCAAACTCAAGCCAAAGAAAGTCAGAATTTCTCACTGGACAGGACACAGATTACTGTGGGTCCCAGCTGTTCCTGATTAGATAGATGCGGTTTTTTGAAATCACAGTACCTCTTCATAATCTGGGTTTTATTTCTTTTTAGAGATTTTTGTGCTTTAGAGCTGTGCTTCTGTCACATGATAGTTCTGAAAAACATCCCTTTTAAAGAACCAGATAGATGCCTAGAAACTTTTTAACGTGGAAAGCTAGTCATAAAATTGTTAATGCTTTTGTAAGTCTATATTCACTGCACTAATGGCAGTATTATGCTGCTACATCCGGACCAATACACAGAGATAAAAAAGACCAAATTTTAGAAAATAATCAGCCTCTCAGAGATCCTGACAGTGTATGTAATGTAAAAATACCAGCTTCCCTGAGAACTTAGAAGGGGCCCCATGATGCTGTAGATAATTCTGCCTTCCAGATTTCCCTGCAGTGGAAGCCTCTCCTTCTTGCAGTATGACACAGAGTGGGAGTTTTCAGTAGTTCCTACTCAACATGGAAATGACAGATGTGAGTTTTAACCTCAAAATAACAATATCAAGAGAGAAATGTAGCAGCATGCAGAACCTCATACACAAATCCTGCCCTGAAATGAGAGATGTAAAGAAGAGTCACGGCCCTACCAGCAGTGCCTTGTTCAGCAGGCCACAGCAGCAGGCAGAAGAAAAGAAAGTCTACTTCTGGGCATCTGCTGAGCTTTCCTATTGCTATGGTGCGTGTCCTTCCAGAGACCCAGGAAGCCCAGTCAGAGCACTGGAGCCCATTGTACTTCAATGTAAAGCACATCAGACATATCTACATTTCCTTCTCATGCAATGTAGGAGCAGCTGGGAAAAGAAGTGGACATGAATTTCATTACTACTCTAGCTGTAGGGAAATAAATAAAATGTGATACATCATTTTAATAATATACATAAATGTGTAGACAAATGCTGGAAAACAAAATAATAGTATTGGGATTTATTACCAGCCTTTTTGTTTAACATACTATGTACCATCACAGATTATCTCTTATTGTACACACAAGTCTCTTTAGAGCACTGTTTCTATATTTCTTGCAAGTGGGAGACACTATTATTTTATTGATGTAGTGCCATAAGTGCACTCAGCCAATGTCCATAAAGTCTCATTTCAATAGACCTTTTTTATTATGGACTTTTTCTCCCATTATTTCTTCACTCCATGCTTACCTAACTGTATTTTCTCTGATCACAAGCCTTTGATAATCAAGACACTGAGGACTATGTGCTTAACTTGTGCCTTTTTTTTTTCTTGAAACATTCCTCATTCAAGATGCATTGAAGAAAGTTAAGTGTTTGTCTCTCTACTGCATTACCATTTACTGACCCCTGATCCCCAGGGTTCAATCAGAATCTGTCCACAGCCTTCATCAGAAATCCAAGGAGGACCCCTTAGGAGAAGAAATGAGTTGCTTTTGGCAGAATCCTTTGTGCCCTTCAATATTTCATGAAGCAAAATGATTAGGCTCAACATGCTTTGGCATTCTGCCTGTTGCAGTCCAGTCAGAGCAAATATGAGCTACTTGTCAAGTCATTATACAGCATGTTTTCATGACCGTGAAAGCAATGATGACCCTTCAGACAATAAAAGCAGTCTCAAGAGACAGGATTTAAACAGCATCATGACATAAGCAAAAGCAATTGCAGCTTCCAGAGCTACCAAGTGTGGCTCAATAACCTAAAGACTTCAGGCTGAGGAAAAAAAGACAGAAAGTAAGTGAAAAAGCATCTGTCAATAATCTAAGTGAGAGAGCACTACAAAAGAAAGCACAAACCAGTTCATACTATGAGAGGATTAAGTTAATATGTACAATTTATAATAATAACAGACCACTAGAAAATTAATTTATACGATTAGGAATAAAGTTACAAAACATGTTAACTAGCCCACCATTAAAAGGGTGATTGGAGTCAGCAGATTTGTAGTGAATTTGGTGTATTTGCATTATATGAGACAAATTCTTTGTTTCCTCTAGAAACAAAGTCTGTGTTCTATCCTGCTGTGCAGAGCCAGGAACTGGATTTGATGATCCTTGTGGGACCCTTCCAACTCAGGATATCCTATGATTCTTCTGTCCTCCCCTGTCTGAGGAATCTACTTGTCTGATACCTCAGGAAGTTGTGAAATGTATTTAAGCAAATACTCTCAGATACCTTTGTGTATTGTCATCAGCTCACAGCCACCTCCAGGCTCTTGCTGATTACCACTGCCTCTAAACTGCCTCCTTCTGTGCTTTGGTTTGGAGTGACCAACAAAAAAGTGCAGATGAACTACACAGGTGTTCAAAGAAAACATTTGGAATCCTGGCTGGGCAAAGACTGTGATGAACAGAATAGTTTTCACCTGCTCCCTTTATGCTTCAGCTGTAGATCAGTGGTCTCTGAAGGATAACCTCTCCATTATGTCTCAATTGCTGAAAATGTCTGCTGTGAATTCTCTCAGAAGCTTCATAATTTCATAGAGAGTTTGTTGTTTTTCTCACAACTCTTTCCTTTAATGTCTAATAACTAAATAATCTCAGGTGTATGGACATAGCTCCCACTGGCTTCAAAAGCAAATAGAGAAGGGAAATTTAACTTCATCTATGTAAATGAGGCCTTGTCATGCTATGCTGCAGAAACTAAGGTAGTTGTGCTATCAAAGCTCCTTATAGAAGGCAACTTGTGCTTGATGCAAGAGAAAAATGAAAGAAATTGTGAGGAAGCAACTATGACGAACAGGAGTGTACATTTACCCCTTTAAAAGGGTGCAGCCATAAAGTGCTTAATTCAAAACCTAGGCCCCAAGAGCAGTAAGCTGCATATTAAAATAAAAATTTTTGGCAGTAAACTGATGAACTTTAAGAGTGCAGTGAACTGTGTGTCTTGTATATACATATTAATCAAAAAGCCTTTTGGTTAAACTAATGTTCAAGGTATGATTTAGAGACTCAAAAGCAAGAAAATTACCAGGATGGGCCAGAATTAATTAATTTTGAGTACTAAACTCAAGGGTTCATAGCATTGGATATGTTATATAGACTTACTCAGTACTAATAGTGTCTGCTAAAGACTGAGGAAAATAGTTTGACCAGGAAAAGAGACTTTCTATTAAAGACATTGTATTGTAAAGTTATTTATTAAAGTTAGTATTTTCACTGTTTCCAAACTTCAAAGAAGCATCCCCGTAACAAGATTTTGATTTTAGATTATCAATTGTCTGGGCAGGTTGAAAAAAGGATGTTTACCATAACCATCATGTTTACCAGGAAAAATCTCCACTTGCTTTTTGTTTACCAAAAGAGATGATGACATTTAGTGGGTGATGATCTTTTTCTTGTCTTTCCCACACACTCTTGACTATTGTTTCTGGATACTTAAATATGGTGTTTCATGTACCTTTCCACAGACACCCTTTTATGACCTGTGTTAGAGAAAGGCTATCATAGGAGATTGGTTTATCCCAGTTTGGTCATTCATATATTCTTTTGAATGTGCAAGCATTGAATGAAGGTGGTAATGCCATTATGTGCCTAGCTCTTATTCTGGGTTTAGCCTTGCTTCTGGAATGAAGTGGATATAGTACTGAGATGTCTTAAGCAAAGTTGTGTCTTGCTCTCTCATCTTTTTTCCACAATATTGCTCTGTCTCACTTAGATAAACAAACAGGATTGTTTTTCTCTGCTGGACAGGAATCCTGACATTATCTCTTTAAAATGCCAGAAAACATTTAGTCTTAGAGACTTCTCTGCACAAATGTGTTTAACTGGTAGTTGTAACAGAATAATTTACATGTGTTCAGAGGCAATGAAGCATGTGGGTGAGCATTCCTTTCGAAGTTCATTTCACCTGATAGACAAATACCTTCAATGGCTTTCTTTGAATTGCCTGAAAGAATTTACAATTAATTGCTGCTCCTTGATACTTGTTGCACTTGCCTGAAATGTTTCTAGATTAGATGTCTGTTAATTGAGCAGAGGGGATTTTAATGTGACATAAACATGCCGACATATCAGCATTGGTAAATCTGGGAATAGTCAGCAATTAGTAAATATATGTCTAATTATATGGTGGTAAGAAGAAGGTTGAAGAAAAACTTTAATTATTTCCTTATTATTCTTTATTCTTTCATCTTCTATGCCTGTAATAGGAATACTTTAATTTGATTCTCCATCTCAAGTTTGGAAGCCTCAGTCTTGATATTAGAATTTTCAAAAACATTGCTAGAATTACCTTTTTTTCTTTTTTTATAAGTTTCTCATAAGTCTCTAACGAAACATCACTTTTGGAGGAAGAGGGAAAAATCAAGATATTTCCTAAGTACAAAGCATATAACAATTGTTCTCCCCCCAGTCTCCTTCATGGACTGTGTTGTTGTCATGCTTTAAAAAAGGTACTCCAAAATGTAGTGTTTCCAGTAGAACAAAAACCACACACTACTCACTCTCTCTCCCATGTTTCCCCCCTCCCCAATGAAGCAATTAATTGGAGGAACAAAAGACAAAATCACAGTTTGGGATAAGAACAATTTACTGGAAGCAGCAATGAGATAAGGAAACAAACAATAACAGCAACATTAATAAAAACACTCTACAAAAGAGACAGTGCAGAGTTCAACCTGACCACAGCCACACTGCCCTGACCACTCCCTCCAAGGCAATATTGTCGATAAAATCCTGTTGTTAGGGGATCCCAAAGCATGCCGTAGTCCAAGGAAGAATAAGTACACAGAAAAAAATAGATTGGCTGTCTCTTGTGTCAGTATATCATCTTTTATAATAAACTCTAGATCTCACCTAGGCAAATGGGTTCCAAAAGAGAAGTGATTTTCAGTGCAGACACTTCCAGGTTTTATTGGGTCCTGATATTTTCAAGTATGGTCCAACTCCAAATCTTATTCTTTGTACTTGTATTCCTATTAAAACTTTGACAGTCATAATTTTCCTTCACATTTTAGTTCCCTGGGTCTAAACAGTTATATGTCCTCAGAAACTGAGAGGACAGAATCCTAAAATGAGCTCTAATTTGAGTAATCTTTTCCTTTAACTAATTTAAAATCCCAAACTTCGGTCTATCATCTTATGAAAATTACATAATATATGGGAAAGAATTGGTATTAAGATGCCGTGAGAGTGACTGCTAGGGATTAACGAGTCAAATATTCAGCCATTTGGTGTAACCACCTAGGTGCTGTAATAGACTGGCATGTTGGTGCTAAGGGCTCAGTTTCCTAGGGATGCCCCTGAGACTGAGGCTGGCCTCCCAGGTGCAGAAGGGTCAGCACACCTGGAGCTACAAACTAGGTTCCCAGATAACGCTGGTAAGAGGCAAATCCCATGAGGTGGGTAATCTTATCTTGCCACTGTCTTCCCTTATCTAAAGACTCCAGCTGTGAAAATTCAATCCAAACCAAGGGACATTCATATATAGGATGAAGGGATTCTTCTTGAGTGATGGGCTGTGATTGATTCATCTATGCTGACTAAGAGACAGCTGTAACACCTCACAAGGTGTCAAGACCCTTAGACCTGTGGTCCACAACACTACATCATGCAGGTGTCTTGTGATTTCCAGTACATTATCCAGTGTGAAATTCCCCTTCCCTGGGCAATTCCACCTGAACCTGAGCGACTACAAACACAATAGAGTTTGTGTTCTTTGGATTTGTTCCCCCATCCCTTGATGATTACAGTCTGCAACCAGCACCTCCAGAAAACTGTAATCACTGAGAAGACCCGGAGGATTGACAGGGTGTCAGTGAAATCTACAGAGTGGTGGTATTTTTCTCTCCTTCTCTGCCACTTTCTTTCTTTCCCCACCCTCCTTCTCCCTATCTCTCTCTCTACACCTCACATTTACTATTAAATAAAAATCCATTCTATTGACTTTGGCACATGGTCTCATTTTTACTTTAATTCAGACAGTGACATCTCTGTAGTAATTTTAACAATCTGACCTCTAGAGAGGCCCTTTTATTATTGTATTAAGACAGCCACAAATTAACAACACTTAAGCATAGGTAACAGCACAAAATTTCAGCATGCAATTGAAAATTATATATAAACAAGTACAAACTTTTCATTGTTCTTGCTTTAGCAGTCATCCACTACAGAATGCAAAACTATTAATGAAGTGAAAACTAAATTTATTAAAGTAGTTTAATTTAAAATAGCTTCACATCCAAGCTGTACAAAGGAAAATCTCTTTTATCCCTTGCTTTGATGAATCTGGCCTGTGATCTTGTGCACTTCTAAAGATGATCAAATTGAGCAAAGAACCCTGAGAATCCTAACACAGCACTCTGAGTGATGTTCTTAATGAACACAGCATGAGATATTTAGGCTACCTTGAGGACAGCTGATTCCATCTAGCTACTTGTATCTTCAAACACCAATTTAGTCAAGATACACTGGGTCAGCTATTGAAACACTCATATAGTAGTGGCTCCTATGGAGTAAATTATATTCGCACATTTTGCCATGTCTGACACTTGACAGTATTTCTGTCACTAGAAAGGGTTTGGTTAATTTGTTTTAAAATTATTTCATTTTACTATTTATTCTGTTTGCCACTACTATTATTATCATAGGTTTGTTGTGTGTTTTTTGAAGAAAACTGATGGAGAAGATAGAGGAAGCAAAACAAAAATTCAATGCCATGTGAAAATAATATTTATATATGGACCATGAATGGAAATAATAATTTAATAGCCTTCTCTTCTGTAATTTTATGCTGCCAATAGCATATAACTGCAAATCACTGAAACAACATCATCTTTCACCATCTACTTCTTGTGTCATCAGTGCATTCATATTTCTTCTTCCAAGTAACCTGTTTCACTGTCCCTTCATTTGAAACTGAATTCAATTGGACTAACACAGGTTCTGTACCTTGGGTTTATGATTAATAGGAATTCCTCCACTCAAAAAAGGAAATGTGCTGGTACAATAATATGATTATGCAGATGGCAATTTTTCTGTCTTGATTTTACAATGAAATTAACATTTTGACATGAACTTTGGTTTCCAGTAAAATGTAGCAATAACATTTTAGAGGTGCCAGGGAATCATAAAAAATAGAGACAAGTTCTATTAATTGAAATTCCCTCTGAAGTTACCTCAAGTTTTGCCTGAGCTTTAAGTAAGCCTATGGCTCAGTAGAGTCCTGCAGTCAGTTGAAGATCACTATCATATAGGGCATGTTTTGTGCTGATATTGAGTTTCATGCATACAGCTGAATTCCTTTTCTTGTGAAGCTACAACGGCACATTATGGGAAATCAATATTTTATTTAACACATTCACTAAAATATCCTGTATAATTTTGCACTTCATCCCTTCTTTTTTGTAATGCCACCTTTTTTCTTTTTCATCAGAGAGAAAAATATTCAGCCCTGTTTTTAGTAAGTTCAGAAAAAGAGTTTTCTGTTTATCCAGGAAAGAGCTATACAAAATCCCTTGCAGAATCTGCAAAAATGACATGCTGTGAGATCTGTTCATTAAACTGCGGAAGAAGTGCAACAGGTTATATATTCTCTGGCATGCCACTTTCTGCTGAAGCACACACATACTCTCAGATGGGTCAAGCTGTTAACAACCACTGCTACTCAAACTGTGATGTAATCATCTTGGAAAGACAGGGTAAGGATGGAAAACAAGATGCTGTTGGCAGAAGTTGTTTGTTGAGACACAGCCTTTACAATATCTCAGTTTCCGGGCTCGGTTCATCCTCTGGCAAACTGAAAACTTAAAACACCTACATACATTTCCTATTAAGAGAAATGTAAACATACAATGAAAATGTAAACTTCTATTAGTTTAGAAGTGCTGCTAGAAATCAATAAATAATGAAATGTGGTATTGTACACACCTTTTCAACTAATTTCCTGATTATTATATTTGAATTCTACTGACGGCTCTTGGCAGGCTCATAAGATATGGATGATAGAAGTGTTAATATTGAAAAAGACCTCTAAGATCATGGAATCTGTCAAACCAGCACCACTAAAGCATATCCCTAGAGATACCTGCACCCATTTTTTTAAACACTGCCAGGTATGATGATTCTACCACTTCCCGGGCAGCCTGTTCAAATGCCTGACCACCCTTTCAGTGAAGAACTTTTTCCCAATACTCTTCAGTTCAAAGTAGCTATAAAAATATATTTCAGGGAACAATATAATGCTTATTAGCAAGAAAGAAAAATGCTGCTGTCACGTCTTGGTACTAAACTTCCTGTTAAAAGAGAACATATACACTCTGGTGCACTTACTGCACGTCATGAATCTAATGCTTATCTAGGCCTTTTATTTTCCAAAATAAGTGTTAACTTTTCAGTGGATCAATTACTTAAGGAAATATGCATACAGCTCTATTCTTCACAATTTTATCATGCTGCATATTTTCTGCTTTGAGCTTCAGTGACTCCATTTGAAGAGTTTAAAATATTTACTGTGAGTCAGACTTCATCAGCTGTTTATTTGGGAAGTAATTATTATGTAATGTTTACCAGTGTATGCAACTGGAGAAACCTTAAAGGGGAATCAATCTACAGATGCCTATTTAGTCCTTTCAGACATTCTTGACTAAGCATGGCAGCGACATTTGAATCAATATATCCAGTGGTCTGATCTACTCTTGGCACTTATGCCTCCAGGTAGGTGAAAAGCAGCTGGCTAATAAATTTTCTGCATGGATATCAGCTCAGATCTTTATTCAATATATTTTAAATTTGAAAATCAGTGCCTCATCATTTTCACAGCCTGCCTCTTGTGTTTCTGGTGCACTACTCCTTAGTGGTGCTCTCCTTGATGAAGTCTGGCTTTCCTGGGACACTGGAAGCTTTGAAACACCCCCACTGCAGATATTCCACAAGTTACCTCTTCTGATTTCTAACAAAACTATTTGTGGGCTACTATTTCTTCAAAAGTGAGAAGATTTATGAAGAATTCAGCACCTTGTTCAAATTTGTCAAAAAATTTAGGCAAGCACAAATGGAATAGCTGCTCCTTCTGGAATAATGTTCTTTTTTCTCTAAGGAAAATCCCAGTGTTTTCTAAAGGAAAATTATTGTAAACAGAAATTAGCTAACAAATTACACCTTGGAATAGTTTAAGAAATACTCAGAATGACTCACAATGGTTATAAAAGGCCCAAATGACTGCTCTGGAACTCACGTCATGGGTAAGTTTAGTAATGAACATCTGACTTGACTATTTTTAGGTATTGTTCTAAAGTATGTAAAATATCTTTCCTACATTTAATTAATGAATGTTCAAACACCACGTTAGCTAGAAATCGAGGTAATAAAAGATAAAGAACAATTTTTTTAAACTGTACTTAGAGTTACTATTGGATTTGCTTTAGTTACAAAGCATAACTATGTTATCAACAGAGATTTGGCTGTCTTCATCAAGAATTCAGTTACTTCTGTAATGAGAATTAAAGCCAAGATAAATATACTAGACTTTGCAATTAAGTAGGTATTTTTTATATTTGTGGAGATATTTTTCCTTTTTATACTTGTGGGGACAAAAGACTATAAAAGGTTAGCAGGAGTTAGCATACCTCCTTGGGAGAAAATAGAGAAAAGTGCAGTGAGACATTATTTTGAAAGTGGTGTTCACTGGGTTCCAAAGAACTATTGCTGATTATCCTCCATGGAAAAGAAAAGAGCATGTACAATATTATTTTGAAAACAGATTGAATCCCCCAGTGTCAGATCTAAGACATGCCAAACCTACAATCCAGGGGCTCTTTCATTGTGACTGTACACAGAAAATTCAAAGCAGTCGCAGAATACCAGGATTATCAAATATTACTAATATATCAAGACAGGTATTTATTTATTTATTTATTTATGCATAGGTAGGCTTATGTGTGCCTGGCACCTGAGCTGAACAGCTGGTGGTAATTTTTTATAACTTCTAGTCACTGAATCTACTCTCTTAATGGGAAGATCAAGAAAAAAAAATACATCATGGAAATAAGAATGCATATTTTATCATGAATAAAAATACTTAACTTTTGAGAATACATATACATGTCATGGAAATAAGTAATAATGCATCAACACAAGTTGTTAAATTTCTGGCTTTAGGCTCTTTCCCCCTTCCCACGACATTCTGTAGCTTTGGATACCCACAAGGGGTGTCTGTGTGTATGTATATATGCATATATGCACATATGCTGCCCATCCCTGACTGCATTATATAAATGAATTATGTGGCTTTTATGTTATGCAAGAGCTTGTTCTACCATATTTTGTATGTGCAATTAATTACACAGACTATTTTGCCATTGTTGAAATGCTGAGGGGGAAAAATGATAAATGTTAATGAAAAATTCAATAATAGACACTACTGAATTCAAGGGGAATTCTGTCATACTCTTCAATTCGGCTCTATTTTTTATCGTGGGAAGGTACAAAGAAGAGTAAAGATGTTTTATTATTCTCCAATTCATACAAATTCTTTTTCTTCTACACTGCAGGAATACTGGTACCTGGAGTTCAAAGAAACTAATCCTTATAACTTGCAAATACTTCTCTCCTACTGAACTCGATTGCAAAGCTCTGAGCTGTGTTGAAAGTGACCCAGCTGAGAAATAGATTACAAGAAGGAATGGGAGGAATTTTCTCATAAAAAAGGACAGCAGTTGTGCATTAGAGCACACATCACCTTGTGTTATTTCTTTTGTGTACATCTCGTATTTTAACAAGTTACAGAGAGGTAATTCACAGAGAAACTGTAGGATGATACATTAGTTTCTGGAAGGAATCTACAGAGCAGCTGTGCATCTCTTAAGCTTTCCTCTTTTTAAAACTGCATGCATTTGGCTCTTTCAAGTACTCTCTTTCCCTGTGAGAGACTGGAAGGATTGCTGGCTCAAAACATTTTGGGTGCATGTATGGGGGAAAGGAGCAGGTCAGGCCTTGCTCTGGTGAGGCCATGCCATGCTCCACACCCCCAGAGCCTGCATCCCAGCACTGAAGTGGCTGCACAACCCTGGCACAGCTGAGGCAATGCTCCACACCCACTTCTGGAGCCCCAGTCCAGCCCCACAGTGGCCAGATGACCAGAAATCCTGCCTGGTGGAAGGGCCCAGGAAGACCAAAGTGTACTTAACCCAGGACACAAGGCAAGCACATGTCTTGACCCTACCTTCTCTTGGATTTTATATCAGCTGAATACTGCTGAATCTCAGGAATGGGAGCTATATTTGTTATTTTCTGTATTCTTTCTCTCTTTCCCTTTCACCTCCTTTTTCTAAATCTCTCTTACTGTAGTTTTGAATAAAACTGGATGGACTTGGAGTTTGCTAAGTTGAATAGGCTATGTTAAAGCTTTTTGAAGAGTTTTATGTTGGTTCAATGCTCCTCTGAACTTTTGCCAAAGTTCTCTGATTTTCTGAATTTACCATTAAATGTTTTTGTTGTTTTGACTTCTTGAAAATATCTTGTCAGTAGTTCCCTGTGTGTCAGCCTCAGAGTATATAAAAAAATCCACAAGCCCTTTTAGGAATGTGGTTTTTCTACCTTACATTTTAATTGGCACAATGAGAAGGGTGCTCTTTAGGTAACGTATCTTATACAGGGGTAACTGTTAGTTGCAAAATAAAGGAAAAATTAATTTTTGGTCTAAACTGATAGTCTCCAGCAGAAAATCCTCACCAAAGAAGAATGCTGTATCAAGAGACACGAAGGAAATCACCAGCCAGTCTGCTGTACCCTTTGGTCACTGCAGCTGAAAGACTGATTTTGTGAATTCTTCCCCCAAATCCTGTTTTGTATCACAACTTGCCTGCAGTTTTAGAGACTCACAGGGTGGGGAGGGAGGGCTTGCATAGAGTGAAATTTTTATTGTAACTAGACTTATGATTATTGAAATAGCTTGTCTATTTGATTTCTTGTATACTTTCCTCTTCTTTCTTTTCTCCTCTGCCTCCTAGGTTAGGACCCATAAACCCTTCCAAGAGGATTGTGAAGCAGGTTTTGGGGGCACCTGTTTTTTAATCCTTTCAGCATTCTTGTTGCCTGTTTTTGGAGCTTTCACAAGCTGTTGAAAAACAGAATGCATAATTCTGCTTTCACCAGAGCTTGGCAAAGTCCTTAGTTGATTCCCTAGCTTTACATAAAACCTCCTGCTCCAAAACTGTTCCAATCAATTGGAAGAGTCCCACTTGGTACCATGGGCTACATACCAAACTCTCTATGGGGACATCAGAATGAAGATTATACTGCATTTCCCCTTTTCCTCTGACAGTATCTAATTTCAACCTGCCCTCTGAAAGCCATGTGCCTGGCATCCCTAAAATAAACATTTCCTCATTTGTTTACTAGTACTAATTCCTTTAGTCTGTTACCTTTGGAAACCAATTACATTGGTTACATATAAAGTCTTTATCCTCTACTCAGAAAGACTGTTGACATACTGGAAAGAGTTCAGAAAGAAAAGAAAAAGAATCACAAGTATTATCCAACATCTGTGATACCCATTTTAGACTGAGTGATTATTTTGGTTAACACAGAGGATACCAGATGAGTTGCTCACGGTCTGCAGGAATGTAAATGAGGATGAAATTTTTCGTATTACCAGGCTCCATAGTATAACAAAACTTAATGACCATGAGTTTGACATTAAAAAGCTTATGTGTTTTTTATCAGAGAAGGCAAGAAAGCCTTGGAAATATTTGCTTAAAGAGCACAGACATTTTCAATTAACAAGAACTTAAATCAAGAGATAGCCCATAACCTGTTGTCCTATTGCAGGATTCAATTGATGAAATTCTATGACCTGTATACACATGAAATCCAACTAGGTTTTATTGCCTTTTTTTAAAAAGCATGACAAATTTTTAAAACTACCTGCATATTTTCCTACAATTTTTTTTCCATAAAGACATCAAAATCAATACATGTTTTATTTAGGTTTCACTTTTATCAATTTCACGTTTTAATAACAGCCTGTGTATATGCAGTTTTTATCTATTCATAAGAAATCAAGCTCAGGGTCAGTTCCAAAACTGGGGCAGAAAATGTACTCTCACAGACACTGAGTCAGTTTTATAACCTGTCAGGAACAGTTAGTGTTCCTCATTAGTGCTCAGTAGTGCCAGCTTCATTGTCCTCTTTATTCATTTTTTACCCAGTGCCATAGACACATAAACACCCAACAGTGGAGTTTTGCACTAGGTGATATTCTTCCATGACAGTACATGGATTTTCTTTTCCCATTACAAACTTAAAATAAGAACACAAAATATACAAATCTTCTGTTAAATTATATTAGAAAAAGAACATTTCAAGTCAATCAAATATTCTTTTTTTAAAAAAAAGAAACATTTTGTTTGGAATTTAGTTTCTGTATACTGTTTACTTGTATTAGAAATAATTTAATTTTCAAAAGTCATTTAAAAAGGTAGATCTCATGGAGCCAAAAATGCTGAAATGGAGCATTATCCTGTTGTCAAAACACTTTATATTTTAGGCAGATTTTATATTCTCCCTCTTTGTGTCAATTAGACAGTAATGGCATTTCCCATTGAAACTTTTTTTAGTCACAGACTCTACCTGGATTTCATAATACCATGTGTGTCTGGGTACATAAGATCACACCAAGTATTTAAAAACAAAATAACAGGGGGGGCTAGGGGGGAATTTTACGGAACCAAGAGTATGGGAGTGAAGATGTTTGCATCCACATAATTGTTCTAAGATACTCTTTCACAATATGCTTAGGCTTTTAACTAAAAATAAATCTTAAGTATTTTCAGACTAGGATCTAAAAGAATGCATGAACTGTGCCTCATTTGGCTCTGATTAAAATCCCAAAGCATGCCCTCTGATTTTTTCATGGTGCTAGGGTATTGGAATCATAGAATATCCAGAGTTGGAAGGGATCTACAAGGATTATTGAGTCCAACCCCTGGCCGTCCACAGGACAGCCCCCAGCATTCCCACTATGTCCCTGAGAGCATTGTCCAAATGCTTCTTGAACTCTGTCAGGCTTGGTGCTGTGACCACTTCCCTGGGAAGCCTGTTCCAGTGCCCAGACATCCTCTGGGGGAAGAAGTTTTCCTATCATCCAACCTAAACCTTCTGTGACACAGCATATATGTTAAAGACGCCATGTACTACAATTGCTGTCTCCCACTTCAGTCTCAACACACCTGAACTAAGGAAAAACATAATTTATTTTGAGCAGCTACTCATTTTTGGTAACGTTTTTCATACTGTTTTAGTGTGAAAGAATAGGATGCTCTTAGAGTAGTGTGCTTGCATTACACTTCATAATTGTGTTTCATCTTTATACCACCCAACACTTCCCTATTTTAAATTCTTTTGAAGAGGGGGCTACTTGCAATATAAGAAGTATTCAACATATGACAGAATCCCAACTGTGCTGGGTTGGAGGGGACCCACAAGGAGAAAGAAGGAAGAGAATGAGGCCCTTGTGTGCAAACACAATTCTGGCCCATTGCTTGTAAGAGATTTCTGTCTTCCTACATAATATTCTCCACTTTCTCATTTTCCTTTATGCTGAAAACTAAGAAAAAGTAGTTTTTAATATTTTTCATCCATCTTGTAGCCTTCACTTATATGGTCCCTTTGTTACTTTTCAGTGGTCTCCTATTCTCTCTAGATATTTCTAGAACTCTTTTGCAGTCTTGTTACATTTGATTTTGCTTTCTTTGCTTCACTTACTTTACCTCTGCTTTGTTTGCCAGCTAGATTCCATCTGGTCCTTTCAATCTATTCATGTTGTTGGATTTGGGGGGTTTGGTGGGGGGCTTTTTGTCTTCCCAGGGTGAAATGAATAATGCAAATTACTTTGCTGCTACCAAATGAAAAGATCCGTGTAGGTTTAATTCTTTAGGTTTAATTCTTTACTGCTTCACTTGACTCCCTGCAGTGAGTGGCGTCTTTTGATCGACTTTTATGTCTTTGCTTTAGCTTAACAGCTGAATGTATTGTCAGTGGCAATTTATTAAAACATATTTTGATTTCATAGCTCAAATAACAGAATACAAAACTACAGTTTCCAGCAATCGTGCCTCTGTTTTCTCAACAAAATGGCTTATTTGTTTTAGAGGGAAAAAAGGAATTGCATGTTAATGCAGACATAGATAAAAGCTATTCAAATTCCTATACAGTCCTGTACTTACATTTTCTTTCAAATACCATAGCTGTAGCTAAGGCAATATATATGAAAGCAAAGACAACATTACATATAAGGTACAGTAAATGCTAAATTGCTGTACATCCATTAAACAGCACATCTGGCAGGAATGCCAGATCTGTAAGCAATACCTCTTATGATTAAAACATCTTGATACATTATGTTACTAATATTTTACCACAGAACATCATCTCAACTAAAGAAAAAAATGCAGAGTGCTTTAGGAATAGAAATAGGAAGTGGAACCTGGCTCCAAGTGCTACCTGCCATTTAGAATTTAAAGTAGTAGATGGTAAAGTGTCTTACTGAAGGCAAGGCACCCCCCCAAATATATTTTTCTCTTATGTGGAATCTTCCTCTCTGTCTTTGGCAAAACCTATTGATACATTTTGAAATTCACTTTTGGGTGCTCACATTTGGGTCATTTCATTTATAGTTCATTCACAAACTCTGTCCTCTGCCCTTTACACATTATATCTGACAGTGTGTCCATCCCCAATAGCTTAAAATACTGAAAAATATTAAAATTCAACTGTCAAAACTTTCCAGTACTGGTGTATGGACGAGGGATTTCTGAATGGACGTAAAATCGCTTATGCAAATGTTTACATAGGGACTGGAGTAATACCTTAAAAACTCTAGTCAGGCAACAAGAAGGAAATCCTTATAAAAGAGGAAGATAGAACTGGAGGAATGATCCTGACTTTGAAGAATAAATGATAGCTCTCTAAAATTACTGGTTACTGGATGTATTATGAAGATATTTGGGTCATTGGTTTGCAATGCAATTTGTTCAGGAGTTTCTGTTTGTTTGAGGTTTTGTTGGCTTGTTTTTAGAGAAGGCAGTTATTGCATGTTCTGCAACATTTTAATTCTATTTTTAAATGATTCACAGCAAGGTTTAGTGTTTTATAGTAGACACATAAATGTATGCAGGCTTGTTCCTTCAGTAGATCTGCAGAATATGATTGAGGCATATTTGTTTGCACACAGCATTTGTTGACTTGGACTTTTATATCAGAATGAGATCATTTGCAAGTAATGTGGATTTCAGTCGTGAACTGTGATCTCTTTAGGTAAGAATCCTTTGTAGACTTGACTTCTAGGTGTCACACTCAGAAGTGAATGCATAATACATCATCTACCCACATGAGCTTGTGCGCTGCTGGAATCAATATTTTATTATTAACATCATTGAATTTAAATTTTTTAGCTGAAAAAGGGTAGTGTAATTGAGGTATGTTCAAGTAAGATAATTCATATAAGTATATACATAGGGTGCCAAAAAAGCTGACAAATAAGGTACCAAATAAGGAATGAAACTCACATCTTACAGACATATATAACAACCAAGTCGAAAGCTCCTGGCAATACTGCTTAAGACAAATTTTACAAGCATTATAGAAAAATGTCCTAGTATGTTTTAGAGAAGCTGGTGTTTAGTGATGTATTAGATCTTATTTGATTGATTTCTGTTAGGATTAGGAGCATACTGTGTTGCAAGAGGAAAACTGAAATACGTAAAATAATTTATACAGGCTCTATATTGAGGGCAGTTTCATTCATTGTAGAAATAAATCTACTCCTCTGTTTGAAACTATCAATTAAAATAGGAGCCATTATTCATGAAAATAGATATATAGAGTGTTACTCATGACAGGAGAATGTATCATGTATAAGTGGTCAATAAATCATGTTAGGGGAAAAGTGATATGGAAAATGGTGGCACTTAAACTTTCAATTTTCATTAAAATTTTAACTTCAGCAAGTTGTTCAGCAGTGAGACAGTCTCTGCTGCACAAACCCTGTAAGCACTCCTTGCTGTTCAGAAATTTGGAAAAACTACTACCCCTGGCTCTGCTGACTTCCAGTATCTGCCACAGACCATGCAAAGGGGCAATGCAGGGGCACAATCTCCTATACCCTGTACTCACTTCCCTCTTGGTTTTGAAACCTATGGCTTTTATATGCACTCAGGGTCATGGGGAAAATTTGCTGGCGAAGTCAATACTCTTAGTGAAATAGTACAATGGAGAAAGTGTGGTTTATGACTTATTTTATCATGTTTTCTTAGTTTTCTCATCTCCCTTTCTTCTTGTTTTGTCAAAATACATCCTTAATCTGCCATTAGTACCTAAATATGTTCCTGTTTAAATCAATGGGCCACCTACACTTAAGTGATCACACTCAGCCTTCAGAATACTTGATTCCAATTGCTTTGCTTTGAGATCTCCAACAGAGATTAAGTTTAGTGACAGTGAGCCTCTCAGACCCTGCTAAGGGTCTTATCTGACATAAGCTGTATTTCTTTATGCTATATTGTATGTAACACCATGGAAAGATATTATGCATATGAAATTGGCCTGGTACCTTGGAAACCTGGTTATAGAAAATGTTGTAGCCAGGATTAGCACCATAATGTAGTTACATAACAAGTGACATCGCTCCTCCTCCAAGCACTGTCTCCTGTCCCATGGCTGCCAATCCTTTTCTTTCCCCCAAGCAGAGAGGTGAAAAGAAGGGCAGGGCCATCTTTTTTTTTTTTTTTTNTTTTTTTTCTGTCCTCAGTTCCTATCTCAGCGGCAGTGCAGAGCAATCGAGAAGACCAAAGGCTGCAGTGAGTGATGTCAACTGCATTTCTGCTCTCTGCTTCCACCCTCACTTTGGGGGGCACAGGTGACATTCATCATGCCCAGTTCCTCTGCTCTTAAACACTGCAGAAAGTATTTCTCAACAGGACTTAAGAATCAGCCTTACAGATGAAGACAAAGTAGGTGAGAGCAGAGTGAGAAGCCAAGAGGACTAAACACATTCCAGGTTTCAGACTGAAAAGGAAGACCCAATTTTAATAGCGAAAGTTGGGCCCTGAGTGTACAAGTTAATGGTTTATGGCAGTAAGGATCGTTTGGTAGTTCCCTTTTGGCTACTTAGCAAGACTTAATCAATTTTCAAGTACAGCTTAATTTTATTCATTGCCTTAATGGTTTTTATTCAGCTTTAAATTTTCTGACATTAATCTTTCCTTAGACTTTCACTTTTCAGAGGGTTTTTTATTTAAGAGGAGCTTTTTAGTCTGTATTTTTTTACCTCTTAGAATTACCTTACAGGTAACAATTAAACTGCTGCTAAGCAGAATGGTGTCAGGTTTTACATTCTGTACTGCAATAGAGCATCCCCAAATCCTTCACTGCAATTTACCTACCTTGAAAGCGATTGGCTTTTACTTACAGCATACTCATAGCACACTGTCATAAACATGCTTTGCACTGACCTGCTGGCTCAATGAATCTGGTCTGTTGGAAGAAATTAGACTACCAGTTATAGAAGTACAAGGGATATTTGTTCAGCTGCAACAGAGGAAAATAAAAGCCAAATTAATTTGGTTTGTGAAAGATACATATTGCCATCTGACAGACAGGATAGCTCTCCTCTAGAACAACTTGCGTGATCCTTCAAGTGTCTTAAAACACTGCAACAGGTTTTTCTCTTCCTAGGAAGAAAAAAAAACTTCAGGAAAAAAAGGTTTCCCTTTTTTCCTGTGAAAAAATGCACCATTAATGATTTACGTGTCCATATGAGTACAAGTGCTTGTACTTGAATATTCTGCATATTCTGAAAGTTTCACATCTACAAATATATGTATTTATAAATGTAAACACTTATATTTACATTATCTTTTCTTGTATCCTGCCTTAAATTCATTAGTTCATTTTCCTCCTTTAGAGTGGTAAGATGAACACATATGATATTAAATTATATGCTGGTCAGCCTTTAAAACAAAAAAACTTCTTGCAACTCAAAACCACTGCCTGTGTCAGTTAACCAAGGCCAAAGCTACTCCAAATTACTGCAGATCTCCTTATTTCCCACAAACTCCCTGGATCCCCTTCAGCATTAGTCCTCACAGTTTTGGGTTTGAAAGGCCCTATTTTTGAACTATTGATTCTTTCTAAAATTATCTCATTTTTGTCAGGAATGTGAGTTACCTGTAAAAAATGTGGTAAATCAACACAACTCAGCAGCCCTCACAGAAGAGCAGAGGAGATGGTCATTGGCTAAAGTCAGTTTGGCACCTTGGAGGTTACTGGGCTGGTGATGGTGTTTCTGGTGGACTCCTGAAAGAACTGACAAGGCTAGGACAAAAGAAAATCTCATAAGATGAAGTTGCTTGCTGTCACCTCCCAGCTGGCAGAGGCTGGCAGGGCCTCAGGTGATTATTATGGAGCAATTTGAGTTGATTTGTTCTGGTTTAGAGTTTGTGGATTTGGAAATAAAGCAAGCCCTGAAGAAGAGGATGCAAAGAGAAGATCTATGGTTAGGGACCTGATTTTTCCTTGTACGACTGGTGAGCCTGCACAGTGACTTACAATCAGCAATAAAGTCCAGACAGTCCTTTACAAATCATGACCTAGGTGAATCCTTTGCCATCAGAAGAACTCAACGCCTTTAAAGAAAAAACCTTTCAATAAATGTCTGTTGAAATTCAAATCTTAATTCATTCCAGATATGCTTGGGCCTCTTATAGAGTCTCTTTCTGTGAACACTGAAGCAAGCAGACATTGCTTGTAGAAATAAAAATTTAACTACACAGGTTCCATATTCATATCACATAGGGTATATTTTTTGTATGGAGTGGGAAACTAATTTAAGTGGCAAGGGGTAGAAGGAAAAATGTTGAAGTAAAACCTTATCAGAGCCCTGCAAGAGGAGCAGCTGAGCACCCACCATTCTATTACTCATATATAAGAGAAGCATGTGTGTTACCATCCAATGTGACATTGAGGAAACCAAATAAAACTGTATAAATATCATATACCTTCTGAAATTCTCTCTGCCATTTTAAAGGTGACCTATAACTGTTTGCTTGTTTAGTTTCTGGAGGTTTTGTTTGGTTTTGGTTTTTTTCCTCCTTAAAAAGAGGATTTCAAAATGATTGTGGATTTTAGACATCTTCTTCAATTAAAAGCAAGTTAACAAGCAGTTGTACACATACACGAGCAGGATTGTCCAGGTGTGTATAGAGGGCTGTAAAGACACTTAAAATACTTCTGTATGCAATACAGATGTGGAATTAGCAGTCCCAAAAGTAACTTCACAAACTAGCAAACAAAGCAATGACTTAACTGAACAGAGAAAATGTCAGAGGAGACACCACAGTCCCAGCCTCATTATTCTGAGGTAGATAAGACACATAACAGCTTGCTACAGAGTGATGGCTATTTCCTTCAGCCATTCATCAGACATTGGTTCTTAATCTCAAAGAAAAATCATAGAATAATAAAGAAAAGCAGAAAATCATAAGGCAGTAAACCTTCCTTTTCTTCCTCTTCTTGCTAACATGGCAGAGTACACCATCCATGTCCTGTGTGCTATGTGAATATTCATCCTCTGGACTGCACAGTGGCTCACCCTCTGTTCCTCCTAGTCTAGTACCACAGGCATTTCTGAGGCTGCCAGCAATGATTGCACACAGCCACATGACCATGAGGAATATCTCCTGCTTTATACCACTTTTGTCACAAAACATCACTGCTGAAGCAGCTCAGGGTAGTGGACCGGGTAAGTACTCCATTATCTTCTGATTATGTACTTCTAAAACCAAAAACTCCTTACCTCACCCAAGCATGTGCACACATCAGGCTTGAACAGTCCGGTGAGGGAGATCCATGTGCTTCCCACTGCTCCCATACAGGAGGTGTCACATCATTGGAAAAGGCAGTGATGCTTCAATATAACGGATGACACTGATGCCTTAAGTTTTAGTTTTCATGTTTTTCAGATTCTATACTGCCTAGGGGTGTAGTTCTGAGCCTCATATTAAGTGTTAGTGTGCTTTCTTCACAGAGTAGGCAGACAAAATAAATCCTTTTCCTGCTGGAGACCAAGGACAACCAGTACAACTTTCAGGCCAAAAAGCATAAACAACTGCGAACTGAAGTGAGGAAGAAGAAGGATGAGACCTCACAACTAAAAGTTGCAATTGGACAATTAAACCCCAAAATGCAAATGGACCAAAACTTATAAAAGCATGAGACCTTGTGACCAGTCATCCATTTTGTAACCATTTTGGGTCTACCTTGGATGTAGCCCTGGTCAGGCTCTTGTCCTGCTCAAGGTATATCCTTAAAGACTTTTCAGTAAATGCCTATTTTATTCTCTGGCTCTGTCCAGTCTCTGTTCCAGGTCAGCCTTCCCAAGGTGAATACTTCCCATGACACATCGGTCATGTCCTAAGGCTTCTGGGTAGTAAAGAATGAGGACTGTGCAGGCATTGCAAACTTCCTCACAAAGAAAGAATTACAGCTGGCTTCTCCACTGTCATGCAGAAAGGAGCAGGAGAGGTCTGTGGTTTGACATGTGTGTTCTGGGGCTAGAGTCTGAGAGCATATGAGCACTTTCACAGGCTGCTAATTCATGTGGACGTAGGCAATGCCTCGTACTCCACAGGACGCTGAGCCTTTTTTTACACTAATGTTAGTTTTTATGTTTGAACATAACATTTATGTCTGTGCAATCACAGAGAAGATTTTCAAGCCTGAAATTTTTTGACTGCAGATGAATTACTGTAATTATATCTCACTAGAGCACTGACAAAATACTTTCTTAGCAAGGAAGAAAAAAAGATATAAGGAGAAATGGTTTTTCTGTACCTGAAAATGAATCATACTTGTGAATAAATTCCCTGGACTCAGTCTAATCCTGAAATATCATGTGTGGGCAATATTCATGACTAGGAAAAAGACAATAAACAGAGAAAATACCCAGACAACCCTTCCTTTAACCAAGTAAATTGCTAGTCTGGAAACTAATTATTCCTAACTGGAGTGACCTCAGCACAGCCATTAACACTCTAGAAAATACCAGGGATACTGCACCTCCTTACTGTGATTGGCTCTTTTAGTTAAACTGTAAAACTGAAATCACCTGCAAACTTTAATAGCAGCTAAAATAACTACCTAGATGGCAGGATGCTAAGAGAAAATAATTCTCCCTATTTATTGTATTTTCATGGAGAAAAAAAGCTATAGGATTTGAAAGCATATTTGTTGGGAAAATAATTTGCTAAAGATAGAAAACATGGTGGGGATTTTCAGCAAATTCCCTTGCTGATAAATGAACAGTAATGCTTAAGCCCTTCTAATGAAGATGAGTTTACCATGGAATAAAGCTGTCAATGATGAGCAGAAAATAGGGCATTTGTAAATACAATGTAACACAGAATGATAAAGCACATCCAATTTATGCAAAGATGTGCTTGCAGAGCATGATAAATAATATCTGCATAATCAATTACTGGAAGAAAGACAGACTGAATAAATTGTTTTCTGTCAATTTATGGAAAACAAGCATAGCACAAAGAAAAAGACAAATTGACATTAGTCTTTTAACTAGATTGACAAGCACTAAACTCAAACTTACTAATGATTCAAAGGACACTGTATTTACAACTGTCTATTTTCATGAGGCATAGAAAATTTGAATTAGGGCAAGAACAAAATTCCTATTTTTTTAAGGTAAAAGACAGGATGCAAAATTTAATAATATATATATAACATATTCCCCCATCCCCTACCCCCATATATTATATATTTTATTTCCTTGTATATAAGATTCTTTGGTTTAATGACACACATGGATTGAGAGGCATGGGAGAGAAAGCAAGAGGAAAATATACTTTAAGTTCATCAATTACTACTAATAATGGGATACTGTATGTATTTAAATTACCTCTAGTAGATAGATATTTAATGACTGGATGCTACATCTACCAGTCTCAATGGAAAAGTTTTATCAAGCTGGGTGAACTAGCCTTAAAGAAATTCTGAAACTACTTTAAAACTGAATTGGGGAAGTTGCAAATTAGACCATTATTCATTTACATAGTAATTATCTTAATGGTGCTAAATATCTCTATGATGCATGTAGTGGTTCTAGAAAGCTTCAGTGGCTGTTTAGGATACCAAGAATATAAAAATGAGTGATAAGCCATTTAATATCCAGATATTAGCTATGGAAGACAATGTCATTGAACAAAAACAGTTCTCTAATCCCTCATCCTTCCATCAATCAAAATAAAAATTAAAATGCAAATATTTGGGAGCTGACAGTACATGTAACTTTTGCCTGCAAGAATATTCAAATGATTGTTATAATCTGCATTAAAAAAATTTGATACCCAACTTGAAAAATATTTAGCAGTTTTCAACAGACTATGCAGGATATTAAAATTCACAGAACCATCTGAATCACTCTCCATGTAAAACATTCAATGATGCCTGTAGCACTACATGCTCTGTTAGTAAATAAACCACTGCTTTTATTTTGCTGTTATTTCAGCCTTATCAAAACCTCTCTTTTTATTTATCCATGAAAAAGGTGCAGCTGCATTCCAGAAGGCTAAAGCTTGTTGTTTGTCCTATTAACATGACACAGCCCTAATTTCATCAGCTAAGCAGATGAAAAAAGAAAATCAATAGCCAGCGGATATGATCCTGAATGGGAAGTTTGACTGAATGAAAAGAGTGTGTGAATCCATTTCCTTAAAATTTGCTTCTGACTCTGGGATTCAGCTAGGTGTTTGAATCTACACAGATGGCATTATCTCTCCTTTGGGGAATACACTTCTAATTTCCATGCACTTCTCTAAAATTGGCATGTTTCAAGCAATCCTATCTGATTTGCCTTAATTTGATTAATGGAAATAATTAGTTGTTGGGGGTCTAACATCTCCCCAGAGGTTTCACTTCAGCCCATGAGTCTTGAGGCTCTGGTTACGCTTTGCCGCTTGAGTGCACAGAGAGTTCCTTCCTGAAGCCTTTACTCCTGTCTCAGGACACCAAGGCTTCACTGCACAAAGATTTATGTGCTGAAGTGTGGACCTCACAGAAGGGCTGATGCACTAAAACCCTGAAAAACAGTTGTAGCTCTCTCTGACCAACCCAGGCAGCAGTCACAGACAAGAGGTAGGGCCAGGACGTGCCTGAGCACAGACCTCAAAGCAAGTGGAGCGAGCACCCAATGTTAGTAATAGTTAGGAAATAGAGCATAGGTAATATTATAGGAAAGAGAGTTTCAGCTTCAGTGAACTGGACTCTCCCAAGTGCTGCAGTTCTTGTGCAGTCTAATATGGCATCAAAGCTAGGAAAATAGAATGGCTTATGCAGAATGAGGGGATCAAGCCCTGGGAGAAGCACTGGTGAAATTTTCAGGGAGACTACCTGTAAACAAAAAAGATTTGGTAATACTGCTGCAATGAACCTATACTTCAGGTGGAAGACAAAGGCACATAGATATTTCCAGGTGGAAAAGTTGTTTCATAAAATGTGGTTTTTTACAAAAAAAATACTATACAGATTTCCAGCCCTCTGACCCCATCCACTTCCTGAGCACAACAAAGAAATCCAGGCAATATGTTAAAAGAAATAGTGCAGATTGAGGGTTTAACAGAGCCATTTGCTCTCTCAGATTGAAAGAGAAAGGTGAGAATTTGTCATTAGCAACTAAATATTTATTTACCAACATTTGTAGATCTTTTTTTTGGGGGGTGTGTCTAGATAAGGTAAATTTTACAAATGCTAATGACTGCATGCTTACAGCAAATTGCACTAAGAGTACAACATGTGAGGAATGGAAATAGTTCTGACCTTAGGGCATTCACCTGTGAAATACCACGTGCCTGCATTTTGCTGGTTCCTGTGAGCTTCCTTTTAAACAAATCAACAACACAATCACTCAGGAGATGGAAAATTGGGAAAAAGTGGGGGTTAGGGGATATATTTTTTTGATGTGTTATAACACACCAGTACTATTTTAATTAACTCTTTTTTTTGAAGTTAACAAAGCCTACCACTGGCACATTAAACACAGGATATGTGCGGAAATAAATGAAAATAAGTGGAGAAGCTAAACATTGATTTCCTTTTATGTAATTCTGGTAATGATCAGTATCTTATGATGTGCTGCTCCTCTAAAAAGATGTGTGATCCAATCATTCACAGCCCTGTGCTGCCATAAAGATGATCTGAAGCTGACTACCTATGAAAAGCCATGCAAGGAAACTTTAGAAGCATAAAAAAGGATGGAGAAAAAAAAAATGTATCACTGGATAGGATGAAATAGCCAGAATAGCGTGAGTGTTATATAGCTTCATGTACAAACATGATTTCTTGAGATCATAGGTATCTCCTAGCAGTATATTTTGAAGTTACTCCCACAAAGAGGTACAGTCATCTTACGATACAGGGAACAAAAAGCCAAGAAGTCTAACATCCACCTTTCAGCTGCAATGGCTGTAAATGTAATTAGCAGTAGCCATATTTTTGAGTTTTCTAAGTTCTCTGTCCTATATGGAGGAGCAGTTTTGTAAGAAAAGCTGAAATACACCCTTGAATGCCCTTCACCTGAGTTGCCTTGTTTGTTTCTTACCAGCAGCCAAGGATCTGGGCCATTAAGTTCAAAGGACATAACCTCCCCAAACTTTAGCATTCCATTTAACATTAATTTATAGTTGAACTTGTATGGAACTACAAAAGCTTTACTATCTTTATTAAAGCCATGTTTATTACATAGTGAAAATACAGCAAGGAGATTCTGGGTTGAATATTTTATTGATGTAATTTTTATTTTTTATTTTAAAACAAAAATCTTGGGGAAATTTATGAAGGCAAGGTCTCTGTGCTCTACCTCAAGACAGTACCCAAATACTTCAAATAGAAAATTATGACTTTTGCAAGCCACTGAATGACGTCTGAGGTAAACTTCCACACAAGTTCTTTGTCAGAGTCTAAAATTAAGAAAACTTCTTTCATAATTTGAGAAAGGGCTGTATAAATATTCCTCTCCCTACCTTATCACCTGTTTTACCATCCTCACTATTTTTCATGTTGACCTGTTCACACACATGATAACGAAGTCATTAGCTACGTTTTCATTTACTTCTCATGCCTTAGGAGGTCACAGGTCTGGTCCATTAACACAAGGTTCTTCTCTCTGCTGCAATTTGCATGAAGAAAAAAAAGTTTAATGTCAATATTTCAGCTAAGAAGACACAACAATTTTGAAAACAATTGTGAAAAAAATAACCTCTGACACATCAAAGCAGGGATGTTGTCTACAAGAGAAGAATCCATAATGCATGAAAAAACCTGAAGGGATGTTAGGGATGTGAAGCCACAAAGATTCTGAAGCATTGCATACTGCATGACTGTAGGAACAACTACATATCTGACATGGGGACCAGTGTTATCAGCTATATAATTTTTCTCACATATGGCAACTTTATAATAATGCATTTCTTCATAAATTTTCTTTACTTTATAATCCTGAAAAGCAAATCGTATGCATAATTTGAATTTTATAAACGAAACATTACAGAGCTCAAGAAATTTCACATAGTACTTGTAGAATTACTTTTTAACATACTGGGAAAAAACCAAGGTCTGGTATGTTTTGGTCATCTGTAAAGCAGAACAGCATAGATTCTCTACGAAAATTAAAACTGAAAGGGAATATTCCCCCACTTCCAGCAATAGAGAATGAAAAAAGGTATTAAGGCAGGTAGAAGCCCCAAAAGCTATACACAAACCCAAAATTTATTTTCAAGACCATCATTTGAGACTCAGTATAGGAAAGACACTTTTTTATTATGAGGGTGGTGAAACACTGGAACAGGTTGCCCAAAGAGGTGGTGGGTGTCCCCTCCCTGGAAATATCCAAGGCCAGGTTAGATGGAGCTTTGAGCAACCAGGTTTAATGGAAGGTGGCATGGGGGTTTGGACTAGACAACTTTTATACACCTTTCAACCCAAACCATTCCATGATTCTATGACCTCCTCACTTCTCTTAATGCTTGGAAATTTTCCATAGGCTTAGGGAACTCTATGAGGAGAAGAGACAAACTTACATGAGCAAGCTGAAGAATTCATAATCTTTCCTAAAAGTATTATGTATATACAGATGCTGCATGGCCTCCATAAAGGAATCAGCCCACTTCTACATATAAAATATCAAAGCAGGACAGAATTTATTAAGTGTAAAACTGATCTCTTTCTAAACAAGGGGGGGTGGGGGTAAATGAGGACATCTTTTTCTTCCCTCAAAACTGCTTTTGAAACATTCTGCTAGTCATGCAGAGTGTGAGATCTTCTGCACAGAGCACTCTTAAGTGAGGCAAAAATATGATTGAGATTAATTATTTTAGAGAAGGAACCAGCTTTTTGCAGAAAACCTGGCAGAGCGCTCGTGCCATCTAGTCACCAATGTTAAATTAATAATGCTCCTAGAAAGTTAAAAATGCCTTTCTTGCCCTCAGAGTTGCCACCCTCAACTTTCTAGTTAGTGTAATTCATAGAGAAGCAATGGAGGTGTTAAAAAAGTAATAAATAAAACAGACTGAAATGGAACAACTTGAACACAACTTGAGACTGTATTTATGTGGTTTGATCCCCGCACAGACCTTTTATATGGCTGTGTCCTTTTAATATCTTCACTTAAAAACAAACTTTCGTGGGGTAAGGATCAGAATGGGTGGACATACTCACTGATTTCCTACAGACTCCTCTTCAGTTTTCTTTCACCATTTTTTCCAGGGAATTCTTATTTATGTAGCATCTGATGCTTCTCCCTGTCTCCCAATAACCACAACAGGTATCACTGATACTACCTCCTACCCAACCTCAGCTGTCTTTAGGCTTTGAAACTTCTGATTTCTCATAATGTCATGAGTAAAAACTGAACTTGCCCATGAATTTTAATGATTATTTAAAACTTCTTTTTTTTATTTTTTTTTTTTTTTTCTTTTAACTGCTAGTGCTTCCAGGATTTTTGCTGTTTGATGTTGAGAAGTATGGACATGTAAAGAAAAGATCAAAGTACGCTTCTGGTTAATAAAACTCAGCAAAAATTACTGCTCAAAATGCTGGAAAAATTAGACTTCATCAAAGAATCATGGATGGTTGAGGATTGAGGGAAAACAAAACAAAAATCAGGGTGGAAATATTTTTTTAAAAACAGAGGAAGGAAGAAAAATTTGATTTTAGAAGGACAGCAGGGAAAGAGTTTGCACATCATTATCTAATTTCACATTTTCATTTTCACATTGGTTTACAGATAAAGTATCAGAAAGCAGATTTGAAATTCCATAGATTAATAATATTGGTAGCGATCAATAAGCATATTTTCTGGATGAAGGCACAATATTTTTATTTGATGTCTTAATACTACATCATTAAATTACTCATAAAATATAGAAAAACTACAGTCTCTCTTTCAAGAACAACAAGAATTTACAAAAAAACAGCGTTTAGGTATAAATATTTATTTAAAATACTCTATTTTCATTTTATTTAGAAAACTATGCTATTTAGGGTGTGGTTCCTCCTATATGTTTAAACAGCCATTTTTAATTTGTGTGTGTTCTTGCATAAAAACTAGATGAGTACTTGGGTTTTTCCTTACTCCAACAAATACAGTCATCTAAATATAATTTTAAAAGTTTGACTGCCCCTGCAATAGTGCAGAATGCTGCAAGTAATTTCTGTCACTCTTCCATGGGAGTAATCCAAATAGGACAAGGAATTCAAGGTGAAAACACTGGGGATTTTATAAAATTGTTCTATTTCACTATTGACTGACTGTGCTTCCTCCAGCTCTTCATGCAAACTGAACTCTACCTGGCTTGGCTGTCACTGGTCACCTGAAAAGTGTTTCATTACACTTGTCCCAGCAGATGTTAATTTTTTCTCTTCTCTGAAAAGCAGAATAGATTTCATCTGACACGTGGGAGCTTTATTAGACTAGCCCCATAGGAAAAGTACAGAGATGTGGAACAGTGTGATCACAAAGTGTTATTTAAATTGTCCAGTGCAGTCAGACTACAGAATTTCCACACAAGCTCAGGATGATGACACTGAGCTTCCCCTGCAGAGTACTGGGGCAAGGATTCGGTGACATTGAGTGCCCAGGGATCTTCAACTCCTCAGATGAGGAATGAGAAAGCCAGTGGCACTCACTCAGAGTGAGTGGGACTTAAATCCAAATGCAATCTCAGCCTTGCTTCTCAAAGTGCCTGTGGACTCCAGCTGCTATGCAGTAGCTGAACATAAAAATATGTCTTGTCCAGTGACAAATTCATTTTTTTGACCTGGGAAAAAGCAACCTTTCACAGTCTAGAATGTGCCAGAAAAACAGTCTTTCCCTAAGACCTATAAAAACAAAGGATGTGTAAGGTTATGCCACTACCTACTTTGTCGTGTTATAAGGGGTTAATGTTCTTTAAATTGAGACAGTTGGTTTAGGTGGGCAGTGGGAGAGGTGACTATTTTAGTCTTCCATTGCCTTTTTAACAGAGGTTTCAATTGCTGTCAATCAATTAAATATAAATATAGAATGATAGGTCTTTCTCCTTACCTCTTCCTGTGAATAGATTATGCAAGGGAACCATCCACTTTTCATGTCTGAATTTGTTATTTTCAATTACTGAGATTTAACTAGTGAAAAAAAACCCAAACCAAACCAAACTAAATCAAAAAAACAAACAAACAAAAAATAAAATTTAAAAAAAAAATAAAAAAACTGAAAACACTGTAAGCAGATTCCTGAAAAAATTCACAAAGCACCAACCTTCTTTCTGGGAGAAATCATTGAGTTAAGGTCACCTTTCACTTTTGTTATCATTTTAATGGATTTAAAATATTTTCAGTAAAGTTTGCAGAGCTTCTTGGGATTTGGCTTTGCAGTCACAAGTTATGAAAACAAATTGCTTTCGAGCAATTGAATAACTTCCAATATCAGATCCTATGAGTAGAAATAAACAAACAGAGCTTTGTATAGATTCCTGGGGAAGAATCTTATTCAATGGATATTTGGCAATTTGGATTCCAACCCACTTTTTTCCTGCTTTGCTCTCAGGAAAAGCAGAGTATTTTTAACCAGTTACTCACTAGAACTATTTTAGAAACTGTGTTTTCGAATCTATTCCCTTTCAAGTAGCTAGTGCAGATGTCCCATATCTCACCAAATTTTTCATTAACCCTCTTGTGTTTTCTTTTCTTCCTTATAATTTAATTTAATATTTCTTAATTTTTTTCTTTAATGTGCTCCATTTTGCTTTGTCCTTTTCAGTTTTTTTGCAATATACAGTGTATTTCACATCCTCTTCCATTTCTTCCACCTCCTTTGCTTCTTTTTTGTCCTGTTGTTTTCCTCTTTCATTTTCCTCCACTATTTCTCTCGTAGTTGATACTTCACTTCTTTCCCTCCATCAATCTTTCAATTGACAGGCTGGTGTCTTGTTTGAAAGGGTTCTCTGAAATTATTTCAGTACCACAGGAACGTTCAGATGTACACAAGACATGCTTATTTTCAATCTATTACTTTGTCATTGAAGTTGCTGGGTGGCTTCTCCATTTTGCTTCCTCAGAGGTTGTAAATTTGCCAGCTAGGCACAAATCATGAGTTTTTCCATGCCTATCAGAACTGTAGCCTGTTCTATGCCCTGCTCAAACTAGGGTCTGCTGCCAGATTGCTTGAAATAACATACAGGAAGGCACACATCTGTGGCAGTTTCTAACTAAATGAATAGTGCAACATCAACATCTGTAGGATTTTTGAAATGCTAAACATCCAGCTATGAAGCCTCTGATGAGGACACATGGTAATGGTGTTGTTCTTGCAGTGGTTCCATCAGAAAAGGTCAGAATTTCATAATCAGACTGGACTCTTAATGCCTGAAACAATCCTTCCCCTTAGTAGCACTAGCTCTCACTGCATCACAGAATGATAAATGCTCACTTTGTAGGATGCATTTAATCCATTTAATTCCAAGCTTTGCTAAGCTAAAGAAATCCAGTAATGAATATGGACATCTTCAAGCATGAATACAGATGCCAACACCAGTTGATAGTACTCAGCAGGTGAATTTAAACTGACAATCCAAGCTAAGGTAGAGTAATTAAAAT
>WEIU01014250.1:53442-68585 GCA_013389925.1 Aegithalos caudatus
GAAAAATATGTACAGTTTGATGCACAGAATATTAGAATTTTGCACATGCAAGAAACTGAGCTTCAAACCAAAACACAGAGGGCCCCAATAACTTGCCCAAGGTCAAAATCTAAAATCCATGTAAGGCTGTTTGATTGTGATTTGCTTTCTAATGTAGAGAAAACTCACACGCTGAGGGATGTGCAGACATACAAGAGTTTCTTCTATCTAATTTACTATTCATATAAAATTTAAGGAATCTGATCTCAGTAGATATTTGCTCACATCACAAAGTTACCATGTAGTTTGAAGTAGTCTGTTGGAGTCCAAAGACTCTGTAGAGGAAAGACCCAGAAACCCAGAATTGAAACAGAAGACATCTTACAAATCAGCATCAAAGGATATGCTGACAGATGCATTCTGGAACCTGAGACAATGTTTCCATGCTCTGTGAATAGTTTGAATCCAAACTACCTCCTCTTAATATTCATACATGAATAAAAAGTTAATAATGGAATTATTACAGTAATACAACCTCTGCTCTCTTGTGAAACTTTCACAATTGGTAAGGATTCTCTCTCTTTTTTTTCCCCCACCTTGGGAATCTTCTTCATTTCACCTCATCTCCTTCTGTTGCTAAATTTCTTTAAACCTCCTGAAAGCTACTCAAGCAAATTACTGTAACAGCTGTACAATCTGCTGTGATGCACTTGGGCCAGCAAGGGCCTCAGTGCAGCAAAGCCTCCTGCAAATACCTGAGCCAAACCTTGAAAAGGCCTTAGACACTCTTCTTTTTAGCTATATAGTTAATTCCAGTTGAACACTCACTCGAACAAGATTCAGAATTACACATATTGTGAAATACTTTGCTGATGGTCAGTAGCCTCCCTGCTGAAGCTGTGTCCCTTTGTAGCATGTGTCCTTAAACATGCAGAGAGTTCATACATGTTATCTGTTTCCTGAGAACATAAACCCACAGGATTGTCTCTGATTCCTCTGTCAGTGGAGCAAACTCTGCTTTCTGCTGAGTATCTGCCACCCAAATTAATTAAATAATACTCTTGTGTGAGGCATACAAGCATTTTTCCATGACACCTTAATGCTCAACAGTCAATGGTGGTGTTCTGACCAGGGCAGAATGCCTTCATCTATATATACACACCTACCTACATATCTCGGTGTATTTCTATTTTCAATGAGAGAAGCATCACCCAAAATGAGCAAGCTGATCTATAACAGGCACTGATACTACTGATTACCAATGCAAAGCCTCAGAACAAAGGATCTGTTTGGAAAGCTTATGATTTGTAGACTTAAGATCTTAGCAGTGTTTCAGTATGTTGAAGAACCTTACGGAGTGAGAACAAAATGTCTTATGAAAGTTTAAATTATGTAAAATACTGAGATGTATTATATGAGGCATTTTAAATAAGGGCAGAATAAAGGCTAAATACTTCTGAACTGTCTCAGAAAAATTAATCCTTCTAAATTCATGCACCATTACCAGACTCCAATATTAAAATGCCTCCTGCCTTTAGGCTGATGTGGTTACAATTATTCACTTGTTTAAATTCATATTTTATGTACTGTACATATTTTTATGCAGCACCAATTGTGGTGGCATCCAACAATTAAAAACAAGCATAAATTAATCTCTCATTTACAGGGGAAACATCTTCAATTAATGAACTAAAGGACCTTCTACAATTTTTAATTAAAGTTCTGAATAAGCCAATACATATATAAATCTTACAAAATGTGAACTTTTCACGAGGATCTTTTTAACACCTTGGGGGCCATTTTATCCCTATTGTATAAACAAGAGCCTAAGCTTTCTGTCTCCTTAACTACTCCTGGGTGCCCCAGGACCAGGCAATATCCTCCCAGCACCATTTGAGCAATAGTGAGTGTATTGACTTCTAGCCTTGGAAGAGTTATGGTCCATTTTTAGCACTCACACCCTGAATGACCCTGGGAAAGAAAACTGCAGTTTCTTGGTCTCACAGAGGGTGCCACCATGCTAAGCTGGGGAGTCACTGTGTGGGGAACATTATGTGGAAATTGTAATGTCTTTTCTATAAATGTTATTACAATCACCAGGCAGCACTTTCCTTGGAAGCATTCATTCTCTAACACCATTTGCAATCTCGGATACAAAGCTGATATTTTGGATATAGATCCAGAGAACAAATGAGAATTTGGGGCAAAACCCCCAGGCTTCTTTCTGGGGTGGGATGACTATAAGAGAAGCCTTCGTGGTAATTAATTTTTGCAGTTCTTTAATAAGAAACAGGAATAGTGTGGTGACTATTGCCAAATAACCTAAAATGTCACTACACCCAGCAGCCCAGGAGGCTTTTTTTTGTAGCCCCTAATATGATGGCAGCTGAAAGGACACTCTAGAATATATAAATCTCCCAAGTAGTCATGCTCCCAGAGTCAGCACAGAAGGCACTCAAACAGGAACATATAATGAAAATGTTGAAGTGGAAACAACAGAATTCAGAGCTCATGGCAAACATGCCCCAAAGGAGAGAGAAAAAATTTGAAGTAGAGAAATATTCTATTTCTAATACATGTATGTTACAGAAAACTCTTTCTTTTTTGTAGACCCTATCAGCCCCAAGGCACCTTTCTGATAAGAATGTAAGAGACTAAAGCAAAGATCCAGCTCCCAAATAGTTGAGTACTAAGCGGACAAGTGGTGGAGAGTTAAAAATCAACATTGCTTTTAACTTGGTACTGACCACCAGTTTTCTGCCATTAAGGATGCACCTGCTGTACAGATAGAGACATCATCCTATGAATATCTGACTGGTGAATATCAGAATTATCAATATTTAATGTGAACATTCTACTCCCGAGTACATTGCACTGCATAAGCTGCATTACGGACTGAAGTCCAAAAATGTATTCATAATTGTTTACATAATTGTTGCCCATAATAAAATAATACGTAATATTGGGTATTAGGATTCAAATAATGCAGTAATAAAAGCATATATATATATATATAGTACTGATATTTTTGAAAAATATATTTTTTATATCTCCTAGTGGACTTTGGCAAAGTTACTATCTTTCTTTAGAATGACATTTATATCGTTATCTTTCATAGGCTAGGAATATTCATGTTGAAATGACTGAGAACACTACTCATCAATATTTAGATTTGAAAGACACATGAGGAGGTTATCTATATTAAACTCCTCCTCAAAGCATCTAAGACCACATTTAAAATGTTAGAGCTAATGTTTGTAAATCTAAATATAGATTGATCCTATATATTATGAAGTATGTAGTTCCTATTCTAAATCATGAGTAGGAAGTCTAATCAAAGATTAACCATCCTTCTTGGGATAACCAATTAGAATATTTTTAGTAATTAATTCATACACTGCTTCTTGATTACCTCCTGCACAAATGCATATATGTGTATATTTCTATAGAGACAGTTTTTGTACATAAGGGAGAAATGTATTCTTTTAATCATAACCATTCTAAAACTTAAGGGCAAAAATAAATTGCTCAGTAAAGAGATGTGTATGCCTTTCTCCAGTGAAATTCTGCATCTCTGCTTCATCAAAAAGGAACTACTACATGTAGGCAGAAGACTCCTGGAAATTAAATTAATTGTGCCATGCAGAGGAAATAAAACCAAGGAGTTCCATAGCACAACAAAATGAAATGATGATAAAAGCAGATTTTACAGTGCTTCCATCTGCAATATACCTGGCATATGTCCATTGCCATATACTTGCCATCCTGAATTATATGACACCTTATAAATCTGCTTTTTACTTTAAAAGTTACAATGTTCTTCTTAAATTGTCTGAAACCAAGATAGGGGCATATGTGTAATTATTTGTACAACCAGTGTTAAAGACAAAGGTTACATTACAAACTTAAGCACTGAGATACTGATTAATGTCAGAAATATTTCCATTTAGGATTCTTGACTATACAACAGTGTTTAATTTCATTTTCACTTTATTTTATAGAACCTCTTAAAATCTTACTCCCTGTTGTCTTTAGCCTACTGTCCTGATAAACTAAGTTCCCTGGGTCCCAGACCTGGTTTATCTGATCTAAGATACCCTGCCCAATTAGCTCTCATCTATTTTGCAGTAGGATTTATTAGCTGAAGCATAATGACACAGTGAATGCAATGCCCCAGCCAACTTAGAAATGAGGCACAAAATCTTGTGTCTCACTCCAAAAGGTTGTATGGGCTCACACTTTGTTTCCCAAATTCTTGCCATGATATTCTCTACCTTGGGTTCCCACCCCCCAGCTCTTCCACACATTTGAAACTCCATTATCTTTCATGGATTCTATCTTAATTTTATGCATAATGAATTGAATAGAGGGTTATCTTTTAATTTCAGTGGACAAGCAATCAGACCACTGATATCATTCCTGTAGTAAACTTCATTCTGAATTTCAATGGGAGGAAACTTCCACAGGCCAATGTTAGGCATTGTTCTGGAAATTGGTTGGGGACAAGCTACTCACACAGCAATGTGGTAACATTTTCCCCATGGAAAGAAAACAATGGCATGTTATCACTTGAAAGAGGAACTATATAGGAAATAGGAGCTGTATAGGAATAGTACAAACCACAAGCAGTGCAAGGTAACACTTCCATCTTGGACTTCCCTGTGCTAACATCATCAGGATTTCTAGATTTTGCATTTTAACTTTAAATGAAGTAGGCACAGCGAAGTGCTTAATCCTATACCTGGGACCTGATCTTGTAAAAAGCTGAAAATTCTGAACCAAAGTAGAGCCAAAGAGTTCAAAACCCATTGAAAGCTTTTACATAGCAGCCTTTTAATAGCTCAATTTTTTTTCCTTGTTTCTGTTCTGCAAGAGTCACTGCTTGAAAATGATGAAGGATGTTAAACAGAACTAGGCATTTTTTAAAGTCTTTTCATAAGGTGGTTTTCTTCACAGAAGTTACAAGCTAAAGTTTGGCTGAATGTGTCAGGTTTATCAGATGTGTTACTGACTCCAGCAGGGAGGGTTAGAAGCAAACCTTTATGAACAAGCCCTGTAGATACAGAGATAAGTTTCTCAGTTCTGAAATGTTGCATATCTTGTGTTTATCAAGTCTTAAACGTTTTTTTCTTTCCCGAAAATTTGGTAGACAGTTTCTAAATAAAGAAAACTACACTTCACTGGAGCGTGGGTAAAGTTCCTCCCTTCTGACTGATGATTGTTCTCATGCAAGGTAAACACTATCTAGAGGCTAAAATTGCATACCTGGACCACATATGAGAGGTATCTTTGAGCTTTAAAGAAGCCCTGAATGTTTTTGAAGGTATGATCTCTGTGGTGATCAAGCAGTATTGGTACTTTCACACATCTTTAAGATTTCTCCCTGGAAAGGAAAACTTAAGATCACAGTTTGGGCTCCGCAGTAGGCCCAGGATTTTAGTATGAAAAACAGCAGCTGCTTTTCCCTATTATAACTTCCCAGTTGGCAGATTTTCTGCTTAGAGGACCTACAGCCTGGGCTTATGCCAACAGAAGTAGAAACAGTTGATTACAGAATAAATTCCCTGTCCTACAGATAAAAAGGCTGTATTTTATTACAAGGGATATTCACAGACAGGGGATGACAGAGACAGGTTCTCAAGCTTGGGTGCACTGACAACTCTTTTGGAGGAATCTACCTGGCAAACTGTGGATGGTGCACACAGTCCCCAGCACCAACATCACCCTGAGGCACTCAGCTACCTGAGCAGTAATTTTCCTTAGCTCTGGGCTCCTGCCCCAGCTCCTGCTGCTCTGGGCTCTCATCACCCTAAATCTAGTCCCTATATAAATCATGAAAGACCCCAAACACACACTCTGGGCTGCTCTTTGATGACAGATTTTGATTTTTGGGGACATTTTCAGGACTAAAAAAAAACATTTTTCTAGCTACTATAAGCTCTAACACTCATTATAGACATGAGGTAATCCCCATGGAAGCCTCTGGGATTCTTTCAGTTGCCTTCCTTGTGGTTCAAATTAGGACCCTGAAATATTTCTAAAAATCACTGTTGTGTCCAGCGAGGCACTGTTTGTCCTATATGAAGTATTCATAAGAAAATCTTGAATTGTATTTCTCAATGACTCAATAAATAACTCATGTCATGTTCAATGCTTTTGGGTGGTAATTAAAGATTAAAGACATTCAACAAAAATGTCATTGCTTAATTAAAATGAATAAAAAATCTTTCCACATTAAAATGTTTGCTTGTTGCCTCTCAGACTTTATTTTAAGTATAAGATAGGATTTTTCCAGCTAATTTTACTTGAAACAAACAGGAAGCTCTTTTTTTCCTGGATGAAAGCTTTAGAAAAATAATCAAAACATTGTCTTAATCTTCACACTGTTAAGAATTTTACTCTGTACTTATTCTTCAAACATGTGGTCCCATATGCAGGAATTAATTTTATTAGAGATAATGGACAAATGGATACAGACTATAGTTTCATACTGCTTGTGTTTCTTTGTTGGAATTGTGGAGTTATAATCTGTTTATTACCCATTAGAGCATTATAGACTGCATCAGCCTCTCCAAGTGGCTTTCAAGTCCCTCTGCTGCAGCTTCTTGGTCTGTAAAACGCAGGTGTACTCTTAATACCTTCAAAACAGAAAAGAATCCTGTCATGACCCAGGTTCAAAGGAACTAAGTGATGTCTTCAAGACCCTCAAACAGTGTCTTCCTGGGGATTGGACAAGAGAATGGGTTGGAAGCTTAGTCTAGATAACCTAACATAAAAAAAATTAACCTTACTTTATAAGCTTAAAATCCGTCCCTTTGCTTTCTAATTTCTGAGTTTGGAGCTGAGGACACAAAAACAAATGGCTAATTGTGTTTAAAAGCACCTTCTCAAGTAAATATATATATATATATATATATATCTTACTTATTTTCTGGACAAACAGAACTTAGGCCTATACTGAGGTAAGAAGCAGCAAGGGAAATGACAATTTTATAAAACAAAACTTTGTAAAATCACCTCGGTCAACCAAAATATTTTCACAGAACAGATTGTTCTTAATATGGATATCTTTAGTACTATGATTATATCACAAAATATTCCTCTGGCCTAGTTTTGTTTGAGCTAGCTGTAGCACTGGCATAAATATAAATTCTCCAGCAAAATGCTTAATTCCACTCTCCTGAATCCAAGTCAGAGGCTTGTTCACTGTTTATCTTATCCTTGATTTCACTTTCTCCATTACTTTTATTTTCACATTAAGGAAATTTAAGTAATTACATGTTAGTCTTTTTTATTCTGAATAACTATGATGGCAAGTTCAATAATATAGTAAGTTTTCAGGTGTTATGTATATTTTAATTTCACCTAATGAAAGATGAAAGGATTATTAATAGTAAGTATTTTGGCTTACTCAAGAACACTATTTAATTTTCCACTTTAAATGGTGGTATGTACATTTTCACTAACTAATCTTTTCTTCTTAGCATCTTAATTTCCTCATAAGCTTCACAATTTCAATACCTTTAAAAGCGTTTTATCCACCTTGCACCTTAAAATGTTTAAACTCTTTTTGATTTGATGAAATTAGTCTTGTATTCTTTTGATGTCTTGTATTCATGGCTTTGCTATATCTATTTTTGCTTTCAACTATTTCCTCTTTGTTCAGAGACAGGTATTAATTTACCAATGCTATTTTCAAGGCATGATCATCTACAAAAATATGCATCCTTTATTTTTAATTTGAGCAGCTTTTACATTATGCCAATTCCTAATACTTACCCTCATTCTATGACATCCACAATTGCTAAACAAAATGAAAATGCATCCTCTTTTATTTGGTGCTTCTCAAGATTGCTCTGACATCAGTAAAGGTTAAATAAAGGATAGTCTGTTAGAGCAAGAACTTCTTGAAATATTAATAAAATATTTTGCTGCTTTTTACACTGTGCTGTTGCCTGGTTGATATGCAGATACTTGAGCCTTTTATGTTTTGCCAGTTTTTTCTGCCTCTTAAAAATGAACTAGGAACTCTGCTGTGAACTTCAACTTTTGAATAATGTGAGTGAAAATAGTGCAGAACACTGATGGCAGCAAGCTGGCCATCTGACCCCTCTGTGTACTGCAAACTCTGTGCTTAGACATAAAAATTTCAGCACCGTGATACTTTCCTACCAGAATTTTAATTATAGGTGGTGGTACACAGCCTTTCAAGAGCAGTATGATTCCCTGATTTCCTGGTCTTCTGCAGCCTATAACCATGTGCAATTTGCTAGAGAACAATTCTAGGATGCTCATTTCAAGTATCCTGTGTGTATAAAAGCTTCTTACCGGACATTTGGCACGCTCGATTAGAGGAAGCATCCCCCGAGTGCCCAGCATGCTGCAATAAAGAATATCTGCTTTCTACTACTCAATACTGTGTTAGAAAGTTTCCATCTGACTGGTTTTAGTATCAACACCCATCTGTGGCTCTAAGATTCATCTAGAGGAAAGAAATCCCAGCTCGTTCACTCATATAGCATTACAATCTATTGTTATGAGCAGATCAAAACGGATTTAGGACAACACAGAATCTGTTCTCATTCACTGGTCATAATACACCAGAAATATTTTCATTCTCATTGAAAATCCTGTAAGAGAAGCAGCCATATCAGTTCTAGAGATTTGAATATTAAGTGTCTCCCTATAGTTGATCAGAACTCCTACAATCAAGTGACTGGATAAGAATTTCAGCTTTCATGTGAAAGAAATTGAAGATTTTTGCCCCCATGACTGTCAACAACAGCTAGCAAATAAAACACCCTAACCTCATAAATGAAGACTTGAATAAGACATAATTAATCATTTTATAGGTGTCCATTTTAAAGAACATTGCACTTTTGGGAGACACTGAAGAAGTGATTTATGGCAATAAAATCTGCCAGGACACCAAAACCCCTGCACTTTCACCTCATTTTTGAAATGACACTGCAAGTCAAGATTGATGCATATTCCCTGTGTTTTACACTGTAGAAATTCAGTTTCCAGTACCTGTCACTCATAATTCCCAGTGGATCACACCACAACACAGACACTTTGCTTACCCCAGGCAAAGCCATAATTTGCATGAGAGGGGTCACACTCACATTTTATCCCTCCAAAAGGGAGAAGATATTTCTTTTGTGACTTTTTTGTGACAATAAATTAAATAAATGAAAATTGAGGGCTATCCTGAGTAAACTATTTGTGCACCATTCAGTCATGTAACCCCTCCCTCATATCTTGTTCAATGTTAGTTTTATCGTTAAAAAAATAATATACAGGACATTAGAATACTGTTCCTTGCTAAAAGTAAATTAAATTGGTACAAATGCTTTGACAATATCTTTATGTACTTCCTTTACATACAAAAACTAATCTTCACATTCTGTATGTCAGCCAACCAACCCTCTTTTATAATGTCAAGATCATTATTCCAATTTTAAAAGTATTATCTGTGAAATAAAGAATATGGTAGAAGTTTGGGCTGTACTTTTACAGCAGTGTATAAAGTGGAAGCTTTGAAGTTTTAATTATTTGTGCGACTCTGCATCTCTGCATTATATTCTTAAATATTATTGAGAAAGGTTAACTACTGCATTAGCACTGATTTTTAGAACAATGTCATTTTGGGAAGCTGAATAGAGGGGAGTAACGTCAAGATGAAATTACCAACAATGAAATTGTCCTTTCACTGAAGTAAGCCCCACAGACATTGTAATGTAATTTCTTGTTAATGAAAGCATTAATAGAACTTTATCACAGAAGAACCCTCTGAATTTTAAACTATCATAGATAGTTGTTCAAACAGAATATGACAAAACTGTTTTATATTGATTATATATTTCATTTGCACAGCTGGATGCACTAATGAAAGATTCTGAGTATATTTCCCAGTAACTCAGAAACAGTAATTAAAATAATTAAAATTCTTCCTACAGCATAAAAATTCGACAAGTGTAATGTCATTTGCAGATCCATCATGAAGACCGCGATGATGTAGTGGGGGTTTTACTTGGACACGTCTGCTGAAATCAAAGGGTGGAGGCAGTGAAAATATATACAGTGAGAATATTCTTTGCCTCCCCTCTTGCTCACATACCCAAGAGCTGAGCATGAAATATGACCTAAAGGGGTTTCTATTAGTCCTCCTCCATTGCTGTTAAGCAAAGAGCAGCCCAGACTAACACTGCAAGGCAGCCCCTAGCTCCATGCACTCATCTCAGCATTGCCAAGGGGATTCCCTTCTGCACTCCTGAAATTTATACAGGTTCCTTGTGAGGAGCCCAAGGACCACAATTTGTTTGCATACAAACATTAGACATTTATTATAAGTGCATGTAGCCATATTTGGCATGAAGATGGAAAATAATGTATGGTGGTTCAAATTCATTAGCAGCACCAGCCAACAGCTCTGTTACTCTGTCCCCATCCCTCAGACACGGGGTGGGCAGCTGGAGACCACATCATATGATTCAGCAGGTCCCATCTGGCACTTGGGCTGCACATTCCATGCCCCCACTCCACTGTTTGATGTCCTGAACAATCTCTGATTTCCTACTGGGGATGTAAACTGATAATGAGATTGCTTTGGTGCTCTAAACCTTAGCGGCATTTTCACAAAGGCTATTTTCTGGCTTTTGCTGTTGCCTGAAAGGGAAAGGGATATAAACACTAGAAGTAAAAACAGAATTGCTGTGTAAGTTACAACACAAACACAAGCTGCTGATTCAAGAGACATTGTAAGCCGGTTGGTTACAGTCAGATAGCAATTTTGTTCTCTTCTGATACATGTCATGTGGAGTATTTATTTAAAATACTGTTCAGGTGGACAGGCTTAAAGTGGCATCATATTTTCACCTGAGACTTAAGAACTGCAGATAAACACCACAAATGCCTTGCAAACATTCAAAGAGCACACTGCACCAGATCTGCTTTACACCAGCCACAAAACCAACGATCTGTTAAATGTACCATCAAGCAATCCACCATCACTTCTGTTTTCAGATGTTATGACAATCCAAACCTTGCTTCTCAAAATCTCACCCAACACTTGGGCTGTAGCATAATTTCTAGTTGTCTGGCATCCTGTAATTCTATTTTAAATTTGCTGAAGTGTAGTCTTGAGAAACTACAAACAGCAGAGGCCAGACTTTACTAAGTGTCTCTGTTACTGTCACTTCAGCGACATCATTCCCATTGCTGTAATCACAGGGGGTCTTTAACATGCCTTCAGGGACACAGAGTTAAAGCCAAGAAAAATGCCACAATTATTAACTGATTACAAAGAAAGAAAAGTAAGGAAGCCGTTGCAGCATTGCTAGAAAAATACTCTCTTAATTAGAGCATTAGAATGTTGTTATATTTCTCTCTTCAGTAACAAGTCGTGGTGACACCTGTATTTATAGTGGGGTTAAATGACAAGATGCTGACTTTTACTAAAATCTGTGGGTGAGGATTCTCTTAGAGTGTCCAAAAACACCCAAGACTTTATTTCAGCTGTTGTGCATGCCCTCCCTTGTCTCCTTCCTCACGTCACACCTATGAATGTGGGGGCATGTCACAGACCCCTTCCTTAAGCTGTATATGCACCCCTCTCCAGTGACATCCAGCAAGGCACTGGCACTTTATGCTTTTCACTTCTGTCCTAAGCTGTTCACCATCTTTGCCCGATAAATTCAGCTGAACTTGACCACCTAATTACAAACACACCCAGCACTTGTCATGCTTTGACTGGCAGTAACAAGGGTAATCTTTTTTCTAGAAGTCCTTAATAAATACAGTAGTAAGCCACAAACAAAAATCCAGGAAAATTATATTAAGCTGCTTTGTAAACTCAGTGGATGCAGCTACATCACTAATTTAGTTTGTTGTAGGGTTTCTTTTGAGAGGGAGGCTGCCTCGTGTCCTTACTTGGTGTCCCCTGATACTCCTTTGCCAGAGAACTACCATTCCAAGCCCATTCCCTCCTGATGGAAACAAAAACATGGAGCACACAGGTTTTTCTCCAAGGATGCCCAGTAAATATCAGAAAGGAAACCGGTGTGAAATTCATGCTGAGAAAGTGCAGCGTGGATGCAGGTTTAAGGGACATGACAACTAAAATAAAATCTAACCCCACACCTCTTAGTACAGCAGACAGGTGCAGTGAGCAAATTTCACTTCCCCGCCATTCCTTACAGAATGAATTATATTACTCCAGAAAACTGTGTTGAAGTGGAAGAACAAAGTAGAAATAAGAAGTTAAACACAGTCATAGACTCTTTCTCATTTTCGTTAATAATTCTATAAAGAACAAAACTAATAGTCATGACACAAAGTGGGGAATAGGATGTAGCTCAGGGAGAAGGAATACAGTCACCTGAGTGAATCAACTCGATGCGCCTCAGGTTGAGTGGCCTCCCTAATCCAATGCAAACGCATACAGCCCTTTGGGGAGGAAATACTGAAAAATGGAGCTCTCTGAGCACCTGTACAATTTAATTTTCACTGATTTCTGAGTAGTGTCTAAACCCAATATTTATTACCTTATTCTAGGAATTGAATTTGGTCCTGTTACTATAACCAAATCAATCCATTTTTCTTAACACAAAGCAAAATAATACTTTAAAGTCTTTCACTGTTTCCTTGGTGAAGCAACTGTTGAGAGCACTCACTGATTTCCAGATTCCTCTTGGAATATCAATCTGCAAATTTTGGTTATAAAACCACGGGGTTTTAACCAGGCTATCTAACCAGGTAGCAAGGCTATCCAGTATTCTGTCCACTTTTTATTTATTTCCCCTTCTCTGCATGCACACCTCCAGTGTACTCCTTCCCTCTGAGCTACCATCAGGCTAGAGAACTCCAGGAGGAGCCACTCCTTTCTTTCCATTTCCCATTGCACCTATGGGCGCCACCATGTGCAGAGTGGCATTTACACTGAAGGGTTCACAAGGTTCAGAAAGCTGAAGAGACCTCAAGGTCTACTTCTGGAAACCTGCAGTCTGGAAAATTTCCTGGGAGACAAGATCTGTGGATTAGAGCAAATTGTTCCAAATCTTGCACAGTATTTTGGACTTTATTTTCAGCTTGTAAATAAAAAACCCTTATGAAATTTTATGTGTCTATACCAATCATGATATCAAGGGCCTCTTACATATGAAAAAAATCTAGAAAATTAGGGGAAAATTAAATTCACTGCTGTTATTTTTTTATGTAAATAAATATAGACTTTTATAGAAATAAGCATTTTCCATACCTTAAACTCATTCTTCTGTGTCAGAAGGTCAAGATATTATCTAGGACTTCTTTCCTAGCAATAGGTGTCAACTATTCTAAAATTTGTAATGATGAAAATACTTGTGTCTACCTCTGAGTTTCAGTAAAATTATAGTCGTTTTAATTAAATTTGTAATGAAAATATTCCCATAATAACAATATATATTAAAAATATATGTCTACAGCAGTAAAGAAATTTCTGACCTACAGGAATTTAGATTAACATAAATAGTGGGAGTACAGTAATCTCTTAAATCATTAGTCACTAATCTGCTGATAGTTTTGGTCAACTCTGTTTTGCAACTTTCAGGCAATAAAGTTCTTGGGAAGAGTGGCCTAGATTAAACAGAACCTGCAAACAATGATTTAAAAGAAAAAAAAAATCATAAAAGTAACAGGAAAATTTCCTTAGGAGCAAGTAAAAAGAAAATGGAGTCTATGTAAATTTCCATGCAACTAAAGACTCAGAGAATTACACTGATTTAGAAGTTCCAGTAAGGTACTGCAAAATCATACACAAGAATGAATTTTATGCAGGTCCTGAAGGAGAGTCAATATTGTAAAATACAGTTCAAGAGTAAAGGAATTTCTGAACCATCTGGAAAGAACAAGTGTTGTTCCCAGCCCCTGTGAGCACTGGTTACCTGACTGATGTGTATCAATGATTCCTCATTGCCTAAAGAAGTACGGAACATTGGGCAACTCACTTCCATCAGTCACTCAGGGCCAGGAGATTTGAGAGAGGGAGTATTTTTCATGCATTTTGCACTGTGGGTGAAAGAGAAGGACAGTGATCTGGCATTTATTTCAATTCCTCACATCACAGATCATATATAAAAATATAATTCATCAATGTTGTTCTACAAAAGGCAAGAACGTTTTAGCAGAAAATGCTGTTCTATCTGATTACAGTACTGGTTTAATTAATGTAATATGTAGTCAGGACAGTATCAGGGTAAGTAAACAAGCTGCTACACTTAACAAGACTGTGTTTTGAAAGTGAGATACGCTTCTAGTGTGTTAATGATTTTTGTTATTCTAAGAATAATGAGGACATGTTCAAAAATATTTTTCTGTGTGCAGTTTTGCTTTGCCTTCTTTATATAATTATCCTTACAAATTCATCTAAGTTATTATTTAAGTAATTACATGGAGCACACCTTTCTGGGAGAGAGTGGCTTACAATCTAGGGCTGCGTAGATCAAATTAGATCTCAGCTGCATATATCATCCAGGAAATTTCAGCATTTGCACAGCACATTTATTCAGGTGGAATTTAATTAAACTGAACAAATTAAAGCTGACTACTGACTCATTTCAGAGCATTGGAGCAGAGACATAGACAGTGACACTGGAAAAAATTTGCAACCATCTAGGACATTGTCATCTCTCAGTAGCCCTCAATTAGCCATTAATAATTTTGTGAAATTTAAATTTGATTTTCACCATGCAAAAACCAGTTTGAGAAGAGAAACCTGTTAAGCTCTGCATTTCAACAAGTCTCTCAAAATGTGCAAACACTTACATACACACACTCTGAGCCCTAGAAGCAAACTCTAAGCACACAGGCTACTGAGTATGTGTACACGTATACCTAATCCAAAATCCCTTGATGCAATTTCAGGCCATTATGTCTTTATATCCCCACGGACATCAAAAATAATTAATTCCTTTAAACCTTAAAACAATCTATGTATTTCAAAAACTGTCACTATAGCTCTTATTTTGCTTTAGAAAAAACAACCCTATTTCCAGGAGTCTTTTCTCTCAGGTAGTGCATCTCCTTGTTCTTCCCTCTGGAGCTGCTCAGCTCTGCCCCAGGTCTGATTTTAGAAGCTGTGCAATTTCCAGAGTAGTTTACAAATGCAAAAGAATTGTCTTACAAGA